>OY776279.1:36573184-36703184 GCA_963675445.1 Linnaemya vulpina | reverse complement strand
CACTACAATGTATAACAATGTGTGCAAGTGGTTGGCAACGTATCATAAATGGTAGGAAAATACACTATAATATATATACAATAAACAAACGCTAAACATTTAATGTTTCCATTAATTTTTGACATTATTTATTCAATTATGTGTAGAATTGATTTCGGCGTACATTGCAGCTTCTCTTGTGTGCACGTATCACAGTCTATGGTATGTGTGTATTTAAAAATAATTATCAATAACAACGAACAAACAGTTGGCCTTTAAAGAAAATGCGATCAGTTTCGCTCTATGCGTAGGAAAATTAAATTCAACGAAAAATTATGGTCGCACACATTTGATTGTATGTATTCGCAAACTCGCCTGCGCTAGCGTACGCATATTATGGTTGGGCCTTAACTCAAATACTGCGACAACTTTTTTATATTCTTTCTTATATTGCTACTACCTTTTGTCTCTTTGATGTACGAACGAAAATAACAACCGTTCATGGAAAAACAAAATAAAGCTGCAAACAGCAAAAATTTTAAGCAATTATAAGTGTTGATATTTTCGGTGCAAAATAACATTTCTGTATGTATTAAGTACAAAAAATAGGAACCAAATTTATTTTGGAAAAAAAATTATAACGATTGTTGATACGCAAACCAAGTGCAAAGAGACATACACAGATGCTTACATTATTTTCAGTAAAAAGTAAATTAAAAAAATGTTTAGATATTTACTAGGACGCTGTAAGTTTCTTGTGTTATATTGTGAAAAAAAAAGAAACTCATGAACAATATTTTCTAAATCTTTATATGGATCATTCCTACTAATATACATATGTACATACATATGCATGTACAGACAGCTGAGAAGCCACAGAAGATGCGACATCGGTATGTGTAATATATAATATATTTTCTTTAATTTTGATATTTATTTGAAGTTATTAAATTTCAGACAACCATAGAAAAAAACGTAGTTTAAGAGAAGATTGGCTGGGAGATCCTGATTTAAATTCTTGGGCGGAAAAACGTAACCAGGCAATATACTGCAAAATTTGTAGTGCGAACCTTACGGTAATTGCAGGTAAAAGTGATTTGATGGCACACGCCGAAAAAAAAGCGTACTGAAGCATCGAAAGCCATTGCTGCTCAATCGAAAATCACTGAAATATTTTCGTTGTAGAGCAGATCACATGAGTAAGGTATGTGAAAGATTTTTCGCGATTCAGAAATAACATCAGAGGTTATTGGCATTATGCTCGTCTTATGCGTGCCTCAAGCTTCCTCTTACTGTTAAAACCCTAGTTAATGAAATAAATAATTATTTGTCCAACAGTCCAAAGCGTCACAACCAATTTGATAAAATACAGAAGTTATTGGATAAAAAGTCTTTTTCGACTCAATTTTCAGTCCTATTTCGAATCGTTTGCGAATCATTTATGAGTCGTTTTTTAGTTGCATTTCTGATCGTTTTGAAAAATTAATATTTTTTGATTTGAATTATTGATTACATTAGTTTATTAAAATTTTAAAAGTTAAATTTTTATTAAATTAAACTATTATTAAAATATGTAATAAATTAAATTATATATGTACATTAAATTATATTACGAATAATAATATACTATTATTGAATTATGTAATAAATTAAATTATATATTTATGTAAATTAAATTTTAAAACAAATAATAAAATGTTGTTTAGTAAAAAAAATACAGTAATAAAATTGAATTGAATTTACAAACAAAATAATAGTTCATAATTAAGAACTATGAATCCCAATTATAATTATATAAATAATCAATTTAAAAAAAAGAATAATAATTATTTTCCACGAAGTTACAAAAATTTAATTTGGATATTTTCTTTTAGTTATCCGGTCCTTCGCATGTACAAAATGCTTTTGTAGCACAGCGTTCATATCCTTTTATTAATGACAGCAAAAGCTCGTAAACAACTTTCGTCATTCGTGTATGCAGGGAAAAATGTTCGTAATCCATATTCTTAATTCTTTTGAAAACTTTCTGGTAATATCTTTGTTAGCAGGTCTGGAGTACCATCTCCGCTGACGACGCTTGTTCCGACACTTAATTTTTTGGTACATTTTGCAAATATTTATAAAATGCATTCCTACAACTACATTTTCCACATCCAAAAATTCATAGTCAGATTCACACAAAATATTAATATTTGAACTATTAATTTATTTCACAAAATTTTCACAATTTCAATTTATCTTTTCATTACCTTTTGCTTTTAAAAACAGTGATTCCATTAACAGAACAAGTAATTACAAAATATTTTCTGCAGAACTTCGCAGCATAGAACAGTACCAGCAAGTAAAAACTAATGAAGCCTTAAGGCTTCATTTGAACACTTGGTGTCTTCACTACCTACTAGGAGGTATTATTTACCGGATTCCTGACGATTTCGGCTCGGCCCTTTTCCCCATAAAATAATTCATTAATAATTCAGTAATAATTTTTTTTGGTTTTGTTTTTTTTTTTCAATAATAAAAATCTAATACAATCAATAATTCGGAAAAAAAATCAAATCCTTTTTTCCGTGCACCCTCAAAGGAAAACCTCTTTTGTTTGCGCCAAACATTTTAATGTAGCCTTCTTATATATAACAGTCACTCTTATTTTCGACCGACCGTGGGGAAAAATTTACATTTTTTTGAGCCACCAGGGTCGGTAATCGTTATTCCCTCGAAGAGTTTCTTGGGGTTTTTCGCCTCATCCAACAGGGATTGCAGTTTTTCGCCATAGGATGCTAATTCTAGTATATCATTATTATAGTCATCATCCTTGCCTTTCGTTTTGCCCCCTTGTAGTGACACCATCTTCGGCATTTCGTTGTCTCAGGGTGATGTCCGAGTAAGTGGCGCCAATGGTAGTGGCTCCGTTAACACGTGGAGTGGATGTGCTTTTGAGTGGTTGAAGATGGTTTCCGCGATTCTGTCAGCCACTGCGTCTCCTGACTTCCCCACTACGGCCCTCTGGTTGTCTATTATTTTTAGGCCTGGATTCAAATTTTGGCTGGAATTCTTTTACTTTTTTCGGCATTTTTGGCTGTTGTCTTTGCATTCCGAAACTGATAATTGATGCTGAATTGTCTGACTATTTATAGTAACGCGAAGAGGTGGGCAACAGCAAATTCTTACGATTAAGTATTGCGTTCGTGGTGTGGTCTAAGATCCTTTACGTGTACTTTGTGCTTTTTATCTCCAATCTCAATCAGCACTGCTTTTTGAAATTTTACTTGTTTTTTTATATGGCGCGTTGAACTTCGGTGCCGATGACAGATGGTGAGTTCGGTGGTATACCAAGTCTCCGACGTGTGGTGCCCATTCGCGCCGTCGCACAGTGAATCATTTCGCGAGAAGGCGGTCAAGAATATATAACTTCTTACCGGATTGCAATTTCAATACACTGTTTTTTTGTTCGTTTATTATGTGAGACTGTAGGCTTTTAGTTAAGCTATAAACCTTTGAAATCGACTAGTTAAAAAAATAGTTATGAATCTTAAAACGAATTTTAATACTTTGCTATTTTTGGTACAAAAATTAGCTATTAAAATTTGTTATAAGAGTTTGTTTTACACACAGCCTGATATTTAAAATCAAATTTACAATTCATACTTATTAGGAAATTAAAATTTTGTCAGAACGTGCTAACTTTTGGCCCTTGTGAAATTTTTAACACGAATGGCCAAAGGCTCGTTTTTCGAAGAAGTTTGAGTTAAAATTTAGTTAATTAATGCCCATTAAATCAGTGGATATTTAAATGTATATTAAGTTGATTTTGATGAAAATTTAAACTCTATTTAACTACGCTTTCAGTTTTACAGTCAGACTTAAATATCTCAATTAAGTTATGCGAAAAATGTGGTAGCGCCATGACATTGTTCAGAAAACAGGTGTTTTGCTTATGATTCAAAGTATTTCAAGTGTTATGCATGAAATTATTTTAAGTTTTTCAATCGTGTTAGGAGTCCATTTGTACAATAAATATTGTTTTATTGATTTCCAAGTTTATTCTATTGATAATTAACTTTATTTACACAACTTTTTAAAATTTGTTAGCAAATTTTTCTCAACATCACAGTGTTTTCTTTTTGTTAAAAAAAAAACAAAAGTCAATTTCATATGTTTGCTGTGCTCTATTTAAATTTCATTTAAATGGCCAATGAGGGGCATTTAAGTCAACGAAATTTGGTATTTAAATGGCATTTAAAGATAAATCAAATTTAAATAGCCACAGATTTATTGGGCACAAGTAGCATAAACAATTCAAACGTTGATTAAATTTACTTTAGATAAAAAGGTTTTTCTATTTAAGTTCATAATGGACATTATATGTAAACTTTTATGACAAATTTGTAAATTTAAAATTTGCCAATGTATGTATGTACATTAGATCTTAAAATGATAAAAATAACGACATTTTGAAGAACTATTATTACTTGAACAATTTTAGTAACTTTTTTTCTAAATAGCCTTGATTTTCATCTGTTAGAAGTAGTTGAATTTGAGTTTGTTGTTTTGTTTTTGCTTTATATTTTCTTCATTTTCCTTACTTTTTCTCACTGTTTCGCCTAACGAACCGAAATCCGAATCATAACCTAATTTAAGAATATGCCCCATAAAACGTATTTTCGCATGAAGAGGGGACAATCCAAATACGTATGCTGCTTTAAAACTATCATCTTCTGGAATGGGATGCCTTAATTGACTTGATGTCTTTTGACATATAACGCAGTTTGACTATGATTTTGTATCAATTAAAGCTTGTGCAACTTTTCCAACAATCATTGTGAGTCACATTTTAAAATTTACTTCGATTTCCTGATTACCAACCATAAATACAGCAGGTTAAAGGGCATCAATTTAATCTTTTATTTTTTGGACTTCTTCAATTATAGCATCTTTTGTTTCTTTTTTAATGTAAATTTTATTACTCTGTAATACTTTGTTGATAAGGATATTTCTATTTCTATACATCAATTTCTGTTGCTCTGCTGGTTGATGGCTCTAAGCGGGTATAACTTTTTGTTAAGTGCAATGGAACGAAAGATACGATATATAAGTCAGCATCTGATGTATATTCGGCATTGCACTGTTTTTATTGTCTTTGACCAGAAGACCCATCACATCCCCATTGAGAATTTAAAGTAATGCTGGCATTTGAAAGTTTTTTCAAGCTATCAACATCAAGCGTATTTAACAACCGTTTGGCAGTGCGTTCAAGATCTTGCAATTTAATTTCTGCTGAAGTGGAAGTGACAGTTATAGCAGTTTGTGGGGGTAAATATTCTTTTTTGATAGAGACTAAATCCTTATACTCTGGGAAAATACCAGAATTCTTTTCATTGTCTCGTTTTCTTAAATCATCATACTGGTTTTTAAATAATTAGAAATAAAAAAAAATGTTAACACCTCTTCTGGAGTAAATTTCTTGCCTTCATTCGGTGTAGAAATATTTTTAAAAATCCTTTTTGCACGCCTTGGGCTTGCTTCTATTACTGCTTCAATTATCCCAATTTTCGATTTCTTATTTTGTGTTGGTTGAATTTAGTGCAAAAATGATTATTGGCGATATTTCTTCATTGATATTCTGAAGTTTGCGTCTTCGAATTCTTTCACTATATTCATCAATTCGTTTTGCTGGTCGACCCTGTTTTCCATATTTGGTATTTATAAATATAATATCGAAAATAAGTTCCTGTGACAACCATTAATGGTTACGTTCGTACATCCTTTTCTTGTTATAAGAGCATTATATATAGCGTGATATTAATCTTTTTCCGAAATTTCAAATCTTTTTTTGTGTAGTTCAATTTCTTCTGTATAAGCAATAAAATATCGGCGAGGTCACTGTAGGTTGATATATTAATGAATAACAATTATGAAGACATTACTTTAAATAATCTTACTGGCAAATAAACAACGAAAAAATTCGGGTAGACAGGTAGCATCACAATCAAGAAACGAACACGTTCCCGCCATGATACAAACAATAGCCGTGAACCCGTGACGTATCGCTTTTCCAGGAATTTCCCTTTTAATTTCTAATGGGTTTTGGTTTTGTATTTCTATTTATAACAGCGCTTGTTATATATCAATTGTTTTTACCATAATTAGTTGAGATATGCTTCTTATTACACGCTGTTGTGATTATAAACATATACAGCATGCCGAAGCAATTCCAAAAAAAAACTATTATTTACCTTTATAGTAGATAAATTAATTTAAAGACTAAATTACTTTTCCATCTGAAATCCGTCCTTCATAAAAGCGATCTGTTAAAAAAGTACAAAAATACAAGAGAAAACATATATATATATATATATATATATATATATATATATAAAAGTACAAGAGAAAACATATATTTTACAAAAAAAATATATGACCTTGTATCATAAAAAGCTCTGGTGCTCACAAAAATTATAGTCGATGGCTATAATATTGCTTTTGTCGATTCGTGGCTTCAATTGCCTTGTCGGTAATTGTTTTCCACTGAGCTTCCTTGATTACCTGAGTTGGAATTTCTATGGGTACCTGCCCTTCTTTTCGAATTTGTAATAGAATATCTGCGGCCGTATGCTTGGTAGATTCGTGTACGGAAGTGTTTATAGCGAAAGATATTTCGGGTAGATGGAGATCAAAGAGCCGGTGATGATTTGCTCTTTTCGTAGGATTTTCTTGCGGGGTATAGGGTGTGGTGAGTCGCTCTTGTATTCCTGGCTCTTTTGAAAATTTGCCAGCGCTTTGACCGTGAATTGTGTGCCATTATCAGATATAGTTTTCTGGGGGCAACCAAAACGGTAGTTTACTAGCTCCTTGAGTGTAGCTATTACAGCGTTCGAGTTGGCTGTTCCCATGGGGATTAAAACCAGCCAAAGCCATATTGTTGTAATTCTAAAGACCATCGTGCTAACCGTTCAGACGGATATTCTATTGTGTGCCGGATTCCCCATAGAACCACTAGGCATTCTTTTTCGGTAGCCGAAATTTTTCTCTCGGTTCTTGTTCGTTTTTCCTTTGGAAGAGAACCGCACCTAGACCCCTGCTAATGGCATCAGTTTGGAGAAAAAAGATTGTGTGAAGAGAGGATTGGCGTTTCAGTGAGTTTTTGTTTCAACTGGTCAAATGCCATTTCTTGCTCTACACCTCACTGCCATGTGGTTTTCTTTCTTAATAGGCGTGTTAAGGGTTCCACCAATGACGTAAAGTCTGGTACAAACCGTCTATACCACGATGCGATCCCTAAAACTCGGCGTAACTCTTTGATAGTAGTAGGGGCGGCTGATTCCTTAATCACTTCGATTTTCGCTGGGTCGGTATGTATCCTTTCGGAGCAGACTACACGACCTAAGTATTTAAGTTTGGTTTGCACAAACTCTCTTATGAAAATTTATTTGTAAATTCGCCATTAATAGTGGAGAGAAAATTTCTGTTAAATTGTAAAGATGTCCTTCAAATGTTCGTCCGAGTACGATTATGTCGTTTAAGTAGGCAAAGGCCCTAGGATGTAATTCTGTAATAACCACTCATATCTTTTATTTCATTCCTTCTGTAAACTACATAAGTCTCATCTTCGTCTGCTGGAGATAAGCAAAAAAATAGTGAGGGAATCATTTTATATTTAACTCTAGCACTCCTGACACAGGTATCCGAGTACCCGAGCAAACTTTAAAGTCAAATAGATCTAACGATAAAAGATAAAAAGTTGAGGGTTCGCAAGTGCCTTAAACTATTTATTTTCTAAAGATTTTTCTCTTTCTAAGCTTTCCTCACTTTTCTGAGAAGGCTGTGGACTAAACGAAAGTCAAATATTCTTTACGCTCCTGATAAGGCTATCCGGGTACCCGTAAGCAAAATAATATATAGAAAAGGTAATGGTAATGGCTATATATATTATTTTGAAATATCGTATATAATTAATAATATTTATATATACCTTTGTACTGGTTTTATAGCATACACTTTAGAAAATTAGAATTCTGTGCAGCGTGGAGCAATTATTTTGCTATATGTGTTACATATTGGTTGTTGGCAATCATCACACACTTTACGTATTCAGCGATCTGATTTCAGATCAATAACCATACAAAGATGACACTTATCTTTTACTGGTAGCCGAACAGTTTTATTCCGTTTTGATATTTCCGATGGGTCTACCGCATTCTGAGAAATTTCCTTACGGATGGTTCTATTAGTGAAAAGCTCGAGAGCTGCTCGGACGTCGGGGGATCGTGTAATATGATTGCCGTTGGCTCTTTTTTATATTTTCAGTAGCCAATTCTGCACCAAGTGATGAATTGACATTTGGATTGAGGCCAAAGAATATACAAAATGCCCCTAAAGCAGTCACGACAAGGAAAAATTGCCATCTATTTGTTTTACGTTTTGTACTATATTTTGACACCATTTGGTCCATAACTTCAACTCCGCCTTTTGCTTTGCTGTAAAACTCATTTATTTCTTTCTTTCCATTAAAACCTGGTTGCCCTCGAGTATAGTGCATTGCGATAAAATATAAACACTTTTGTTCTTCTCGGTTACAACAGATAAAAGAGTTCCGTTCTTACTAAAATCATATCTGTGTGTTCCTACATCATCAGTTGCATTTGGAATATACGGTTTGTTTTGACGAAGGGTACCAACAAGGCTTAATACTCTCATTTGAAGCCGATTGGCCAAAGGGAGCGACGTAAAAAAATTATCAGCTCTTTTGGAATATACGGTTTGTTTTGACGAAGGATACCAACAAGACTTAATCCTCGCATTTGAAGCCGATTGGCTAAATAGAGCGACGTAAAAAATATCAGTTGTTATGTTTATTCTTGTACCTTGATTTCACATAATATGTCAACATGCTCTTCAGTTAGTCTAAATATATTTCGCGGAATATAGAATCAAAATAAACGAAAAATTAAATATCTAACAAAGCTTACACAGATATGTTTCCTTGGTCTGTTTTCGGCAGACTGCGTAGTGCTAAAGAATATACGCATGAAAAGACGCATGTCGAACAAAGCATGAAATAAAATTTTGAAATATTTATTGATGTCGGGGTTAAGGGAAAAAACGAAGAAAAAAGCAGAAACCAACGTGTGGATCGTTGGTCATCGAACATGTTTAAAGTTGGTTTCATCAAATTTAACTAAGGTATAGAGCTGTACCGAACTGAATCAAACGCTCTCAAACGCTCGTTTTTGACAAGAACCTCTAATCAAACCCATTTAAATTACATGGGTTCGATTGGAGGTTCTTGTCGAAAACGAGCGATTGTGAGCTAGAGCTGCACCGAACTGAATCAAACGCTCTCAAATGCTCGTTTTTGACAAGAACCTCCAATCGAACCCATGTAATTTAAATGGGTTTGATTAGAGGTTCTTGTCAAAAACAAGCGTTTGAGAGCGTTTGATTCAGTACGGTACAGCTCTATTGAGAGCGTTTGATTCAGTTCGGTACAGCTCTACTAAGGTACTGAAGGGAAAAAAACACATGCAAACTTGTTTGAAGATCTTTACAAAAAATTCTACTTTAATTTCAAAACATTGTTAATACTATTTATGAGTGTGTGTAATTTTCTTTTGCTTTACATAATGAATGCAAGTGAGAAAAATAAACAATTTAATATCCGGCAGGAAATGACGTGTAAAAGATCTAGAAGACGATACGATTTTTTATTCGTTTTATTCACGGGTTCCCTATCAGGAGTCTACGTATAAAACTGTCATCAGTACGGTTAGGGTTAATCACATTTTGATTACATTTATTTGAAAAGAAAATATTTTGGCTCACAATTGCTGTTTAATTTTCTTGTTTTCATTTAATTTGCCTGCATAAAAACAACATTTTGTAAATCTATTTATTACATATTGGTAACAAATTACGATTCGATACATAACAAAAGAACAAATTTTTTGTTCCGAAACAATTTTAGTTTTTTGAAAGTTTGTTCTGAAGCGATTCATCCATTCCGAACATTTTTTCTGGAAAAACAAGGCTACCATATGAAATAATTTTGAAAAAAATGTGTGTTTTACAATTATGCAACACAGTAGCAGATAAATGCAATTTGCTCGCTTCCTTGGCTACTTGGCTACATTGTGTAATAAACAAATTGTAAATTAAATAAATATATAATTAAAAAAATTAAATAACACTGTTTTATTTTAAAATTTAATTAAAAATGTATGTAAACCCTATATAATTTCAAAGTATTGGTTGTTCTATAAAACAGTGAGCTATTGAACAAATAACATACAAGAACACTATTCAAGCAGAATGGTATGAAGTATGGTGGATAGAAATAAAGATTTGGTGGTTAAATGAAATTTTATAAGGTTAACATATATTTTTAATTAGATTATTAGAAACCAACAAAATTTTATTTTCTAGGTTTTGGTAAATTTTAAAATAACACAGTATAACTTACTGTTTAAAATTATATATTTATGTTATAACTTTTTGATCTGATGTAGTTTCTTAAATGATAAAATTAGGAAGAAACATTTAAAAAAAATTTAAGCCACAATAATAAAAATTAGTTTCTCAGATAGCAGAAATCCCAGTTAAAATTTGGACACCATAATAAAAACGTGTATAATACCTCAATGAATGTATTGGCCACCCTAAGGATACTAAAATATTGTATTGTTAAACGTAAAGTTAAAATTTGGGCCTCCTAGTATATATACGTAAAATACCTTAATGAAAATATGGGCCACCCTAATGACAACAAAATATTGTATTGTCATCCAAGATTGACCTGTGATCCAAATTTGAGCTAAATCGGTTCAGAGAAATTGCGTCAAATATGAGTTGGCAGATTTGAACGGAATTACAAACAAACAAAAAAGTAAGTTAAATAAAACAGTATAAAAATCATAATGCAAATAGATAAAATAAAAAACTTTATAAAAGTCAAGTGCTGGTTTAAAAGCGTTTAATGAATATTTATGAATATAAACTGAAATGAATTTTTATAACTTTAGTTGCTCATGTCGTACATTCCCTGCCTGGCTTTTTCATATCTGCAAAAAGCTTGAATGCAATTGAACACGAATTAAAATTAAACCAATTCATGTTTTGAAACTAGTTAGCCCTCTTTCCCACTCTCGCAAAAAGAGAAATGCTAAAGTACATATGAAAAAATTGTTTCGTAACGAAATCCAGCTTTATTATACACTGTGGATTCTAATTCTTTTCTATCAGTTACCGCATCCCAAAGAACTCACTGCAGCACATATTCGATTTCTCAACCTGCCTATGTTGTTGCACTGCCTTGCCGTAGCACAGAGTGCACACAATATTATTTTACTGATATATAGATCGTCATCCAATCTCTAAACCAGCATTAGCACACAGCAAACTTTTAATTTAAATATGTGTTCACGCTGTGTGTTTAAGAAAAGTTTGATGGATGCATGGGTAAGCTAATAACAAAAGACTAAAAATTACCAACGCGTGTTAAAATTTGAGCAGGGAGTTAATTTTGACACAGAAATGTTTTGGATTGAAATATAGTTTCGTTTGCCCTCTATTGTCTAATTCTATTATCCGATCCCAAGCGAATCGATTTCTTTCTTTAATCTTTCATAATAATTAGATATAAATACGTTTACCAGAACTCAAAACTACACAAACGATGTTAACAAACAAAATTATTTGAACTTAATATTCAAGGTGTAATTTAGTTTCATTCCGATATAAGCACAAAATTAATATTTAGTAAAAGTTTCGATAAAACTTAAATAGATTTAAATATGTATTTTACAGTACCGTATAGTTTTGGGAGTTTGTATCTTTTTTGTGCTTGATGTATATATTACACTAAACTTTTTCAGTATTTTATAAAAGTACTTATTATTCCCAAATGAGAAACATGGTACAATTTTCGTAAGGACAGTAAACTCAGACGGAGAGGATATATGTGAAACAGAGAAGTGTAAAATTAAAACGTAGAAGTTGTCGTCCAAATCATTTCAATATCTGTGGGGACTGCGAACTCTATCAGACTTTTGAAATGTCGAGAAATCTGGTTACAGTGTTATTGAGCTGGTTGGAAGAAACATTTAATATCCAACAAGCTAGTAAGTAGAAAATTTAAAACAATCGGAAGATTCACACTGTAGTCATAACTCATAAAATAATAGCATGATATATATGACTAGTGTGAACAACCCGTTATAACTTAGTATGCACAAGAATATCTAAATGAATTTGTGTGTATAAACTAAAACAGCTACTGCCTTAATATGAGCTGAATACATTTTTTTGCGGCGGAATACGGAAAAACGTTCAGTGGTTAAACGAGAAAAATTTTTCACTTCTATATATTTAGTTTTTGCGATTTAGTTCTCTTTTAATTTTTTATGTTATAAAATTGTGATTTAAAGTACAGACGTATAGGAATGAACAATTTTTTATCCGTTTTTAGTCGTGAATCATATATATCTAACGGCGGCAAACATACATATACTATCGTCGTCTCGCCTAAAGATTTTCAGTCGTTCGACTCAGATCTCTAGAGCTATTTTATAACAAAACAAAAATATACCTGAAAGAGTGCTATTATTTTATGCAGCACAACAACAACTTTTTTAAAATAGTCTAAAATATTATGATTTTATGACAATGCGACTAAATAGCACACAGTGCGAATCCCCCAAATGTCAGCAGTAATATAAGTTTTTCCGGAATCATCATTCTCTTAGCGAAGAACACATGCTTTAGAATTTACGCAACTGGTGAAATATTGAGAACAATTGTTGAAATATACGGGATTTCAACGTTGTAGCTAATGTTAGTTGTCCAACAACGATTTGGTTCGATAAGTCGTGATGATGAGAGATATTCAACCCCAAAGAAAGAATTCAGCCAAATTTGGTTAGATGGGAAAGTTTATTAAAGTTGTGCTTTACTTTGATACTCGAAACAGACTGAATTGAAGAATACTTATATATTTTACATTTGCTTAAGACTTGTTATATGCTGTTTACTGATGTGCTAATGAAATAATTATTAATGTTGTTATTATTGTTGGTCAGTGTTCCGCTATGCAATAAACAAGCAGAAAACTTGCATTTTAAGAAACATTCTTTTGCACAACAAAAATATAAAAAATAAATATGTATAAGAATTTGTGTTTGGTCACAAAGAATTAAATTCATGTTATATTAGGGCGGTATACTTAATGAACTGACTTACAATTATGATCAAGTATAATATGTTAACAATATAAATGAAAATATTTCATAGGCTGCGATCTTGTCCGACATTAGTCATTATATTGTTCTATTAAGAATGTAATTAAATTTTCATGATATTTCGAAATTTTTCGTGATATCGCAGCACTTGATTGTACCCAGGTAAGGATTACAAAAGACCATAAGGCTTTTTTTCTTTTAGGGTCATTATTACCACTTGGTGTTATCTTAAAGTGGGATTTTATCGGTCGGATAAAAACTTTTTCATTATTTCAACTTTCCTATAACCTAAATATGACCGACAAATTAAAGGCAAGTTCGACTTTGTTATAATTTTTACCAGGAGGATTTACGTTTATAATACCATATTTTCTTATTTTGTAATATGGTACCACCAAACATAGTTCTTCTTCACTTGAAAAGTTTTTTGCCCGCTTTCTCACAGTTCTCACGGTTGTTTCCTTGGATGCTGACATATTTTGTTTTATAACAGAAACTTATATGTTCACAAAAAAAGCTGCATATATTTTCAATGGCAAAAACAAGTGCGTCGTTGCCACTACAATTTTTCGCGATGTAAATAATCTTTCAAAAGTAATCGGTAATTGCTAGTGGTATTGCCATACGATAAGAAATGTTTTTACAGGTCGTCCACGCTTAACGGAATGCGAAGTGCTTGGTTGTTCATCATCCAAAGTTTCTTCACATATGGTGTAAAGCTGTGCAAGCCATTCTTCATTATCAGCCAAAAATTTACTTTTTATGCGCCCAGATTTGTTCCATTTGGATTTTAATTTTGGTACGAAATATTTTATTAAAAAATCACGAAATTTTTTCATAATTAAGTCTGACATTTTATTGAATTTTGTTGATATGACACCAACAACAACATCAATATCTCTATTGCTATCGATCCAAATATCATAAATTACACTATAAGAAATTGTTGAATTATCCATGACCTTGTAAATTTTTTTTAACACTTTATATAAACTTGTATAAACTTGCACTCTTAAATAGATTGTGAATTAAATATATAATTGCAATTGCCGTTTGTTGATCAATAATATTTAAAACAACAACAATGTGATATTACTTTACAGTTTGTTTTTAAAAAGTTTGTGAGCACAAAATAAAATATCAAATACCCAGCGGGAAAGTGTAATCAATAGTAATTGAGAAGGTAATACACAGCTTGTATAATTTTTGATTCCAGAACTCATTCTTCTTAACACAGAACATGTCCTGGGATTGTAACCAATGATTTTCTCAATTCCAAAGTAATGCATAGTATTTCTTTAGAGAGTAATAAGTACAATATTTAGAAATATATAGCGCTCAACAACTCTTAAGAAAAAAACGAACAATTGCCACGAAAATAAACAGCCAACATACAATAAGGTTACCCTTTTCGATTCTAATGGAAAAGTTTTTCTTACTTCAAAAAGAATACATTCTTTTTTTCGATATGTGTGTAATCAATTCTCCACTTTCCCGCTGGGTATGTTAGAGAAATGCTAATCTCTTATCAAAAGAGATCATTACAAGAACACTCATTATTACTTAACCAAATAAATATTGCAACAACTAAGTTCAATATAGTCAAGTCAATGACCTTCAAAAAAATTATCAATCAAATGAATAATGCAAATAAAATAATAATAAACAATAAGTGAGTGACAATTAAAAAAAAATAAAAGTAAAAAGTTGTAAACATGCCATTGCATGCTAACATAGTACGTATAGCGACAGAATGTGCGCGTTGCGTATTTTTTGTATGTTTAAAGTACTTTTGCAAACTTTTGCTATATTTCCTTTACATCAAATGAAAGCTGAGACTTCAATCTTTCATTTGATATAAGTCTGCACCTAGGGCGAGGGGCTGCTCTATATTTGCTAGTCCATTGAAAATGCAAAATGTTCAATTTTTACACCACAATCCTGTTGTTAAGAATTTTTTTGTGAGTTTTTTTTTAAATTTATTTTTTCATCTACTCATTCTACAACAACTAAATTAATTAAAAAAATACTTTAAAGTTATATTTATTATGTAGTTTTTTATTAATAAGCTTTTTGAATATTACATATTGAACTAACATATTTCAAGCTCGTTGGCATACCTCAACTTTGACTTGCTCTAGACCAAAAAGTAATGAAGTTATGAGGCTGAAATTTCAGGGATATGTTACCCATATATCTGTTAATATACTGTGAAAATTACATCCAAATTGGAGGACACGCCAAAAACCATTTTTTGCCGCGGTTACTATAGGGCTGTCTCACTGTGACACGTTGAGTGCCGTGTGCACCGTCAGTGGTGCATAGCTATATATAAATTCAATTTAATGAAATAATGAAACAATAATAATAATTATTGTAATCATATAATAACTAAATAATAACAGCCTGTATAAAACTATAGTATACATGTGCCATGTGTACTGCTGCCTGTTACACAAATAACGGTACAAAAAAGTAATTTTTTATCACAAAAACTTTAATTTTAAACTGGTATTATATTTTGTCACACTACAAATATATTTTTATATTGTATGATGGCACTCAGCGTGTTAAACGCATCGTCAGTTCGGGCTATATAGCGATAAAGGACTTAATATGTAGCTGACTAAATAAACGCTTAATTGTAACACCCTTGTTGAATGTTCAAAATGCATAAGAAAACTTATACAACGAGTCGTAAACACGTACACGTAACTGTATTTAAAGGACTTATGGGATTTGGAAGGGAAAATATCCTTTTTATCTCTTTATCATTCGACTACATATAAAGGTGTCCGTCTACTGCAGACCATGCGCATTTGGTGTGGCAAATTCGAGAAAAAGTTTAAGAAACAACTAATTTGAAAATATATTTTGACTTTAAAATATTGAAATTCATTGATCGAAAACAAACAAAACACTTGTTATTTACAAAATTAAAAATTGCTGATTCTAACAAAAATTAAAATAAAAAAACAAATTAAAGTAAAGGAAATAAAAAATTCCTTTAAAATCATGAAACTAACAATTAATTTTGAAAATGAAAGATAACATCAATCTTGGATGACAATACAATATTTTGGTATCATTAAAGTGCCCCATCCATGGTACAATTGTACCATGGCCCCATCTTTTTGAATTGGCCCGTATTTTCATAGAGTGACATAAATTTTAAAAGTTTTTCCCAAATTTTATCATTTGAAAAACTGCATCAGACTAAAAAGTTGATAATTTCTAGTTGTTGGTAAATTTTAAAACAAAAGAGTATAACTTAATTTTATAGTTGTATATTTATTAAATTTTATAATCCATTTCGTGTGAGTTTGATCACGATTCGCCAAAATATGAACAAAGTTTCAACTGATTGGTGTTTTGAGTATTTATTCCAATTAAATCATACATATAATTTTCTTGCGAGTTAAGAAAATATTTGTTTATTTGATTGCATTAAAGCTAATAATATGTCATCAGCAGAGCCTAAATATGGTTTTATATATGATTGACTTAATACTAACACATGAATAGACTTATGTGAATGCCTCGAGAATATTTAGCCATATTATTTCAATAATCAATTCGTTATTTTTAAGTAATATTGTGTTGGTAAAATAAGTTATTCTAAAAGTAAGCAGCTCTCTGGTTTAACACAAAGAAGATCTCCAGTATCAGAAGATCTCCAGTATTAGAAGATCGCGAAATAATTAATAATGAGCAGGATGTCCTTTGAAAATTAATGATAAACGAAGTAAATTGGCCATACTTCGTATCAGTAATAAATAATATGCGAAATTAATTTTTTCTTTACTTCTCTAATCCAGAGACAGATATCTAGAAACATCGAAACATTATTTCCATAACGGGTTCGCACCTAGAGCAACACGCAGTACCTCCAAGGTCTTCTAGATCTATTTTAAAGTCAGGACTCAAATCTCCCCTAAGATATTTTTCAATTAACTTCATTTCTTGTTCAAATTCGCTTATTTTATCCTGATGAAACAGGAAGTGTTTGTACTTGTCCTTGGCCGTATTGGCCAACTTTTTTTTTACTTTGATCTCTCCAACTACGTCGTGTAGCATACCATATACTCACTTCCTGATAAATTTTCCTGAAAGCAGTCTCATTCTACGGTACGACTTCACCTAATTCACTCCATCCATTCTCGTAAAGCCAACACTGCTTGCGACTAGTGACGTGTATTTGTCTTAGGCCGACATTCAGGTTCTGTTGTTAATATCTCTAATGGAAGCATGGCCATTTGTTGTGTTGGCACATGTCTTCGAAAATACTAAAATGCAATTGCATGGGAGAGATTTGTTCTATCTGTTGGTGCAATCTCTTTTAATTTTTCCAATCAGGCTAGAATTTTTCTAAAATCAGCGTTTACGCTGATGTTGACAAAATTATATAATTTTTTTTCTTTTTAGAGCTTGGGGAATGCCATTTGTTTCTGAAAGTTTTGTGATGCATTGTTACATCATGACATCGGATTGTTGTTACAATCCGAGTCTTGAGATGCATTCGCATTGAAATTTGCCATGAAATACTGCAAATATTTCTCAATATTTCGTATTCCATTTCCTACCCCTTCTGTCGTTCCTGTTTACACGTTCGTATCGATAACTCCTCTCTTTATTCTTCTAATGAGCTCTAAAACTTTTCAACTGTTGTGATGCGCTCTCTATTAATCTCTTCAAAATCTCCTTTATCAGACTGGATTTTCTCGTGATATAGTCCAGATGTTCTAATAATGAACGAAACTATTTAGCGTTTTTCATTTAATTATTTTGTTAATATTCTAATATTTTCGATCTTGTGAGTATATGTTCTAACTGCTTGAGCAAAAGTTCTACTTTGCTTTTTATGAAAAAAAACAATAAATTTCTTTTATTTGTTTTTATTTCAATACTTTGCTACCAATGATAACTAATCCGCAAAAGTAATTTTTATGAAAAATTTATTTAAATAAACATTTCTTTCTATCAAATATTTATAGGAAATAGCTTTTCATAAAAATTTGCTCCATTCACAGGCCTTTTTTATATCGTTTATCGTTGAAATAAAATTTTCAAGTAACTATCAGTAAAGACAGAAACTGAAAATGATCATAACTTTTCTGTCTTTTTGGGTCTGATCACTTTTTACTTAATTTGGTATAGACTTATTAATATATTATATAAAAATGCATCATTATAGCACAAATACACATCATTATAGCACAATTTACTCGGACTTGAATCAGAATAAAAAGTGTAAGCGACACAATTATAAGGAAGATTTTGACATGAACCTAAGAACCCAAAAAATGTTTTAGAAAGGCGTTCCTATCGATTTAGCCTCGTCGCCAAAGGTATTTTTAAATGGCGTGTTGTCTCTTTTGCACAAATCAGGTTACTAGAGCCGTATATTTCAAAAATTAGTCAGAGTGAAATAAATTCACTTAAAAACACCATTGTTACATGCAATGAATGTAAGAAAAAATTATACAATATAATAAATATATGAACATTTTATAATATGAAATTTATTTGCTGGGTGGTTAAGCAATCTCTACATGCATTTTATTGCCGCTTTTACCAAATCGTCAGTAGACTTCAATCACATTTTTGAAAAGTTTCAAAATGCTCATCTTATCAAAAGACTTTTATAAAATATTTGAGAATTTAAATGAAAACTCACGAAAGGTGTTATGATAAGTGCAGTAGGCTATGAAACTTATACATACCAAGACTCAACAAAAAATTTTTATTCGATATGACTCTATTTTTCTACGCCTTTTATACAATTAGAAATCCTTTGGATAACAATGAAAGTATTTATAAGGCACAATGAAAAATAAAATCTTAATTTAACTGTTAATAAATTAACTATTTGACAGTATGTCATATAGTTAATTTATTGATATGAACATTTTTTATGGAGAAAAATTGTTCCGTTAATGTCATAAGCGTAATATCTTTAAAGTACAGGATAAAGGTTAAAATAGTGTAAAATTTCTAGCTACCGCAAGATACCTTAACTTTATTTGGAAGAAGTATGTGTAGTGCGTTCTATTAACATCGTAATTGTTGTTTAACTCGAACTTCAAACAAATTATTTAATTTAATGTAAAAATTTTGTGAGTTTTATATATGACAACGGACAAACATGCTAAATTGATCTGAAACTGGTTGAAGTTGCATTCCTTAAATGAACAACACTGCTCTTGCAACAAACTTCATTTCTTTACGCGCTGTCAAAACTCGATTTTACAATTGCAAAGTGTTGATGATGCGTTATTTCGATTAGATTTCGTTTGACTCTTAGTTTAACATATTTTTGTTGTTTAAAACTTTAATTTTTATTACAATCTGGTTAAATCATATCACTTATTTGTTTAACATAATCCGCTACATGGATGAGAACATTTCTATTCTCTCAGTCCAATTTTCAATGAAATCTGCACGTAAAAGTTTCTGGTTTGTCGGTATAAATTTAAGATAGTCCACAAAAAGCAGTTTAGAGGCGTCAAAACGTACAAACCAGGGGGTCTGTGAAAGGTACTACATCTGAAAATAAAGTAGTTAGCCAACTGATTCTGAAATAAATCGTTTGTTATGAGCTCGGTAAGGCAAGTTACGTAGTTGATGTTAAGTTGATTAATTTTTAAAAGTCAAAACTCACTCATCTTAAAAACCGCTCTAAAGAGATAATTTATATAGAATTAGTAAGTATCCGTTAATGACTTGAGGACCATCTTTTTATTGAAGTGGCCATTTAACCACTTCTCACTAAACACAACTTTTATACAAAATGCCTCTATGAACTTTTGCGAGCAATTTGGAAAAGTTGTCCTGGCCTTAAACGATTTATGAACAGAAATATTAATGCACATTGACATTCTCAGCCGTCAAATCATACTTCTCTTGCAGATAAAAAACACCCGATATTGGGTTGCTTTTGTGTCTCTTCTGAATTCATGATTTTATAAAGAAATTTGTCCTCAGAATTTAAAAGGTTTGTGCTGAACAAAATCACTTAAAAACTTTTTTACAAAATATTTAGTTTATTAAAAAATAAATAATAATTTAGCTATTTCCATTTATTTAAATTCATGAGTATTTTTTCTGTGTAGTTTTTATTTGCAAGTTACTTCCTGCGAATGTTGAGTGAAGAAATGCTTATTCGCCAGTCATCATTTCCATGAATTCTAAAAGTGAAGAAAACGAAAATATTGTTATTGGCTAAAAACAGCATATAAAAGATTGATATAAAGTTATATTAATAATAGAATAATAGGAAAATGTACAGATCTTAAACATTAAACTATTCATGAGAGGGCGATTGGTGTGCGTGCGTGCCGTAAATCAAATTTTGACTTCTGACGTCAGTGTGTGTGAGTTTAAAATACATGTTTAGGTGGGTATCAGAGAAATTATTTTTAAATGTTTAAACAACTAAAAAAATAAAATTGAAAAATTAAATTGTGGAACGAAAATTTCAATATGAAGTCAGAGATAATATACATATTTATGTATGTATGTATGTATGTATGTATGTATGTATGTATGTATGTTATGTTTATAACACAGAACTTGAATCCCTCACAAATTATTGCTTAGATATGAAATCGTGGAATATAAAAAAATAATTGGCTCACCATCAAAATCAACGGTACCAGAACCATCAGAATCGATTTCTTCAATCATAATGCCCAGTTCTTCATCAGTCAATTGATCATCTAATTCGCGCAAGATTTCACGTAAACAGGAGGTGGGAATATAACCGTTGCCTTGTTTGTCATATAAACGGAAAGCTTCACGTAATTCCTTTTGCATTGCTTCGGCATCTTCCTCAACTATGAATTTGGCAGCCAATCGTACGAATTCTTCGAATTCCAATCGACCAGATTTATCCTCGTCGACTTCTTCGATAAGTTCTTCCAAAATTTTCTTATCGAAGGGTTGACCCATCAAACGCAAAATATCAGCCACCATTTCAGTTGAAATGCTGCCACATTTTTGATTATCAAAACTGTTGAAGGCTTTTTGCAAAACAGCAATTTGCTCGGGGGTGAGATCGTCGTCCTACAAATGCATTTGAGTTAATAATATAAAAATTGTTTTTGAGTAGCTCAAGTTGTACTAATTTTTATATAAAAGAGGTCACTCGAAATACACCCGAGATATGGCTTTGGCCATAAGCGCTTTAAGAATATATTAAGGTCTCTAATTGTGTTTCAAGTAAGTATTTACAATGATTCAAGCACAGTAAGCCATTTTATCATATCGCAACTAAGTCATTTGTTTACCCCGTTTTGAACAAATCGAGAGTCCCAAGAAACTGCCCTGATTAATTCTGACAGCCCGTCACTATATCTGTATGTGAATATGTGAACCGCTTATACCTTTTAAATAGCTAAACCGAATCGAAACTACATGGGAATTAGTTGATTTGAAAATTAATATAATAGTGTTTTAGCGAGAAGAGAAAAATAATATCACGAGAATCAGGGTTGAAGGCGAGAAGTTGCAGGGTTGGCCTTTAGGGCTAACCATATTTTAGTTAAAAAGCGAATGATAAACCTCTGGAATGAATCGAAGTGCCGCTTTCAAACTACTGTAAATACTTTACAATTTCTATGACTTTTGATATATTTATATAATGAAGTGAGTTTAATTAAAGGTCCATTAACGACACCCAAGTTCTCTTAGATTTGCAAGTTTTCTTTTCTAGAACTAGAAGTTTAATTATAACAAGGATATTTGAACATGTGATAGTACTTAATTGCTGAACACTGAACAAAAATGCCAACTTAAAAGTCTGAGATGTTTCGCAAGGATGTGAAATTTGTTTTACTGCATGTACTTATATTAAATAATGCGCTCAAAGTTTCAATAGAACATTGATTCGAGTAGTAGAATATATTAACCCATGCTTAAATAATCTTTCCGATTACATACTACTTTTACGAATTTTTTTCTCTAATTCCTAGAGCGAAGTTTCATCTAAATTTTGTTCTTTTAATTGCCGTAGCTATATTCGAAAATAGCAATACAAGTTGTGCTATCGTTTTATTTTGATATTTTTTGGTTCGAACAATTTCTGATTACGTTATTTCCCAGTTCACACTAGTAATTTTTGTAACAGCAATTTTTGAGTTTATAGTGGAAAAGAGTGAAAAAGGAATAGAAATGGATACATCTATACTTCACCACTCTCACACAAAGTACAAAATAATAATCGCTGCAACATAAGTTTCACAGTGTGCACCAGAAGGGAATGAGATTTACTCCTCAGGCTCAAGTACAAATATGCGTAGTTCCAAACTCTTAATTATTACTATTATTTAAGAATTGTATTGTTAAGGGTGTAACGTGTACAAGATTTCTTCTAAGCATCGTACTAGTTGAACCGATCTGTACTGATTTCATGGCTGCTACTTTCTCTCAACAGCATTATTTGTTAAATTTTATCACTTTTTTAAGGTGATACTAATTAGTAGGAATATAAACTAGTCACATAAGTAGGAATGCCAACACATAAGTTTAATGAAATAGAATATGCGATTCTTTTATGTCAATTTTATCTCACTTTAGTACAAAATCCCCAACCTATGATTCCAAATAATCCGATTTTCTTTGCTTTTTGTGGAGCCGTCTGCAGCTGCGATTTAAAACTTTTCCTTTCTTTTTTTTATGAGTGATGCGAATTATTATTAAAATAGTATTCACGATTTCTCAGCCGGAATACCTAAATATATTTGTATCTTTGTCGACGTAGTTATCCGAACAATGGTGTAATACTTTCAAATATTATCTTAATGATATATTTTCCATTATTTATATAACATAAAATTTGTTTTCACATCTTTGTTTTAATGGACTTAAGAATATTGTCTTTATATATACACGATTTACATAAATTTTTTTTGTTATTACGTCTAACTTTCTCGAAGGTCTTGGGAAATTAGAAGTATTTGAAATCCACGATTCATACATAACATCACTGAATATTTTGAAAACTTTAATATAACTTGGTTTTTTTTTTTCAAACTTGTGGTAATTACGCAGGACTTCTTAATATGCGCAACTCTAGTTTTAATACAAATGAACATCTTGCAAAATGTTTTTCTTATTTAAGAGTACTTTTAAGCTAGACATTTTCGAAAACATTTTGAAAACCTCTTTTATTATTCATCACCATATACCAAAATTTATTTCTTCACTTCAAAGCACTTACAATGCAGGGATTCATTATGTTTCTGGTAAAACTTTCTTCTTAAATGTTTTAAATATATGAATTGATCGCCGATATGCTTCTCTGGCATTTGTAGCTCAACTAAATTTTATTTTTGATAATTTCCATTAAAAAGATTTAATGAGTTTTTTTCATTGTATATTTGTTGCCTTTCTTTAGTTCTTTCATATGCCTTTCCACCCACATTTGGTTGATTTCCATCGTGCACTCAGTCACTCACGCACATTTTCACAATATACATTTTAATGTAAACATTCCAAAAGTAAACATTTGAATTAGTGGCACTGTCGGTATACACGATATATGTATTCATGTACATATGTACATATACAAGTGATGGCAGCATGTTGCAATTGTTCTTTTTTGGTACTAATCGAAATTGAAAGATGGCTTATTTAGTTCAATTAAGTAATTTTAATTTTTTATATTCGTTATGGCATTTACGAAGATTTCAGCACCTTAGCTTTTACGTGTTGACAAATATTTTTAGACGTGATTACATATTTATATTTTATTTTGACATACTCTCTCTAACATATTGGCCAGTATTTCACGAATAAATTCTTTGAGTGCGCCAACCGTAGTGGGCTTATCCCCACAGACATGAGCCTTAGCATAGCCCCACAAAAATAGTTTACAGTGCGTTAAAGTGGACACTCTAGGCGAGAAATTACCCGTCCTCAAACATGGGATAAACTCTTGATCGAACTCGCCTTTCAATTGGTCCATTGCTTCGTATGCTGCAATGCTTTGAGGTGATTTTCCCAACAAATACAACATTTTGCTTGTTAAAATATCTATTCAATCGGAAATAAGCGTCGTTGGTAAAAACAATTCTCCGCACTATACAATTTCTTAGCCGAGCATGAATTTTGATAATGAAATTCAAATATCATGTTTTAATTATAGACTAAACTGAACATGTCACAAGGCATGTTATGTTCCCATGATCTAGCAATCGTTTAGAGTTCTGGAACTTTCGTTGTCATTGGAGGGGTTCGATTGACATAATACATAGATCCAGACCTAATCTTTACATGGTTGTTCTGTTGTGGTAGAACTATCTTAGAGTAGCCTGTGAAAAATAATATATCTTCAGATGTTATGCAAAGTGGGGAAATTTCGTAACTACTTTTATTCTAGTGTTGCGATGTGTTCCCATTCATAGCATTCATAGCACAGGTACGTTAAGGATAATTGGTACAATATTTCCTGCAGGGCTATTTTACGAAAACAGCTGAGATGCCAAACCACTCTATGCATAGATATATCTTTTTAAGTGAAAATAATTTCGTTTTCACAAAGACCTGTTTCGTACTTCTTGTCATGCGGCCACAGGAGGGTTAATTTATATACTTAGTTTTTTATAGATATTAATTGAAATTTTAAGGTAAACAATTGAAGGCAATTTATAATTCCAATTGGAGGGTGCTGTTGGCTGAATTAGTTAACAATTCAAGTACAAAGCCTATGATGTTCCATTGTTCGACTCCATACTAGAATATTCCTGATCTGCATTAGAGCGTATTTGTGTTAGATGTTAACGACTTGTTCCAGTAACTAGAGAGTTCGATGTGTAGGCATTGCATCAAACTAACGTAATGAGAAAAATGGCTAGGAGAAATTCTCTATCTTCGAATCTTTTTTCATCTGTCCTTTCAACACAATCTCATCCTTTAATAGTTCCATTGCATCAGCAAATCTCATACCCTGAGTACTGCTTCCTCTACATGAAAACTAGCATTTTCTTGTATGTAATACAAGATTGTTGACTACTTTATTTCTAGAGTTAATTAGAAAAAGAAAGCAAGAAAATATGAAAAATTAATCTACCCAATAAGTGGATTGTGGAAAAAATTCTTAGATTCCAATATTATATGATAACGAAAGGTATGTCACTAAATAGAAATACCGTCAATAAGTATTCTTTTTTAAGTAGCTTTTATTACCTTCACTTGTATGTTTGAGCAATTGTAACCGATTTAGTTTAAATTAAATTGTATCGGTTACGACACAATAATTCGAAAAGTTTGCCTCACTATCCTGGTCAGGAGCATCTGCAGGTTGTCGTTTGTTTGTTTGCATAAGCATTCTTGTCGCGATATTATGTTTCAATACCAAACAGTGCCAACGTGACAAGAATGTTTTCCCACAGGTTATTTGTAATTAGACGATAAGAAAACGCTGATTTACAAAATTGATGCAAACCTTAGCTTAAGATTAGTTCTTAATAAAATTCAGTTTTTAAAAACCCTAAATAACGACTGGTTGTTTCTCTTGTAATTCGTGTGAGAAATAAATAAGTGACCAACCAGAATTCGCATGCGCACCATATCGATATTCTGCTCTGTACAATAAAATTCATAATTATAAATATTAATTCAATGATTGCAAAGATTGTATCAATTAAAAAGCTCCACTAATAAAATATCAATTCCTCTTCGTGACGCTTTAGGGTTGATCCAGCTCTAGCGTATTTACAAACAGTTCCTTTCCCTGAGTACTTTAAAAACGTGTCACAAAAGCTATTTTGATACAATGTCTCTCGAGCAATGCCTGCGCTTGAAAGCATTAAAGCATACATTTCGATTTAAACATATTCTAATCAGGAATCCTAATTTCGGACAGGCTACATACGATGATGTCGACAGCTTTGAAATATGAGTCAACTACTTCTTTCACTTTTGTAACTTGAGAGGAACCAAAAATTACGATAAAATACGGATCTTCATTATAGAGCGTATTCAAATACCGAAAGTGTACTGGTCCGAATTTGTAAATCGCACTTTTAGTTTGCCATGTTGCGGACATTGTCAAGTGAGTATTAAAACTCATTACAGGAGTCATGAACAGCATGATATCTAATTTGTAGCATACATCTGGTATTACCAGAAACTTTTCTGTTTTATATTCTGTTCAAAAGAAGTATTCTTTTGTGTTTTGCCCTTTTGATCGCGAAAAGAATATATCTGTGCCATGGAGTTCGGGTTTTCACAAAAGCAAGTAGATAACATTCAGACAACACTTTCTACTTTACCAAACGAACACCTGATCTTTAATCTAAATAGATTCGGAATATCTTCTTTCCATCGACTAGCAAGATTTTTATGAGCTGGCGGACAGGATAGTGGAATATCATATTCTGCATGATTTCAATAGTCCAATGAAGGATAGCGGGCAAATACATTTTCCCAATGAAATGAAATTGGAAGCGATTTTAATTAATTAGAAAAATCCTCAGTCATGGATGCGCAACGCATATCATCCGAACTTAGCTTTATGTTCATCTTTGGTGCGAGAATTCTTTCCGTGATGAATTTCGAAGTTCAATAGATAGCCCAATGGAGTGCAAAGAAACCAAACCCTAATGGCTTGCCCTTAATGAACTGCTTAAAGCCATGTTTGCCAAAGTAGGCTACAAGGTTTCATCGATAGGAAGGTTTTGTTCAGTACGAGAATGCTCTATTATTATTGCTTTTAAGTGGTCTCTAAGACGACGCAATTTCCATATACCATCGATATTTGCGCTCTTTTTCGGCATGAGCTGCCGCATATTAACGATTTGGTTACGACTACGACATTCACAGGGATACTCATTGTACTTTTCCAAAAGAATTTGAAATTGTTGATATAATAGTAAGTCACGTCAGTCGTCATAATTTCGCAGCTTCTGAAATAGAAACAGGATAGGTTGAATTGTTCTCTATCTACTGATATATAGTTTCCTTATTTCCTGATGGAAGGTTTAGCTTGCAAATCTTAATCATTTGGAGCTAAGGGATTGAAGATGTAATACTGAAATATAGATGAAACGTGAAAATCTAAATTTAGGCGCCCAACGAATATCATATGGCGCTCCACAATCATCATATGGCAACGCCTTGAAAAAATACAAAAGTTAAAGTGAAATCGTGTTTCAAGTTTAGTGCGTTATAAATACGTTGACAAAATATTACTTAAAATGGGTAATTACCCATGTCGGTTAGTCGACGTGTAATACCTTAAAAGTGGAAAATTAAAATTACTTTTTGCATATACTATAACTTCAATACTAATACTTTTCAACTCAAAATAACAAAAGGTACTTTTATTCTTCAAGTAAAATATATTTCATATGTTTTAATATTTGTTTTCCCTTTTTTGATTAAATTCGTAAATATATAACGGAATATATAACTTTACCATATCATAACCGTGGGTTATTTAGGGTTAATACATATTAAAGTGTTGAAACGGACATATAATAATATCAGATCAGCGTTTGAATTGGAACTAAATTAAAAATGGTACAATTCTATATTCAGGTTGGTACAATCTTGAAACATCTTTTGCCATCCCTGATTTGTTTGTGTTTTTTTAAGAAAAATATTATGACTAGATTTTTTTTTTCAAAAATATGCTATAAAATTTTCAGAAGAAAATTTTTCTTGCTGTTTTCTACACTAAAAAATATATAGCACATGCATATGTAAAAATATTCCAAAAGATTTAGAGAATAAAAGAACATTTTTGTAGTGGTTTGCTAAGCATTAAATTGTGCACATACACTGCGCGGCAAAAGGTTAGTAACCCCCTTTACTGTTAATACTTAATATTATGTAAACCAATTGTGCTATTCCCTCAAAGTTTTTCTTCAGAAGACTCTGGTCAAATCTATTTATAATAAAACAACACCGGCTGCTGTAAGATTAAATATAACATATAAATTAAAAGATTAGAACAACTATATATTAAAAACTTCTGAAAAAATTGGTCAATATCAGAGCGCCATCTGCGATAACACTGCTCTGCAAAAAATAACTTTTTGCCGCTCCTTTAAATAAAACTATGTTCACTATATGGACTTTGATGCGCTAAACTCGAATCCGTTTTCGTTTTTTTTTTCATCACGTCCAGATTTTTTTTATGAGCGTGGAAATTTTTCGCCCTTAAATTAGCCAGGCACGTAGGCATATTTCACCCTAACTCGGGAACGAGTCATCCGATTTTAAAAAATGAAACACCAGAATATGTGTCAAATACAGCTTTTCTTTATCTCTTGTCGTTTTGGAATTGTTCAGAAATAAATCGAGAAAAATTTTTTTTTGCAAAATTCGTAATATTTTTCATATTAAAAATGGAATTTAAAAAATGTAAAGCAAATACTCAACACTATGCACTTAATAGCTACAGATCTTAGAAATAAAAAAGCTATAAAAATCGGTTAAGAGATTTAGATTTTATTTTCCATTTACCGCAGGTACCCAATATTGTAATGCAACCAACCTTTCATATGCATGACGATATCATTTAGTTAAGTGAACAGGTAAAGGAACTAAAGTACAAGGGTATTTTGCATGGTTCTTGGATTTAAAAATTATTATATAGTATTTTTCATTAACCTGTAACTCTAAATCGAGAACATTAGGGTACATTCTAATATTTATTGTAGCAGTATATGTGGAAATTGATGGACAATAAGTTAGTCCGTTTTAATTTGATATCGTGTGACCGTCAAAAATACTAGACATCTTAAAGGGAATTTGGCGAGCCAAGTGGAAGCAAAATAGCAAACAATATGAAACGCGTCCTCATCGCGTTTAAATCTATTGTAATGGAAATGACATATAACAATTGTAAAACCACAAGAAATACTACCAAAAACGGATTGCACAAAAGAGGCGATAACCTGATGACGCGCAGGGTATATGTATATACGTAAAATTTTCAGCACAAATTCATAAGTTAATCGGTTCCGTGATGAGATTTTTGTTCTTGAAATAAACTGATTCACATTGCGAAAAAATTATCCATGGAATATATAATCTCTCTCAAAATATTACACAGAGAGTACAAATTCAAAAGGTTTTTGACGCTTTTAGAGATAAACAAGACAAATAAATTTAGAGTACTTATCCCGGCATCAGTGTTTCATAATTGCGTGAAAAAAACAATTACTTATATTAATTACTTTGTGGAATTGTCATTTATGAGAATTGAGAAACGCTTTCAATTTAAATTGATGTTGTGAAACCGTCTTGGATTTCCTTGTTTCGATAATACTAAAGAATATCCGTTATAATCTTTGATAATACCTAAAACCACGTTTGCATCAGCTGTTTTGGTTTGCTTACATATTTCACCGTCATATTAAGCACAAATTGAATTATTTATTAAGAAATGCGACACTAATATGTTATCTGTTTTATATTGATTTTATTATATATTCAAAAGCTTTGTTTATTGAGTGGCTAAGCACGAAAATAGCAATTTTTTTTTCGCTGTGCTATTACAGGTTCAATATTAAAATATTTTATGCAAAATTTTCTGAGTTACAATTTTTTTAAGTGTACATGCTACTGAAACATATACATATGTATATACGTTTCTTTTATGGTTTATGGAAATTACTATACAAATTCAGAAATAAATGAAAATGAAAACAATTATAAAAATATCAGCAGACATGGCGATTTTCAGCAGAAGCTGCGGGAATATAATGCATACCGAGGGAAAACAGAACAAAGAAATATGTGTGTCAAATATAACATGGGAATTATCATATATATGTATGTGTATATACATATATATATATATATATATATATATATATATATATATATATGCAAGTATTTTTCGGCGTTTTCTAATGGATTATAAACGATTAAAAAATTATTGTCTTTTTTAAATTATAAATAAATATGCGCCTCTGCTTACGCATAAGAAGTAAAATATATACATACGTAGATAAGTATAAGTTTATAGCGTTGCATATTTTAGTATAAGAATAAATATACATATGTATAAAGATAGCATTAACCCTGAAGGAAATTTGTGAGCTAGCTCATAATATGGTTTATAATTAACTAACTCATTTGAGACTAGCCATAAGCTAGCTAAAACCTGATGCAGAAGTGAACCAGTTGTCGTTGCTCCTTGTAACATAATGTTCAAAGAAAACAACAAACATTTATATTTTTATGCATGTTAAATACCCATCAAGGGAAATTTACCGTTTTTGCACAAGAGAGTAAAAAAATCACTTTACGCTCAGAAACAAAACAAAAGAAAAAAACTTGTTATTTCGTCAGTTACGTTTTGTCATCGGTGGCTAGAGGTTCAATATATGTAAGTCTTTTTCGATTTAAAATAAAAATAAATAAAGATATAATCTATAAATAATTTCAGATTTGTTGTATGTCATTATTGAAAGGTGAAACTACGGAAATCTCTGACTAAAATTTTTTCATTAGATCTAAATATGAGATGTAACATTGATGGACTACATGGCAAGCTGCCAGTTTAAAAGGATTATTGGTGCTTTAAAAGGTGAGATAATTACATGAATTAACGAATTATTTTAGATATTAATTAATTTCTTATCATTAACTAGATGCAATGCGTATTAACGGTGCAGAAGATCCAGAAAAAGCATTAAGAAATGCAATAAAATATTTAAAAGGCGACATTTTTAATACTATTAGTAAGTATTTTTAAATAAGAATATTGTTTTAAATAAAATTCAATAAATATATTTTTTTTATAAAAAAAAATCAACTTTTTTTATTAAAATAAAGCAATAGTTTAGCTAGCAATAGGCACTTTCATTTTATATGCGCATTTCATTTTATGACGCACTGGCATTGAATCGACTAACCATAAGCTAACTCAAAATGAGCTAGCTTGTGGTTAGTCAAGAATCGACTAACCATAAGCTAACTCAAAATGAGCTAGCTTATGGTTAGTCGAAAACTGATGCAAAGCGAGTGCACTCATTCCCTAGGACATTACATGTTAAAACTGATGCAGCGTTAGCATAGCAAATGAGTCAGTCGTGAGTCACCCCTAACTCATTTCTGGTCGACCATAAGTTAGCTTATGGTTAGCTCACATTCCTACAGGGAATATACCATATGAATATTCGATTCAGTGAAACCAACAATAAAAACTATATTACAAATTTCTAAAACATTAACACGAGTAGTATGGTGTATTACGAATACTACGTCACAAAATAAAATTTAATTGTTTAATATCATTTCATTCATGCCACATGATTTTATTTTTCGTATTTGTCATTAACGTAGAAAGAGATACATAAAAATAATATTGTTAAAGAAAAATAAGCTGTTTAGATTAAATTTTTAAATTGGTGGTAATTAAGTATATCGGAAGCACGCCTTAAAAATATTAAAGAAATATTATTAACAAAGAATTTATTAGGGGATGACCAGATGTTTGCTAAAATTAATTTTTTCTAACTGAAGCAGACAACTTGATATGGACTCAGTTCCCCATTAAAGGGCTTAGAAAGAAATTTTTGATTTACTAACTTGATGGGTCACGAAAATTTCGAATATTCAGATATAAATCAGATTGTTGAATATACGCAGCAAAAAATATCACCAATATACAAAGAAAACAAATTTTTTATTCAATTTATATTTAACTAATATGAAGGTACCAATAAAATATTACTTTTCAACAAACTGTGTCAATTATTTGCTTTGTTAGTTACGGCGGTAGATGTGCAATTCCAAACAACTGCATATGTACTTGTATGTGCGTCTATGTTTTCATTTCAGCTGCTTAAAATAATTTTTGAACTGTCGTGCTGTAATTCTCACATTGTATTTGGAAGTGTAAGATTTTAAATTTTTTTATGGAAAAATACCATATAAATGCTTAGTCGTAAAACAATTTTCTTCCAGCATAATACATATATCAATAGGAGAAGCTGTTTTTATTTTGTATGTACACATTTGTAAGTGTAATTTTATTGAAAAAAAAAAAAATATATATATATATATATATATATATATATATATATATATATTTATAAATATATATATATATATGTATATATATATATATATATATATATATATATATATATATATTTATGAATATATATATATATATATATATATATATATACATATATAGATATATATATATATATATATATATATATATACGTATATATATATATATATATATATATATATATATATATATAAATATATATATATATATATATATATATATATATATATATATATTTATGAAGCGCCTTCGGATTTATTTAAAAATTTAAAAAAATTTATGTAAATTTCGCCATACTTTTTCCAACTTATCGACCAAGATATCGCGAACATATTCTTCAATATTGGCTTGAAATGCGTCAACTGTTGTCATGAAATGAGATTTAATAAGAAATAGCTCCACAAAAATAGTTTAATCTCGAAATCTGGGCGGCCAATTTACCGGCTTAAAACTTAAAATAAACTGTTCGCCGAACTCGCCTCACAAGTCTACCTTTTCCATTTGGGCAATAAAGTTTGTAATAAGCGATTACCATTCACAGTAACGTTCCTGCTTTCGTCGTCTTTGAAAAAATACTGTTCAGTGATGCCACCGGACCGTAATCCACACCAAAGAGTGCACTTTTCCGAATATACTGGCAGCTCTTGCAATGCTTCTGAATGATATTCACACCAAATACGACAGTTATTTCACGGTTACATAATAGACCAAACAGAATATGTTTGACACCAAAATTTTGCACGAAATCAGCTGAGCTACCAAAACCGGAATTGCCGAAAAGAAGCAATTGTGCGATATATTATATAAGTATTTTAATTATCCAGTTCAAATAAAATAGGAATACCACTAAATGCAAGTTTTCTAACAAGAACTTGCAAATATTTTAATATAGGTTGAAATCAACATTTAAAAACTTTTCCTTAGAAACATCAGAAGTATTTTCATGCGCAATACTATTTGAGTTTTGACAGAATAACATAGTTTGTGTTCGTTTTCAAATGACCATGTTACAATTTTGGGAAAAAAGCATTTTTAAATTATGATAAATATGTTCTAGCCTACATGTTGTCTATAGACATTTTACAAATTCTTAATTTCAAAACAGTTTTTTGCTTGCCGTTTCTTTGTGCGATGTGTGTCGACACTTGTAGAAATGCAGTCAAGTGCCAAAAAATATTTTAAACCGTCAGAAGCCGCCACGCATTTACATAACTTAATTGATACGGACATTATAATATTTTATTAACACTTTGGACACATCTAATTGATGTTATATTTTCTTATATTTGTTTCCATTCACAGATTTCAACGTAAAATATGTAGAAAAAAGTCAACAATTAAACGGTATGAATAAACGAAAAGCGTGTTTGTTTATTTCAACTGACTATTTAGTTGTATAGTGGCTGTGCACTCGTTGAAGATCTTCACACATTTTTGTTTGTAGTAATACGAGTATAAAATAGAAATTAAAAAAATTTTAATTTTCCACAATTGATATTTTACGATCAATTAAATTCTTTCAGCCACGTGTTGCCCACCAATATTTATAGCTCTTTTCATTTCCAATGAGTCACTTTGTAAGCTTTGAAAACAGCTGATACATAAGTATATAATTTTATGCCTGAAAGATTGGGAATGCTAAGTACCAGCGGCAGATAGGGAAATATTAAAATTGCATGGCTGGCATCAATTAGTGGCCAATATTTAGAATAGTAAAAAGAAAAGGCGTGTTAACAGATGTAAAAAACACAATATACATAATAGAGATGTGTAAGTTTTGTGATTTTTTCGCTTCACGCGTGACTTACGCGATTCTCGATCACAAGTTGTTGAGATCACGTGTTCGTCCGTATACGAGTACATGCTACAGCCAAATGTATATGTTTGTATGTCGTTGCATTAGAGATAAGCGATCCCGTGAACTTTAAGGAACATGGTGACGAGTGGATGTGATATAAAAATCACTGTTGCTTAAAACTGTGATTGTGATCACGGTTTTTAAGTTTTCTGTTCTTTTCACAAGGTACACACATACATACATATATATGTGTCTATTAAGTACGCACTAAAACTTTGTGGTTTTCCTACTCTGAATTAAACTCCAAACACAAACATTTTGGTTGTTATGTATATGGAGTTTGAGAAAGAGAGAGTACAATATCTTTATCACCTGTCAATTGCCATATTCAGACAAAACATATAAACTTTACCTTTTCAAAACAAATGCTAATAAGGAAATAGAGAGAACAAAAGCCAGCAACATTTTTGTTACTGCATGCAAAAAAAGAGATACCTAAGAAACAGTGAAATATCACAATTCTATGCATGTAACACAAACGCAAACAAACTGCACGTAGCAGTTACTTCACAAGTTTAGTCACAACTGTGATTCCTGTTTTTTAGTAACAGTATTTAAATCAAAGGTATAGATTCTATACCATAGCAATATCGCTCATCTCTAATGTACACATGCACAAACAAATTAAATATTTTGTGTTGCTGTGCGCATGCGAGATTTTACAATATTCATACCGTCGTAGATGCTTTGAAATACTTCGTTCGTATGTATATGCAAATGCATTCTGGATCCTTATGAATAGAGAAGTTCAATAAGCGACGTCTGTCTGAAGCCGGAGTCTTTCTTGTTGGTCATGTATTGGAGATCTACATAGAAATGACCAAAATCCTACATACTGTTCCAGAGCTGGAAAATTTATAGTTATTTTTGGCATATAAACGTAAAAAGTTCCTATTAACCTTTGCTTTTTGTTTATTATTTCATTAAGAATTAAATTGGTACAAAAACCAAACAAAATCAAAAGGTTTGCATAATTGAAACTTTTTTAACAAAAGTAACCAACTGAAACAAATTTTAACTTTTTCTTTATATATAAACATATTTAATGTATATGAAAGCAATTCGTCCCTAATAGAAATCAGAAAAGCCAAAAAAAACATCTCCAGAGATGGAAACTTGAATATGGTGTTGAAGTATGAAAGTGGCTAAATTGGTGTTGATAATAACCAATAATAATTATTGAATACTTTAACGCTTTAAAATATCGTATTTGCAAACGTACATTAACTATTTCGTGTTATATAGAAATTTAAAATTTCGGTAGTGGCAACTCCCTCCCCCTTTTATAAAATACAGTGAAAATTAATATATACGATTTTTGGAACCTGTAAACAACATTATATTATTTCCAATTATACTAAACGTTTTTTAATTAAAATAAATGAAATAAAACAAAATATGGGATTGATTTAAAATATTTGTCAATACGAATCGCAAGCATCTTTTTTATATGTTATGATTGCATGTATGTACATCAAGAACAATATATTTTGCATATTAATATATTTTAGAATTTTGTTGCTAATTGTAGGGAAATATATTTTAAATTGTGTATTTTAGTGGCGTTGTCCAATCAAAGTGGATAGAAACATATGCCGGCCCAGACTTCAAGCGTTATTTTAATATACCATGTACTCTTATTTTTTATGTATTAGACCGGTTATTGGAGAAGCTTTTTGCATCATGCAGCTGGAGCTTTTAAAACAAATATATACATATCCGGATATACATAGCATTTGAAGTGGTGTAGCCTGGTGTCGTGAATGAGTGTTTTAAAACTGTAGTCTGGAGGATGGCTCCTACTCATGCAATACATGTGCCGGGACTATAGAAATATGCTATTGAGAAGAAGAGATGTGCTAAATTACAATGTTTTTTTAAACATGTTTGTATTAACCGCTGTTTTTACTGTTCAGTGGCCAATTCCATTCCCTAGTTATTTAAACAGGCCGACAACAATTAACACTATGACACAACTAAGCAGAAAATATTAATTGAATTCTTTGCTAAATACTTAAAATTTCTTGACAAAACGTAAGTTTTTCAAATGAGCTGTGAAATTTGCCAGTCATACGCCTGTAAATTGAGATATGAATGTTTTCACATTCATTCTCTTGCTAACTTTTCTTTTGGAAAAGTAGCATTCCATAAGACAAACACACATGGTATTTATGTAATTTAATTTGTCAATAATCAAGGCCGGTAACATTAAATCAGTTACGCAAATATATTTAATATATATATATGTATATATATATGTAGATGGATGTACATGTATAAGAATATACCAATGCATGTGTATGTAAGTAACAGGTAGTAAGAAAGTTGTTTTAATCATTAGTTGCTTGTTATGGCCACAGAAAAAACAAAACACAGTTTAAACAATCAATCTGCACGTGAAATATCTATTAACTGGCAACATTTGATAAATTTAATGTTAAATCAATCAATAGTAAAATAGTCAATAATTAAAAACGTTTTGAGCGAATCTTATACGCAGAACATCTGCCTTAAATACAAAATAGTATATGAGCTTGATTGAGTTTCAATTAAAATGGAATTTTTTCCATATTCAGTTAGCTAAAATATTTGTTGTCTTAGATCTTAAATTAACAAAATATGTATGTACTTTTTATAACTGAAAATAAAAAACTATCAGCATCAGTTAACTGACATTTAACAAATTGGTTACGTTATACAAGGACTTTAGTTTGGGGATTTATAGCATATCGAAGGCTGCATACGCGTACTTACCTGAAGCAATAAAAGCGAACTGAAAACAATAAAAAATATTATACTTTTGCTAGTGACAAGGTTAATGTTGTTGCATGTATCATAGGTTGATTAGAGCAATATCGCATAAATAAATAAATAAATATATATATATATATATATATATATATATATATATATATATATATACATATATATATATATATATATATATATATATATATACATATATATATATATATATATATATATATATATATATACATATATATATATATATATATATATATATATATATATATATATACATATATATATATATATATATATATATATATATTTATATATATATATATATATATATATATATATATGTATATATATATATATATATATATATATATATATATATACATACACAATGTATATATATATATATATATATATATATATATATATATATTTGCTTAACAATTCTATCTTTTTGTTTTTAATCTTGAATAACAATAGGGTATCATGTTGAATGAAAAATTTTGAATGAGGATGAAGGAATGTGATTTTATACATCTGATAACAAGAATTTGACAGCTATTCTTGTTGAATGTTGAGATCGAAAAAGCAAACCTGAAAAATCTTCGGGAGAAGTGTATTCATCTGATTGCTGCGTATGGATCTATTAATACGAATATGTGAAAATTATTTCTAACGGATTCGATTTAGGCAAACAGTTCGATTTTGTATACACTCCGTTGCTGTCAAACTTATTCTTACGAAATTGTGTTTTCAGCAATTAGAATATATTTTACACACCACCTACTAAAATTTAGTGCAAAACTACTACTTTTAGAAAATAGTTTTTTAGCACTACCAGGGCGAGAAGACCTGCATATGCAGTTCATCCTGCCGGAACTAGCAAGGGTGAGATAGTTTTGAAAGGACAAATAAAGAAAACTGGGTAAATGGATAATTTGCTATAGCGATTTTTCACTTCTTAGTTCGCTGGCAGATATCTGCAGCAGTAGATATGAAGATGATAAAATAAGAAAAGATGAAAATTGGGATCGGTGAAGAGAAAAAGCTCAATAGACAAAAAGTTCACATCACCGAGGTGCATATATACTTATACTGCAAATAGAACTTATGAAACTTTTCAAAAATAATGTTTTCTGATGGTTTGGTGTAAAATCCAATGATATTAAACTAAATAAATATCAGACGTATTTTGATTTCCCCGAAGCGATTTCTTTGATTTTCTAGATCCCAAAGTTTTCGGCGGACCATGATCATTGACAGATCAGTAGTTCTAACAATTAGCCATAGCGGCAGCGAATTAACATAGTTTTAATATATTTTTTATATAAAAACGATTGTTTTGATATAAGAATAACTAAAATATGTAGTCTTAAGAACAAAATCTAGTAATTAAGGGATTTCGGGACGAATGTAATGGGTTTCAATTGGATTTCCCATGCAAAACAAAATCTAGTCACACAACATTTCGTCAAATTCGTTTATATATACCATAAATTTACTTTAAAAATTGTGAGTGCAGGTGTGGTGAATTTCAAGGAAAATATATTCAAATGGATTTTGCTATCATCTTGTTTGGTATTGAAGTGAAATCTTGATATATTATGGTATAGATTTTGATGGAGATTTTAATCGAAATCTGCTAGATACCGTACAGGTGTAAATGCCCTATTAGAGAGTCATTTTTTGTTACTTACGTTTACAGTAAAGATAATGTGCTTGGAATTAGAAGAAGTAGGGCAAATAGCTTTCAAAACATTTTGCGCAGCTCTTTACTATTGATGAAATGTAAATATGTATGCATTAAATTTTTGTATAAGCTAAACCATTTGACTTTGCTGCAATATGTTGTTTTGCTTTTAATAATCAGAGATAATAGATAACATATTTTTCATGTTAATTTTGATTGATATCTACAACATGATCCCATTGCGTTCACATAATATCATGACAAATTATTTCTACATGTTTGCACTTTAAAAAAATTTTAATGTTTTGTAGATACTATGGAATGAGTAACTGTACTCTTGTACAATAGATACATTCAAGAGGACATGCAAAATCTTTTTAAGAAACGATTTGAATTTCCGCGGTTATATTGGCATAACACATATATCATAAGTTTCTTAGTATTTGCAACACCAAATCAGCACTAAGCAGTATCATTCACATGTAGTTTATAAAACAAAATGTGAAGTTACAATTTTGCTGAATTGTCCAGTTTTATGCATAAAAACGTTTAGTTATAAAATTCAACACAAGAAAGAATCATCTGTCATATATTTGTAATGTATTCTGGATTGTGTGCTGATCATTCAGGTTTTGCAAGCGGGTCCGATTCTGACACACAAACGCGCTTTGATACAAGAAGCCTCACTACAATTACTTATATTAAAGAAATTGTAATATAATTATCAACATATCAAATATGAATTTTTATTGTTATTGAGGATGCCTCTTTGGACCCTCGAAAGCAATAGTTGTTCCACGACTATTTATATATCATTTTATCAAACAATTTTCCGTTATTTTTCAGTTGCTAAGAAAATCGCCAATACAAGCTTGCAGTCTTCTAAAATTTTGTTTAAAAATGTTAACTCCTTAATTATTAGGAACGTACCCGGATAAATTTTATATAGCAGCGAAATATAACTCTTTTGTATTGGATACTTGATTAGCGAAATCTTGCGTTAAATATCTGAAAAGGCTGATGAAAAAAATAGTATGTATTTGTGCAAAAGCATTTGGATAAAAAGTGTGGCCACGAGTAAAATTTTTAAGTAATCGAAATTCCGGACTACTGTATCTCGATGACCTTCTGCATCAGTCAAAACCTATATACGAACATGTAATAATATATGACTTTAATTTTGCAGAATGTAACAAACTCCCTTAAAACTGGATGCAATCGAATTGCCGACTTGCTAAAAGTTCTGTCAACAAAAGAATGCGTGCTAACCTTGTACGCGTACATAAATGATGTCTTTGATTGAAATAAATTACGAACCAAATGAGAACTTGCAGCTCGATGTTGACCTTCGTGTTTTAGAATATACATGTATCATGACTTTCCGAAAAATTAGCTAATCGTAATTTTTATTTTAAATTTTTAATCACAATTTCCGATTTGCCGCTAAGCCGAATATTCTAATATTGAAAAGGCTTAATAAAATTTTGATATGTGACTGCCGAATGCTTAGCCCTTTTGTCCTACTTTAAATACATATAATCACCCTCTCATAAATACTTCTTCCTTAAAATGTTTCCTTTTCCCTAAGTTTGCAAACGTGAAAAAATTTCCCGTGAATATTTTCATTCCGAAATCTAAAATCTCCTTGATCGTGAATGATTTCACCTCGAGATTTTCTCTTTTTTTCTCCCTTTTTTGTTGGGGAATAGATCTGAATATGTGAGTAGTTCTTCTCATAACTCATAAAGCAATAAACATATATATTCGCGTTTAGTACATTTTAATTTGTTGTGATTCTTTGCTTTGTTGCATTCCCAAAATATAGGCACAATATTTTGTTTGTAAGAGATAAACATTGAAATAAACTCCAAAACTAAAGACTTGTAGTTTTTTTAGCTCTCCTTAGATATGTTACATGGCGTGTACATTTTAAAAATATTTTTTTTTTATATTTTGTTTTTACATTGACCCTTCGAGAAAATATTCCTTTCTTAGGCTATTTGTTCTGCTATTGGTTTTCTCTAAGTGTACTTAATAATTTTTTATTCGTAATGCAAGATAACAGAATTACCTATTCAAAATAAAAAGAGGCACATTTTTATTTTTAAGTAAGATCAAAGCAAAAGATTCATATTTGAATGAAAAAAAAAATGTGAAAAACACCGTGTGTTAGGGACACTGCAAAATGCTCTTCAGGTAGGCCAATATGACCACTTCAAATATGCATATCTTAAAGTTGTAAATATGCATTTATTTAAAAATGTTTCCCAATTTGGTGTAAATAAAATTTATATACTATATTTTCACGCACTTTTCAAAGCTTTAAATAATTTTGTTAATGCTTTTTTGAAGTTGCTTGATTCGTTTTGCTTCATAGAATTTGCTATCATTGATAAAAACATGTGTGTATTCGAACTCTTTCAAGCTTTTAAGAATAATTAAATTCGACAGCATTTGAAAAAGTGAACTAAAAGCAAAATAAATTATAAGTATGAAAAGTTCGAAAAGTTATGCGTTTTTGTTTTCAATAAAATTAGTCGCGTGAATGAACATAAAATATATAAAAAAGCATGATTGACTGACGACACAATTTTTTTTTGAGCTAGAACAATAATGAAGAACCTCATCACAGAAATGATGACGACAATTCGGATGATGATGACAGATAATGAAGTCAGCTTTATGATTTCATGCAATCGATCAATAATGAAGAGAATTATTCGAGATTTAACAATTATTCAATACTGTAAAATATATGAAACATTACAAATGCAGTCCACACACCGCATATACCGAATGAACAATAAACCCAAAAGATTAAAACCATAATAATAGTTCAAAATTAAATCAGTCTTGGGAATACAACAACAAAAAAATTATATTATTAGCTGACATTTTCATGAATAGAAAGTCGCTTCCCAGACTCTGCCAGTTAATAACACGAAGGAGTAAAAGAAGAAACTGAGAGACAAACAAAAAACAAGACCTTTAAGTAAAACCTTGTTTAACCGGAATAGTTATTTGATATGCTTTTACACAATCATAATAATTACAAAGTAGCCCACTAACATAAATATTTATATATGGCGATTGTTTGTTGGAAGAGAGGCATATCTCCATAGTTAGAGTTTCACTCAAGATTCAAGCATCATTTATGCATATATTACGTTGTGCTATAATCTACTGATGGTCCTTGCGGTTGACTGATCTCTTAATTGTTTGTTTTAATTAAAAACTTTGGCAGATAATCGATTTGATTCGATGATAACAAATTGTGAATAAATTCAGCGAATTACACACACATATAACAGGGGATATTTTAAGAGCTTACGGATTTGATAAAGAAACTCATGATGAGGACAGACGAAGGAAGGTCCGTCGTCTGTCTTCGGGATCTAAGGCATCCTAGTCTTGCGTTCACTACTTCAACCAATAGCACCATAAATTTTTAAAGATGATTTCATGTAAATGTTGACCGGGTCTAACGTCATGGGGTTCATACGCGAGGTCCAAACCTGGCGTACTCTCTCAAATATATCTGCTGGTATCTCACGAATGAATTCTTTAATATGGGCTTCCAGTTCGTCCGTTGCGAACTTGGCCCTGTAGACACAAGCTTTAACACAGTCCAACAAAAATCAGTCGAAAAGCATTAAATTGCAGTTAGTTGACCGGCGCCAGACGTGAAATGGTGTGTTCAGCGAAGTCGCCTCTCAGTTGAGCCATAGTTTCGCGTGCTGTGTGGCATGCGGAACAGTGTTTTGGAAACCACATACCAGCCAGGTCTAGCTCTTCCATGTTAGACGAAAAAAAAAATTGTTATCATCGCATGGTAGCGTTCGCCGTTCATAATAATGTTTCTGTCTGCGTCGGTCCAATAATGTCACCTACCTATAATCCACATCGTACAGTGCAATTTGCGAAATATATTGACATTTCTTGCAATAGTTCTGGTTGCTTCTCACATCAAATACAAATACTTTTTCATGTGTCCATTCAATTAGAAACGAGCTTCGCCACTGAGCATACTTTTCCTTTTTGCACTTTCCTAGAAGAGCATTCATTTTGCCAATGGAAATCAATTTTTTGCGTAATTTCAGAGCATTCAGCACCGCTCAACTTTAGATGTCAGGTTGTCAAAACGTATCTGAAGAAATTCTGTCAGCTGTTATTGTTTTTTGAGCACATTTTTAAAAATTCAAATACACAATAGTTATTGTTTTATAAATTAATTCTATTAGTGAGTGCGCATTGTACAAGACTTGTAAAAGAATATCCGTGTTCGCCGATGGAAGGTTAGACCAATTTGGATTATATTGGAAATATGGGCACATTCCGTATATTTTAAAAAATTCCATCAATTAAAAATGGTCAATATCAATGAAACGGGCTTTATTTGAAAGAGAATTTTATGAAATTAATTTACGAACATGATTTCTGCCATGTGGCCATATAGAAGGCTTTATCGGGAACACCGATTTTCAAAACTCTTCACAGCATTTGCGACCCTTCATTAACAAAAAAAAATAATAACTTGTAAAATTGTTAAATATAAATGCATGCACTCTCCTGTTTTACCCAATTCTTCAGCAATTTTTAGCAATATGTCTCTTTTTCTTTCGGTATATTTATAAAATTGATTTTGTTATTTAAATATGTACATAAATTTTTTAAGCAATACTGTATGCTAATTGATTCTGCTTAAGACATAACTTTGACATCTCCAACGTTAATATCTATTTCCTATACGATTTTGGTAAACGGAAAATAGCTTTGATTTTGCCACGTGGTCCAGAGAAACCCGATTGGTTTTAACTATCTGGACCTTGACGTATTAAACAAAAAACAGCTGAGCTGCCAAAAGAAAAGTTGCTAAAAAATCACTCATTATGTTCGTCATATAGTTGTGGAGACAGATAAGTTGTTTATATGGCTGTAAAAGTAAAACATCCGCAAAAATGTACAACAGCCTGCTTACCATAATTTTGGTTTTGAATGTACTTAGCGCCATATAAATATGCTTTAGCATTGAAGCTGACAAATAAAAAAAAGCATATACTCTTTCGTTGTTTCCCAATATTTTTTAACAAAACTAATAAAAAGTTAAACTACTAAGAAACGTGCATAAACGTTAATCTCATGTTCATGAGTACAAACACCAACAGCACCCACTACTAAATCTTCTTAACCATAATTTTTAAGGAAATTCACAAAACTTTTCTGTGAAGCTATGAAAAATCACTATGGGTGTCTACGTATTGTGATAATAAAACTTAATAATAAAGTAATAAAATATACAGCACACAATACATCAATGCGAACTTCAGCATTATTACCATCGTCAGTACTGCCCCTGCACATTTGCTTCGTTTCCTTTTAATTTATATTTTAAGTACTTTACGTGCACTTGATTTCATTTTGAATTCTACACTTCACGAATTTATGCGATAACAATTGTTTGTTTAACCAAAAATTTAATACCATTGGATTTGTGTTGTTGTATATTCTCGTCAAAATAATTTAAATAGACAAGTTAAACGCAAAAAACTGTACGTAAGAACGAAAAAAAGAAAATGCTTTACACTTCTTTGGAGATATACACGTGCATTTAAATGGCCAACATAATATTAAATCCCAAAAACATAATTGCAGTATTAATAATTGTTGAATAAACAACAAGAGACAAGAATCGCTTATCAACGTGGACTCTTATGATACGCTATATCTACTGTTTAGATCTTTTAAGAACATTTAAGAATGCGCTGTAGTTTGCTAGGCGTATGCATCTCCGGTATTCGAAAAACTCCAAAATCGATTAGGATAAATAAATTGGATTTTTGTTAAATGTTGATTATTTTCGAAGAAGTTAACATTCAGATAAGATTCCTGGTTCTATTCCGCATCCAGTCGTGAATGTAATTTCGAACATTTCTAATCAGCATTATTGGGGATTGTGTTCACCGTTGCCATTTTAATGCTTTCGGCAGTATTTTCAGTGCTTTTCAATATCTCTAAACCACAAATTTTGCGCTTTGGCGCCAAAGTCCCCGTTTACAAGAAGACATTTGTTGCCGGACATTTATTTTAATTCTCTGTTGTTCTTGCATGAAATTTTTACATACTGAAAATTAATTTTCAGTATGTAAAGGATTAATTTTCTTGTCAATATAATTAAACTTTTAATATAAATTGAATTTACAAAGCATTTTTAAAAATGTAAGTTAGTGATGAAAGTTTTCACTTAACTTTTTTTTATATTAGCAACTCATTTAATTGGAAAATTTTTTATCCAATTTACTTTGATATTGTATGAACAGTTAATATATGAAAAAAGTATTATAGACATTATGTACATACATATGTACATAGACTTCTGTGGAAGTAAGATTATATGTAAATATAAATTTGCACATATTCATATGCTACATGTATATGGGAGGGTTGAAAGCTCTTATTTAGACACTTCCAATTACATCGCAAAATAAATAATTAACATACCTACAGTTTTTTTAAAAACAATTCTTTTTATTTCTAATATTAACAACCGTAATTGTCATATTAATCAAATATATTTGAATTTAAATTATTTTTATTAAAATTTATATGGAAATTTATGTTGGTGTTTGCATTTTACGAAAATATTTTTCCGTGTATATTGTTCTACTTGTAGATCTGTAACTTATAGTTTTGAGAAATGGGCCACCGACAGCGATTTAAACTTCATCAGTATTGAAGAAATTCGCTGGCGAATCAAGCAGTCAATTGGCTATAACAAATGCTCTATTGCATAATCTTCCTTAATATGTCGTTTAAACATTATCTCCTCCTTTCATAGTTCCTGTGGAATGCGTTGGATTCATATATGATCATACTCTGAGTGCAGGTCCAAGTAAAAACATCTTGGGAAAAATGAGATGAAGGAGTTTATTACGCTTCAATATCAGACCATTATGTTAGGGTATACAATCGGTAACTATTCGGTTAATCCCTAGTCGGTTCTTTTCGTATAACGTTAAAATTGATAATTTCGGTTGATTCTCAGCAAGAATTCAATTCGAATTTTGACATATACTTTATGTGTTCACTCATTTGTTCCATCTTACATATAAAATGTAAGGCCTTAAAAGCGTTGAATGGCTATAACCGAGCTTAGTTAGGATTCTGGTGCTTTTATTGAACTTGGGGAAATATTTAAACTATTTATTATATCGTAAAACTCTATAACAATATAGTAAATTAGTTGATTAAATATTTACACAGAAACTAAATATTTGTATATATGATTAATATTCTTGTTAATACTACCAAAGTGGTTATTGATTTTGAACCTATAATGATTTGTGTCAATATAATTATTAAATTTTAAAAATAGAATTAAAAATTTTTCAACTCCATTTTTTTTAAATTTGTTTTAAGTTTTATTTTCAATAAAATTTACTGCCTGTTTCACGACATGGAAAAAATAATTTCTTTTGCATTATTGTATTTGATTATATATATATATATATATATATATATATATATAATCCTGTACCAACAATTAATATTGTTGATATACACATATCCATTTTTTTTATACGTGTTGGAATAAACAAAAAAAAAGTTAAAAATATAAATAAAAAATTATTAATAATAATAAATTTTATACTAATAAAATAATATACATATAATTGTTGAAAAAGATTTCGTTATATCAACAACTTAATTAATTATATATGTACATGATTGAGTTTGAATTAAATTATTACAATATATTATCTTCGGTGCATTTTCATGAAGTTTTTTCTGTGTAAGGATTTAATTTAATAAAAAACGTCAAAATTTAAAGCAGCTTATGTAATTAATTGAAGAATATTTTAGTGAAGTGACGTATTTCTAATAAAGCACAAAAACAAAAACTAAGAAATATGGAAATAAAACTGCTATTGAATTTTCTGTGCTAAATTTTGCTATTAATATAATACAATGATGATGTCACAACTAGTCCAATATTAATAAACTAAAGATATAGATAAAACGAAAACAATAATCAAATATTATAGTTTAGAGGAAACTAAAATATGATGCATAAAAATTGGACAGAAGAGAAATACTATGGATTTCTTTCCAATCCCTCAACATCTGAAGTCATTGGATCTATTATTTAAGCTAAAAAGAAATACCTGAAATCCTAAAAATTTTAATGAAACCGTATTCTTTAAAATATTATTTTAGAAACAATCAAATTATATAATGAAAGGATCTAACATCCCTTTTATTAATTCAAATTTATTAATTGTTATTTTGGTTATCCTATTCTATTTTTGCTACGGAAATCTAAAAGCATGAGAGTTAATCAATTTATTAATAGTGAACGGGTCAATAACCGATTACACTTGTATTTATTTACACATATCTCGTAGATAATTTTTAAATAACTCTTATGTAAATAAAAACTGTTATTGCACCCAACTTGCGAGCTAATAGTGGCCGACAATCGAAAATTCATATGAGTATTGATGACGCATGTGTATCGACTTCCGAAAAAAGTTTTTTATTCCGATGTTGTCCTTTATATTTCCTTCTGAATATAACGTTATAAAAATTAGTCTAGAAACAGAATATATATGTATATTCGAATCCGGTTAAGCAGAAGTCAACGTCTACGAAATTTATAATTAAAGAAATTTCGAATTACAGAAAACTGTATCGGTTAATCGAATTCATTATTTTTTCAGTTTCTCTATAAAATTAAGACATGCCATTTGAAATAAAGCAGATATCAGTATTTTATATATATAAAAAATATCGAATATATTTGAAACTATGTCCAAGACATCGATTTGAAAAGGTTTCTTCATATCATCATCACCATATTCGTCATATTAATCCTGTTCTTTATACCTTAACTCCTTCATAATCACTTTTGTTGATGTTTGGAACTTACGAGAAGCTTTATACATATCTACGGAAAATTAATAATTTCTTAATCAACAACGCTTTAAGCTACATACAGACGATTATTAGATTTAACAATGCTGTAAGATCAGGCGATGTGCTCACAATATAGTTACAATAAAGATTGTTAGCAGAATGTGTTGTCAGTTCCGAAGATTGTAAGTAAACCTTACAACTGCATTGCCAGGCTATTGTCAGACAATAAATTTTTTTCCCAACAAAAATTTTCAGTTCATGCGTTTGACACCAGGATTCAATAATTGGAATGGCGTTATCCATTTCTTATACTATAATTTTGCCATTGTCTGATGTATTTATTTAAGCATGTCTGTCACTAAGAAATTAGTTTACAATGTCAGCAATTATTTGACACAGCAAAATAGAGTGTTTACACGGCTGTCAGTGGCCGACAAATGGCTCACAATTTAATGACAGTGTTTTTTTTTCTGGCAACGTTGCCTGACAAAAATTTTAATTTCACGCGATTACTAGATATATTCTGAATATATATCTGACAATATGGTCAGATCCAACAATTGTTTCTAAATAGCTTTACGCAAATCAGTCTGTCAATGTTATGTTAATTATATTAACTATAAATGTATATATATATATATATATATATATATATATATATATACATATATATATATATATATATATATATATATATATATACATATATATATATATATATATATATATATATTTATGTATATATATATATATATATATATATATATATATGTATATATATATATATATATATATATATATATATATATATATATATTTATATATACGTTAAAAATTTTATCGAAGTTTACATCCATATATATATACATATATATATATATATATATATATATATGTATATATATATATATATATATATATATATATATATATATTTATATATATATATATTTATATATACGTTAAAAATTTTATCGAAGTTTACATCCATATATATATATATATATATATATATATATATAGCCCGACCGGCTTTTCCAATACCGTGGTTGAAAACTTTGGTTTTGTGATAACTACATTGCAGCAATAGATTTAGTGTTAAATATATATAAAAATTTTAATTAAAATTCATATTGCCGTAGAGTGCTTTTACAAGTTTTTATGTGATAAGTCACACATGTTTTTTTTTCTTTGTCTGCAATTCTTTTGGACTGTGAGAATCTTAAATTTGATTTGTTTCTTTTCGTGATTTAATGAAAACTGAAAAATATGAATATTTTTATAAAAAATAAAAAAAATAATACTAAAGGAATTTGGCAACTTCTTTTTTGCAAAAAAATTTTGTAATGAACTTTGTATTAATATATTTTTATTGTAACAATATAAAATCATTCATTTTATATAGAGATCTATGCAATTTTTTATTACAATTGAGTACGAATGAAACCATAATTTGATGAGATTTAAAGATCCAAATTATTATTAGTAATTATCTGTATCTACTTGACTAAAAATTATTTTTCATAATATATGCATTTTGTTTTAAATGTTACCTAAAAGAGTTCATAAATAGATTGCGATCATTTGCAATGACCCTGCAAATTTGCATATATTATATATATATATATATATATATATATATATATATATATATATATATGGAAACTAAGAGGAGATTAAAAGTGTGTCTTCGCTTCTTAGAGCTACGCATGATAATTGTTTAAAAATTTCAAACACTGTTACATCTTTAATCTGTTATTACATACATACATTCAATTAAAAACGAAATTTAAAAATTATAATATAAATGGATTAATTATTACTCTTGAAGAGCAGAAACTAATAATAGTACACATCGCTTGTTTACTAAAATAACGTCATAACTCAAAATATTATTTTCGCGTTAATGATGCAGAATTAATGGAAAGTTTCTGGCAACATTTTATATACTCAACTCCTTAGAGAAAAATCAAAATTTCGTTTTCCATTAAGTTTTTTGTAAAATAATAACTTTAAATTCGTTTTCTGAAAAACGATGCCCACGAAAACAAAACTATATAGAGACAGCTTACGTATCAGCAATTTCACTACCATAAGCTTATTAATAATTATTTAATTAAGAAAATCAACCCCTTCTGATAATACATACCCTTAGCCGAAGCTTTTGACAAGCTTACAGGTAAATTGTTATTCAATCATAATTGAAAAGAGCTCTAAATTGGTAATAATTTCGAATAATGCAAGTTGATATTCGCTTGTTTCTAAGAATATCTTTCTAAACTTGTTTTTACGACTTTCAGCCTATAAAATTCTAATAATATAGAATGGAGATAATTCCCAAATAGATTGGTATTGAAAATCAGCCAAATTCAAAATGTCGTTCACACTTAAATTGATTTTTGGTATATAAAAGTAACCAGCTGAAAGTAACTCAATGTGTGTTAAAAATTATAAAAAAATTAAAATTATTATTCCAGATTTGGACAATTCAAAATATTTTTGTACATGAAAGGTACCAACTGTATATTTTCTTTCTCTTAAAATATTAAACATATATGATATATAATGAACTTAGTTAGTTCAAGGAATCAGAGAAGTGAAAGAATATAGCTCCGGGGCTGGCAAATCAATGTTTCTCTTGGAATATTAGCGTAAATATGTAAAACTTTTTTAGCAGCCAAAAATATTATAAATAGAATAATAAAAAAGTTTAAATTGGCATTAAAATTAAAAAAAAATTTTATTGATTTTTTTGGTTCGAATTTGTAATCAACTTGAAAAAAATTTTCTTTTTCTTTACAAATCAAACATACATACATATATGACAAGGCGAATTAATACAGGTGACCTTATTAGCGCAGATGATTCTCAGCTGATTGATTCGCCTTGAGCCGTAAGAAACCAATCCTTCAAAATTTACTTGTTTGTCATTCATAAAAATATTTGCGAGCAATATAATGTTTTATGTTGAACAATTTAATGTTTGGTTTAGTAATATATGACTGTGTACTATATGATTTTCAAATAAACATCAAATATATTTCAATTTTCAAACAATTATAATTGTTAAATATCACATATATAATATTTTTTGACAATTGGTTTTGAAGCATGGTTTTTGAAATAAGGCCAATTGCTATAAGGTCACCTTTATTAATGCGCCTTGATATATGATAAATCAAATGAACTAGATCACATGTGCCAAAAAAAACTTCAAAACAACTCAAGGGCTGTAAATTTAAATGTGTTTTTTATTACCGTAACTAAATTAGTTTAAGAAGACATTGAAATTGGCAATATATGTATAAAACAAAATCCCAAAATCAATATCAGGATTGGAGAATTGAAGTTTTGGTACTTACGAGTAACTAGATAAAGTATTTTTTTTTTTTTATAAATTAAACATATGTAATATATTTCAAAGATATGTTGTGGTTATAAAAATCGGAAAATCAAAAAACTGGAAATTTCGAAGTAACAATTTTTTATTTGTTTTTGCACATAAACGTATATCGTATTTTAGAAAAAATCTGAATTTGTTTTGAAAATCAAACAAAATTCAATATTTGATTCCAGAATTGGACACTTAAAATTACTTTTGGGCATGAAATAAACCAACTAATTCATATTATATCTTTTTTTTACAATTTGTTTTTTTTAATAAGTTTTCAATGGCTAATTATTTAAAACCCGCTTCTATCACCGAAAACCGGTCGATATCGGTTAATCCGTTCATAAGATATCGAAAATGAAAAAATTCTAAAACTCCGCTAAGTTATAGGGATTGTCGTTAGTGTTTATTCTATATAAATTAAACATACTTCAAAACACAAGTTCACTGCTAGAAAATTTAAATTATTGTTAAATTAACAAAACATAATATGAAATGATTTGTTGGGTGATTAAACAATATCTATATACAATCCATTGCTTAACCACCCAACAAATAAATTTCATATAATAATAATAATACAATGACAATATGTCAAATAGTAAATTTATTAACAATTAACAAAACATATTATATACTGTAGTATAAAAGAAAAATTATAAAAAGAAAAAAGTGGTTCCAGGGACGAAAATTATATCAAGTTTTTTTAAGTAAAACTAATTTGTTTTAATAAAATACATATATATCTTTAAGCTTACAAACATTTGCCACCACAAACATTTGTCACGTTAATAAAATGATATCCTAGACTTTCCGATCTTTTCATTGTCTTATCACTTTACAATAATACAATTTGTTTAATCTTTTTTAAATTTTTAATACTTTGTACAGTCTTCTTAAGTTCAAACACGAAGCTATATATATACATATATATATATATATATATATATATATATATATTGCAAAAAATTTACGTCTATTTAATTTTAATCAGATTCGATATAGAACAACTGATTATAAAATTTTAAACTCGTATACATAGATACAACATATATTAGAATGCTATGATTGGTAAAGAGTTCTGGCCATTAAATCACAAGGAATTATTCAGCTTTTATAAATTGAATAAGGACGTTATTGTTCCATCCAACACAACTAGTGTTGTGGAATCTTTGCTAAGCTTCTTGACGACCACGTACAGCGATCGCAAACTATTGTTCGATATTTATCATGATAATTTTTCATACACTCATATACTTACATCGAGAAAACATGTATAATGAAAATAAATGGAGAAGGTAATAACATGTAATCCAGTTATTAGAGATTTAATAAGTATGAAATACAAAATATTTTTATTAAAAGATACGAGTTCAATAAGAAATTCATTTTACTCGAATAGTTGACAGAGATTCATAATATAATACAAAATGAATTTAAATATAGTACATGATGTGCACTTGAAACGAGTTTCCTTATCATCTGCTCTGGAGCGTTGCTATTATGGTGCCGTCCTTTATTTTCTTGTTATGTTATAATCTTCACTATTTCCTAACCTTTTATTTTTATTGCCTTTTCAAATTTCTACTAGAAGGTTTGTTTCTGTATCTCATTACCCTTTTCAATCAATTGATAACTTTTGTTATTCCACTGAATATATGTATATCGTCAATGCACTGCATTAATATCCCTGTTAATTCTATGGTCATCGGATTAGCCGTTCCAAAAACGATATCGAACGTGTTTTTATTCTTCGAACAAATATGTAAAAGTTTAACGTCAGTACTTGCCTGACTGTGCTCCTGACACCTGGTGAAATCAGATGTCCACCACCATCTCTGTCACCCGCAGGGGCCACACCAGAGTAGCCCTTGAGCTTACAAAGGTTGCAACTTCACTCACATGTTTCCGCCACAAACCACATTCTGCTAAGGTATTCGGGCCTACCCAAAAACTCTTATTACATCCTAGGACATGCATATCGTCAGAACCAAGAAGAATCAGAGGTCAAAGTCACGAGACCAATCCCTCCAGACCCTCCCAGTACCAACAACAAACCACCCTGCTGATTCGAAGCAGCCCATAGAGGCCACCATCAGCCGACCCAAGTCCTAACATACTGCCAATTTGCCAAAACATCAACCCTTATCGGATACCTCTCCCAGCGACTCTTGGTATCAAACCACAGCTACCACGAGGATTCCCTAAGAAGATCTCATCCAATATCCGGCCACAGAATCTGTGGTCCTATCGGATCCCGTGGCACCAGTGTAACGTACATTGTTACGCTTCACAGGTCAAACCAGTATAGCTTTATAAACCTACTATTGATTTTTGATCCTTCTTTTGGCTGGATCCAATTTCTTATCCTGACACGTAGGCATAAGCCTACTTTTATTTACTTATATGCACTCTCGTCGCTCTGTTAATTTAGAGATTGGCACGTAACAGTATAAGTACTATGGGCTATCAGCAAAAGCAGCGTAAATAAAACTGAAAGCGCTTTTAACCAGTAAGCACTGCAATAAAGTGTTACGACACACCAAGCTTTATTCTTCGAAAAGTATTATCCCGAACTCAAAAGCTACAAAATATTCAGTTTTATTCTTATTTCAAAAAGGCAACGGTAGTCGAAATTCTGTCGAATCAACATTATCCACTTGTCTTATAGATGCGGCATAGTGCATTACATCTAGAGGAATTATAACCTGTACGTCGGCCCAAGTTAAAAAAAGAACAAAAGAAAAAAAGTACATTATGTACATTTATGTATGTATAATATACATACATATATATTTGGAATAATAGTTTTTAATAATATTTCAATCAATAAACTTATATTTAAAATTCAAATCAACTTTTTGATGATTTATATGTTCCTTTTCTAAACTTGTACGACTCGCGTGACAATAAAAAAATAAGTTTGACATTCCAAACGAACGGAGTACATCATACTTGCGAGAAGAAATAAGTAACAAAAATTAATACAAGAAGTAAAAAACAATGTTAAATATTTGACATTTGTTGAAAGAAGCTAAAATAATTGAAAGGCATTTCCAACTGATTTAGAATGATATTTTATATGTACGTGTGTATGTATGTTCAATTCGCTGTAACAGAAAACAAAGCCAAAACAAATAAAACGATTGAACTAAATGCCATTTTAAGCATTTCATAAATAAAACCGATGTGACTCAATAAATATTTGAGCAACGAAAAGAAAAAAAGGTACCTTCGAATTGTTGTCTTAATAGTGTCTTCGCCTTTCCATTTCGTAAGAAACAGTGTTTCAATAGTTAACTGAATGAAAACTATTGCTAAAAGTTGAGAAGGGATGCGTATTTAATACACACTTTGATTCACTTTACTGGTTTCTATAAAAAGTTTCGTTCAGCTTTTAAATCCTTTAATACTTACGGAAAATTACCTTGAAAAATTTTTGAAACTGCTTGTAGTGACATTTTTGCCACAAAATGCTGTCACAGATATTATTGTCAGATTGTAGGGATATAATATTAATAAAAATTAATTATGAAATAAGTCCAATAATTATGAAATTTATTTCCTTAAGATGATATTAAATGCTCTTATGCTCTTTTCTTGTCTTATCAGAATATTTTGTTACGCTCTTTGAGTGAATGCGTTTCTCTAAATTGATTAATAATAAATAAACAAATCATAACCAAAAAAGAACCCACTCCTCCCTCTTGGGCATGACGATATATGTGAACAGACCCTTAGTGGTGCACAAAAAACACATACATACATACATACATGACCCTAGTCGATTTGAGAGCGATTCCAAGCCAAAAAGGAAATTTGTTTGTGGCATCCTTTCGTTCCATCTGGCGCCTATACCAATGGAAAAATTAGAAAATTACTTCTGCCAAAGTTATGTCATATTTAACTTTTGTCGAATATGGCGAACTTTTTCAGTTCGTTTTTTCAACATCTCAAAAAAAATTTCGTGCACAAAAACGATTCTGGGAATTTCGGTGCTGCAGAATATATTAAAACACTTCTTTTATATTTTAGAAAAATGGAGTATCTGCAAAGTTTTGTTTAAGATTTTGAAAAGCGGATTTAATTAAAGAGCGTACATTATGTTAATGGCTGAATAAATTTCATATAATAGCGCTAACTGATGTTTAAGGATCCTGAAGGAAGTCCTTTTTTAATTTTTAAGAGAAGTCGTTCCTAAAAACAGTATTTTCTTTATCCTCCTTCCCACAATTAATTTTCATAGCTCTGACCCAAAGTATCGTATAAAACTATCTACAGTGTTGTCAGAAGAATATAGATTAATTGCGTCTCTTTACAGCACATGAGAGATTTAAAAGGAATGCGTTTCCTGAGTTACGGTGTTGCTTTTAAAGTTATCATAATTTCTAATGTCACAGCATTCGGTATTTTGTTTAATAAAATGAAATAAAATTACACTATTTCGTTTACCACTCCGTTCTTTCGTTGTGAAAACGTCTCACGAACTAGCTAGCATCCAGCATTAATCTTAACGCTTTTCTATTATTGCAAATTATGACATAATCTTGAACTTTGTTAATCGCTCTCAGCATCTGAGCTTGGAGGAAAGGGGTCTTAATGATTGTGAAGACAATGACATTCACGCTGCTGTAAACTAGATTTCTTATAATACTGATTAATTTAAGTTATTCGATCCCTTTACGGTCCAAGCAATTTTAAAGTTCAAGAAAATGTATTTTGTATCCGTACGATACTTATGTCCTTAGAAACAGAAAATACACAAATGTCTATCCTGGGATTATGCTTAGTTAAAATTTAACAATTAACAAAATAAAATAAGCGTCTCTTAAATATACTGTAAAATTACCAACACATTTCTGTATTTGCGGCCGTATATATATACTGGCATGAACGTATTCCATCATATTTTCGATTACATTTTCTTTCAGCAAAAACATAGTAAAACTATCCTCATTGAAAAACAATTTATTCTGAAGACCAACTAATATGCCTGCTTTCTGCTGACAGTTTCTGAAAGTTTCACATAATATTATATGTGAATATATATTCCGCAGAAGCGGAATAATATATTTTTATATATTAACCAGTTCTTCTTCCACAAAATTGCCGTCTCCCACATTGGGATCTTCACGCCATGCCCAGTGATCATAAATAAAATGCTTTCTATCTGATCTACTATTCCAAAGCCATAAACGCTTGGATACCAGTCACATCATACATCCCAACTGTAAAACCAGTAGATCAATGAATTAAGAAGCTTATCAGTCCGTAAATTTCCTTAACGCTTTCGAAATGGCCAAGTGGAATGGAGGGGGTTTCATTAAAATAAGACGGATTTTGAAATGGACTAGTGAAAGCTTCCTCAAATCGCAATAAAATTTTTTATGAAAATTAACCTATATTAATATTTATATAGGCTAATTGTTCTAACTTAGTTAAAATCTCAGAAAGACATGATGATAAATATTCCTATTTTTCCTCTGATAATAATACCACATTTAAAACAGCATTTTATTTAAGATATATGTAGACTAACAAGGAAGAGAATCATATCTTTGTAATGACGTAAAATTTAGTTTAAGCCACTGTTCTGAAAATATTTGCAAATATCTTTATAAACTGCAGAAAACACATTTTTCGATATACTATTCACAAATTAGCTAAGAAAATATGTAACATTTATAATGTGGCATAACCGATACAAGTAAAGCCCTGATTATTCAACCGAGCGATTAACTTATTGAAACAGAAACACTACCAACTGAATACCCTATTATATGTATAAAAACTTCATTGTGCTGCTGTTTTCTCTCTGCTTCTTCAAATCGGATTACAGCACCAAACACATGAACATTCAGCTTCAGAAAATTTTTAAATTATTTATCTTTTCACACAATCAGTTCGATAGTGAATTTATATTTATTGGCGATATATTTACTGGCTTTTTCATGCTTTCGAAAATGTCCTCTCTTTCGCACAGTAACACTTGAAACAAAAGAAAGTTTAATAAATTTTTAAGTTATAAAATTCTTGATACAAATGTTACTATTGTACGGCATCGTCAAATCGGCCGATAAGCTTTGTATATGAAAATATATTATATATATTTTTATGGGAAATCATTCATGTTGTATTAAACCAGAAGGTTACTTTATGCGAGGTCGAAACATCATCTCATTACAGTATTTTGTTTATAAATTTAAAATTACTAACAAGTTTAATACTGTAAACTCGACTTAGTAATTCCATACAAGAAAATTATTTTATTTAACAAAATTATTAATGCCTTTAGCGACGTGTTAGGTATTAGCGATTTTACTGCATGTACTCCTTCAATTCGAAATGTATATGTACTGTATTCTTCATACACTATTTCTTCAAAAAGAGGAATTATTTTTCTGCAGTTTTCCAATTTTCAACATTTGTTTTTCCTTAACTATATAACATAGTTTTAAGGAAACAACTTCAGATTGAACCAAATATATACAAAAAAGATTACGTGCTTTGTAATAATTTTTTTCCATGTAACTTCGTCACAAATAAAATTCAATATATCCTCACCTGAAATCTTAAAGGCCGTAAGTGGAAAAACAAAATGATTCTTAGATACGTTATTATGATGTAATTGACAAAAATACAACATAATTAATCAAAACATTAATTTTGAATTTTTATTTACGACCTTTTGGTTTTTAGCTAACGATAAGTGTGCATATTTACATATGTATGTATAAACGTAGGAATGACAACAGTTTCTTATGTCGTTGCTTATATTCCAAACCGACTAAACTTTGTGTGCAGTGTCATTAAAGATTCATTGCTAAGAGATGCGAAAATCGTGTCTTGCAACAATTTCCGTTGCAATACAATCAAAATTAAAACACACAAATTAATAAATAAAATTTAAGTTTCATTGATGCACACACAATATATTTTGCTTTGATCGTATCGATAAAAGGTTTTACATGCGCGAGTTGAGTTATTCATCAAAGTGCCATTAATGGGTCTTATTTTCTGTTTGTTTTCTTTAAATACATAAAATGCTTTTTGACAAGTTATAAAAAATATCTTTGGCAGACGACAATAATTATGACTATAATTGTGATTTTGATTGTGATTGTGATTTTGATTATTAATGACAACGGATTTTTAGGTTAAACTTGTCGTGTCGAAGAGCAAAGGGAATTATGCCACCAAACAGATGTGGAGTGGATCTTTAAGAATGCTTTAAGTAGAAGTCATTTTCACTTATTCGTGTTACTACTAGGATATTTTTCCCAAACTGAGCAGTTTTATTTTGGATAGGTATATGTACATATAAATCATATAATAATATTATAATCCCACTTACCTCTGATATAAAATTGAATTGAATTTCATTTGCAAAAACTGCAGCCCATGCTCAACATGCCTCAGCATAAAATGATTTTTATTGGAATTGTCCCACTTGGTAGATGTCATTGCTTTACAAAAAAATTAACCCCTGAAATAATTGCACCCTCTTAACTGAGAGATGTATAACTATGTATTTGAAAAATTTCACTTATATATCAGTTCTGCTTTCCATCAACAGGATCCAGGAATGATCCTTAGCAATATGAGATGTTTGTATTCCGGGAAAGTAAACGAAATAAAAGTCTTAAGCGTTTTAAATACCACATAAATAAAAATAAAATTGTATTACCTTTGAAATCGATAATTGATTATTATTTTAATACACATTTTTCAAGCTATTAAGTATGTCAAAAAAAACGACAAACAATATTTTTCTTGACAAAGACAACTAAAGATATAAGAGCTCGTATTAAAAGTATAAAAAAATTTATATAAAAACACCACGTGCTCAAAAGGTTGTTATAAATAATTGTTCTTTAAAACCAAATTCTTCTGTTTTGCAAAGTTATGTAAATATTAAAATGGATATAACAAATTTGCTATCTTTTATCCTTGTTCATACATCCCTCCAATAATATCTTCTCCTTTCGTAGATCCATCAAAATGAATTGCATGACTGGGGGTCATGGCCTGAGTGCCGATCTAAAGCATACAATTATTTTGCTGAACTTGTTAATCATTATTTAAATTCAAACACTGTAAATTATGAAATATGGTTTTTCATAATTCATAATATTTGCTATTGCAAGCTTTTATGAACTTGGCTGTTAGTCTTTGACAATTATATCTGATTACTTTATTTAAATAAATATCATTAATTCCACATCAATTATCTGCTTCTCGTACCGAAATTAATGTACTACTGACAGATAACACACAAATATCTGTTCTGTCATAATAGACCCCGCTAGTGTAGGACGGGCCTTAATTATTATGTTAAGGACATTTAAGGCATGATGAGTTTCCATAATATTATTGGTAATAAAATTAAACATTTGTAATTTTGGATTTTCGGAACATAATATTTTTACATGATTGTAGAATGCAATTTTCGTCTAGTTTTTTATAAAAAACGAAAGTTTTGTAAAAAAACAAGAAACCAAAAGAAGCACTAAATTAAAAATATAAACTCCAAAACGAAACCATCCAAAATTTTACATTGAGACACAGAGACAAGGAAAGGCTAAACCCTCACCCTAAAAGGATAAACTGACAACTGTTTGGTGCAGGAATTTCGATCCTTTATGCAGTTGTCATTTGTAATTCTCCTAAAACAAAAAATGCGCCAAATCAAGCTTCGAGCTAATTATCTTGTTAATCAAGGGTATAAATTTCGCCTTTTGTGAAAACAAAATAATGTTTCAGCATATTTTGTTTTGCACTTTGAATGCATACAACATTCGTTTTTGACATTGGAGAAATGCCCATTTGCTCATAAAATGTTTATATATAAAAGTTTCATATTCACCGGTGGTGATAAAGAAGAATATGCATGATTACTGATGATGGGATAGTAGCTGTTTAAGAATACGGTGTTCTTCTATGCTAGTGGCAAAATTATCAAGTCTATCTGCGTATAGCACATCATGTATCTTATCCCTAAAATAACATCAATTGAATTTATAGGATATATAATTTGTATATTTAGAATGTGTTTACTGTTGGCACGTTGTTATCTTTCCCTTTTATTTATGATTTATAATACACTTACATATCTTGCTTTTGAAGTTTTTGTTTTAAATAAATTTTACAATAAAAGCTTAAAGGTGAATACGTTTTTAAACATCCGTCAATAAGAAACTTAATACTAAAAACGTACTTCAGTATTTATTTTATCGATATTTTTATTTAAGAAGTGACCTTTTTAAGGTGCACTCTTATTTTTCATTTTATACAATCTATCATGTTTACATTTTATAACATTTCACATTTTGAAAAATGTATTGCGAGTATGAGAATCTGTTTTACTTGAAGGTACGTGTTGTGTTCTGGCGTAGCTGTTATGTGTCTTGTGTTTAATATATCATTTGCCACCGGCATAATTATCTCTCAACCTACAAAAGTTTACAAAAATTAAGTAAAATTATTTGGCAAGAAAAAATTTCTTAAGAAAATTTTATGAAAATGGTATATAAAAAAATTGATACGTGCGCATATAAAATTTATTTAAATAAATTTTAGGGGTCTCGCAATATACTGACCTGTTTTTCATGAAAACTATTATACGTTTTTCAAAAAAATTGAGTTGTTTTTTGAAATGAAAAGTATTTAAAAAGGAATGTATTGGAGTCAAAAGCTATAAATTAAGTAGATCCAACGAACACAGAACAAAGACGCTCATACTTAAAGTGTTATCACACTGATGGGGGTCTTAAGAAATTTGGATTTTAGCGCTAAAACCAACTGTTAAAATCGGTTTTACCATACAAATGATTTTGTTATAACTCACTTACAACAATTCTAGAATTGGTTTTGAGGAGGTTTTATGAAACGCAACGCATATTTTGTCTGTTTTTGTATGATGAGTATTGCCAAGTTATTTATGTATTGGAAACAATGTGTGAAGATTGGACGGATAAATCCATCAGATTTATATGTTTTCTTCCAGAATGTGCTTGATTCTTATAGGAAATTATGTGATCTCAAAGCGATTATTCACTTTGTATAAGTGACTTTATAATATTAAAAGATGCGGTACATTTTGTGAATTAAGTGTTATAAAAAGAAGAGAAGAGTATAACAACAAATGCGTCTATTGATGTGAGAAATTTTGTTTATAATGATTATATATATTGACAACCTGTCTGTTAAAACCTGACCTAATTAAACCACACATTTATGGTTTTAACGCTAAACCCTGGTGTTAACTTTCAGTGTGGAAACACTATTGAATTATTACGTGTTTACTGGAAATTGTATACATGAACCTCTCACTTTGAGAGGTTCACTCTCTAGTTTGATTATGAAACCCTTCTGTGCAAACCGAATCCCGCTCTTTGCTCCTATAAAGTATTAAGTTATTTAATTGTATAGGCATGACTTTGTACATTTGGCTTACCAAAACATAACTTTACAAGTTCTATTGCATCATAAGCACAAAACGCCGAAATAGACAACAGTTAATCTGCTTTTGTTCTTAACAAAATTGTGGGCTTTATTTTATTGGTAGGTTTACGTGGTCATGTGCATGCATTTAAATAGAATCTATGGTATTATTTTTTGGTTGTAGTCGATGTCTTGCTTTAACAGTTAATCGAGGATTCGATTTAAGCGGTTGATGAAAAGCGCATAAGCATTTTTAGAATATAATTTAATTGACCCTGAACGTACCTGTTCTGTGATAGGTGGAAGTGGGAATAGTAAAAAAAGTTACTGAGTCGTAACTGGTGATATCAGGACATATCACAAGAGTACAAGAAAGCTGACTGGAACATTTCCTCACGCAGCGTAACATCAAAAGATATATTATTTCTTGCCAGCTACACTAGGTCAGTTCTATTACCTGCTCTTACGAAAACATAGCTGGGAGGAGATCACTACAGTACAAGTCTTAGGTGTAGAACCTGTCACCAAGTATCTTATTTATGCCAACTGACACCCTCCAATGACAATACCACATATAATTTGCTATCACAGGGCGTGCCCTGTGAATGGTCCTTTGCCCTACAGGGAAAAATGTTTCCTAACTAATCTTTAAAATATAGGATTTTTAAAAGTTTAAGATTTAAACATGAAACTTGACTTCCAAAAGCAATCCCTAACAGTCCTTTTTCTTTTTCTATAGAGAGCCAAAAGTTTAAATCAGAGTACAACAAGGAAATACATGTTTAATATCGATGGAACCGGATTTATTTGAAAGAAAATTCTACGCAATTTATGTTTAAATATGATTTCTGCCATGTGACCGCTAATCCAAAGCTGTGCCACTCTAAAAAACACGCTGTATATGAGAAGAAACAAATTATTAAACGAAGAAAATATATGCTGTATTATATTCCGCCATCTGTCCTATGACCGTAATTTATAATGGTTTTAAAGAAGTTGCAGATGACTTTAAAGTCAGCTTAAGCAAGTTATGTATCTGGTTAGCAGCACGTTCTAGCACTGCTCAAAAGAGCTGCCAGGTTTTGATTTATATCCCGTAGCTATAAATGTCAAGCGGTATTGACATATTTCTGATCGCGAAGTTCATAGAGCGTTTCGTATATTTCATAGCCAACATAATCCGCATAGTAAGCAGGAAGTTAGTGCATTTTTTTTATTATATATCATTTACATATGTTTTTCTTCTTAATGGAATACCATCAACAACAGGGATAAATGTGCGCTACTTCTGTAGCGTGAAACGTATTCGTTCTCAGCTTGTTGGCTTTTGTCATTTTATTAAAATAAAATCTTAAGTAACAATCTTAGCGCCTTTAGATCAAAATTAGAGCTCGCGCAGGAACTGAAGCCAAATGAACTATTTTGTTGAGCGATTGTGAAGCACGTTTATGGTTAAATACGCAGACCATTCCGAATACACGATTCACGATAACATCAAAATATATTGTGTCTTGCTCCTTAAACGCCGCTGGCATCATCGTTCCTTACATTTTTCGAAATTAGCAAGGACAGGTCGTTACGTGAGTACCAATTACCCATGCTGATTGTTTGTTTTTCTTCCAAAAACGAATCAGCTAAACATGACCGACATATGGATGGAGCAAGATGGCATTAGTCGCCTTAGTGCAAAATATATTTGGTGACAGCTGTATTTTTACTTTCCTCCTCGATCGCTTGAACTAACGATTCTGTATTATTTTTTAAGAATCCATCAGACAGTAGACGCCAATTTCAATCCACCATTGACTCCGTACGCCCAGATTTATTTGAAAAAGTAATCGAAAATTGCACTTGTCGAATGGACCATGTAACTCGTAGTTTCGGCCGCCACATGTCGGGTCGGACATAATATGGGAAAAATAAGTGCTATGAAATTATATGCCAGACTAATTTAATAAATTGCATTCCAATATTATTATTTGCCTCGTATTACCGCTTTAATTTCTGAAGCAACAACAAATTTTGGAATAGGCAGCGAATTGAGTCAGTGCAAGAAATTTTTTTTGTAAAATGTGATTAATAGGTCATAAATAATCGGACGTTGATGAAAGGGTTAAGCCATAAGTATCATTGAAAATTATCAAGTATTCAATAGACGTCTACTTCTGCTTAATAAAAGAACAAATCGAAAGCATTGTTTAGCAATAAATTGTTTGTTTAGACTGGTTAACAACAACAACAACGAAATTTGTTTATTTACTCTTGTCGGTTTACTAATACCAGGTATAAATTTGTAACCAATTGGTATTTAAATTGTATTAACGATTGATAGTTACGCTGTTTTATGTAAAATTTCACAGATAAAATCGAGGATGATGCATAATTTTTCATATTTGTTTGCGAATTTCGTGTCAAGAAGATCATTAATAACATTTTTCTTTATTTAGATGTATGATTGTAAGAATATAATGATTTTAACATTTAAATAATAAATTGTATCGATATTTTGGTTTAATCTGTAGTAGTCACTTGTTTGCAGCACTCTTTACTATCCAACTATAATCAAATAATCATATAATATGATTACACTCCTCAGCGAAAAAAGGGTAAGAGGCCCTCATACCGTTTACCTTCTAAATCCGAATATGACCTCCGTTGCACTAAATCACGCAACATTATCGGGAAAGCATTAAGTACTATTTTCTACGATTTTATGGTCCTGATTTCAATTCAGAAATTATAGATAATTGTTTTAGTCGTTAAATTTTTCCAAAGGTCTGCACTACAATTTTTAGTTACCTTCAGTGCATCTCCAGTGCCCACAAAGTCAATACACGCTGTTATGTGCGAGGACTCTGCGCTCTTATATTGTCTAAATTAAGCAAAATGGATGAAATTTTTTCGTTGTGTGTTGTAATCGAGTAAAAAATTTGAACCTAGCCACGCGAGCTTAAGAATCCTGAAAGCTTTTACTATGTTTGCGTAGAGTTGGCAAGAAAAATACAAAGAAGACTTCTTTCTCAGCTCCTAAGCCTGCTTATAAGCTCTACTTTGATTGCCAAAATGGCGATCAAGATAAAATTTTTTTTCGATGAATTTAAGTTTAGTGCTCTCCCAATTGAAGTGAATTAATGGCAGAACTGAAGCCACCTTGTCACTCCGAAAAGTGCAGACCATCAGTGCCAGTTGCATATATTGTAGATATAACGGAGACCTTCGCAATTATCAAACGAATCCTTGATAAATGAAGTGTCATGATTGGGACATGTTTGCTCTACTTATGGGTCAACAATCAGGATTCACAAACAAAGTTCCTAAACTATCTAGACTTTTGACTTTTTTGAGATAAAATACTATTATTTGCATTTTCAAATCAACCGATTGATGCAGTATTAGATTATTATAAAAAAATCGAGAGCCTTATTTGATGAGATACATATTAACGGAGTTGAGAAATATATTACTTTTACGAATATTTTCCTTCACGATCATGCGAGCAGATTAACCGATTTTGTACCGGTTATTGGTGATCGACGTGGCTCTTAAATGTCAACAGCTGGTTGTGAAATCAATCGGTGAGGCCGTTTAAAAGTTGTTCTGAGAAACCACTTTGAAATTTACTTTTTTCTAAGTTTTATTGCGATATCTTATAGGCGGGTCATAGTGGCGGGCCCCCTGAAGTTGTCACGGAAACTTCTTAGGACCTCAAAATGGAAATCTGATGAGAGCCCGATGTTTTTTCAAAACGGGGTAGAGGCGATAATTGGCCGATTTTAAAAAAATTAGAATTTCCTTAGCGGGAAGTTTAAAAATAAACTGAAGCTTTGCGCCCAAATATCTATTGCAATAAAGATTATATTATAAAACATTTTCTCAATATAACGACTATTGGTATGAGTCGTCCAATAGGAATTATTTTCACGCTCTATGAATGCTAAATGCGTGACAACTTGCTAATTCCTGCCAAATGTATTTTGCTGTGAAAAGTAAATAAAAAATAGCCATAATAAGCTGATAAAGTTAAGAACTAGCCATGACAATATTTATGTTCTTAGAATGTCTGTTCTTAAAATCAATTTAGATGATGACAGAAAACTCTAGAAAAAAGTCGCATTAGAATTATTCGAGTGCAACTACCGACCGTCTGCCGTTCATGCATTTGTACGATGTCAGTGAATGAAGGTTAAGTTTATCTCAATACTCTACCAAATAAATACAATAAATACCATAACGACTTTCATCTATTGGCTTCAGTCATGCCTTATTTATGTATATATTTTTAAACTAATTTTCATGTTTCTGTCTTCAAAAACTTTAAATGTCAAAAACTGCTCAAAAAAGTATTGTCTTGAGTTTTTAATGCGGTTGTGAGATAATTAAATGGTTCATAACCACGTTGAAGGAAAAAAATATATTTTAAAAAATGTGTGCATACGATGCCAGTTGAATAATTTTGTTACTAGACATATATGTATTTTACTCATTTAATTGTTGTTAATATGAATACAAATGGATAGTTTAAATACAATAACATCACGGAAGCGCAAGAAAAATTTGACTTTAAGTAGGTGGAAATTTAAATATCAGTAATTAGAAACAGGTTTAATGAGCTCCATTGAGGTTGTAAAACATAATGTGACGCAAAAATAATAGGGCAATACTTTAAAGTCGTGTACTTATGTGGCAACAAAACAAAACAAATTTTGTTTTTGAAATTTAAGGTATGTAACTCATGCTATTAGGAAATATACAAAGAGGGATAAGAAATATTTATATTGAACTGTTGTTGTTCAATATTTTCTATCTAAAGGGCTAAGCAGTCGAGCAGTTTAAAGCTTGATTTTCAAATTGAAATGTTAGACATATATTTCTTTAAGAGCTTAAATCATAACTTGGTCAACACTGTATCAAGTGCAAAAAGTGTATGTTCTGCAAAAACCGTTTCTTATCCTGCATAATGTTTCCGTTAAGCCGGATTATGGCAAAACTGAAATATCTTTACGAATTAATGAATTTGCTTAAAAATTGCTTCGATTTGTTAGTGCATGTTTTGGTATACTTTGATGAAAATGCATATTTTTACATATTTTTGTTATAAATGCATATTATTGTGTCACATATTGTTAAAAATTTAAACAACAGAATTATTTTTGAGAAATTATTAAGCGAGTATCACTATATAAAGAAATGTATCCGGATGTAAATTTTCCTACGGCTTATTACGCGAACTACTTCGATCAATTTAGATGTTGTGGAAGCTTTAAATGAAGACGACGCAATGGCAATAATGAAAATTAAAAAATTTTTAATTTACATTCAATTAAAGATCAATTGGTGTTTGTTAATGCAAATTATGCGTTTCTCATTAATACAATTGATAAGCTTCAACAGATCAGTTCGTTGCCCACCTATATCAAAACAATTGACCAAGATATAAATCAAATTAATGCGGTTGAGGGAATCATTAGTGAAAAAATTCTGAGAAAACTATATGCCCTTAATAAAAAAAATATTGAATTTAAAAAAATAAGACTTGTAGCTGGCGTTTTTGCTTCAATAATGTTATTTTTAAATGTAAAATAATAGGAATAATTTTAAATTTCTATTTATATTATATTTTATATTTTGTACCTTCATATATATACTACATATATATATATATATATATATATATATATATATATATATACATATATTTATACGTACATACATATATATATATATATATATATATATATATATATATGTATATTTTATTGATTTTAGTGCATATTTTATTTAGTGCATAGATAGTTTTTTTGCCTATATTTTAGGTGTCTAAAACAGAATTTTTTAGTGCATGAAGTCACTATCAGTGCTTGTTACAATCTGTTTTATAAGAGTCTTTGCATTAGATGAGATATATTTTCTAATATCTCTCGATTGGCAGGTCTTACAATGTTGTCAGATCTGGCAATGTCCTAAAAATATGCTGACAACGAAAAATTGTTAACAAAAGGTAAACTGTCTGTTCAGACGATTGTAAGAAAACCTTACAATTTCGTTAGCAGACCATTGTAAGACCATGAATTTTTCTGCCAACAAAAATTGTGTGTTCAAAAGATTGTCAGACTGTTGTATGGAAAGAATTGCCAGATGCGTTGTTAGACACTGCACACCTTTTATTTGGATGGCAATTAGCAGCAAATGGCACAGAAGAGTGTTCACACGGTTGTCAGATGTCTAACAATATTTTTGCCTTCCAATGTACCGACAATGCTCTTTCTGACAACGTTGCAAGACAAAAATTGTAAGTTGAGACGATTGTTAGATATTTTCTGCAAATTTTTCTGACAATATTGTAAGATCTGCCAATCGTGTGTACATAGTTTAAGAAATGTGGCTGTAGTATGCTGGTAAACTATTTAAGCAACAATGAAGTGAATATAGACAGTGCTTATAAAACAACAAAAAATTTTATTTATAATGTTGTTGAACTTTATGTTACAAATAGAGAAATAACTTTACCTGCGCTTGACAGCATTCGATATTGATTTAACTGTGTGAACTTCTGTCTGAACATACATGTATTATCAGTTGATATTTTTATACAGACATATTTTTGTGTCTGATATATTGATAACAGAACTAAAAAAGAAAATATGTGCGTGCAAAATATGTGCAACTATCTATCCATCTGATTTTAATTCGTTAGAAGAGGTAACTTGTATGAAACAGTCAACTCTCACTGCATTTGTATCATTGAGGTCTTTGAGATCAGTATTATAATCATATTTCACCTAATTTTTTCCGAACGGTGGATACGAAGCAGCAGAAAATTTGAAATAATATTTATATACCTTTTTGTGAATACGGTAAAAGCAGATACAATAATTTGACAATTATATGATATAATATTCAGAAATATTTTTCACAACAAGATGAAAAACTCTGACATATTATATACAAAGCATACCAACATTATATTGTTACAAAGATTAGAAATAGATTTAAATAAAACGACAATGAGGAGGCTGATAGATGAGTTTAAGAATCGCGGCATGGACATCGGGACATACGAGTTTGAGGACAAAGACGATGTGCAGGTATGCCCTCCTGCCACGACCAGCAGCATGGACATAAATTCAATGTTCGCTGCTATGATGATCCAGATAAAAGGAATCAGTGATGCACAAAGTGAAATAAAACAGAACTCTCAGCAGATGCAGGACAAGCTTGTAGCCGAAATAACTGAAATAAAACAAAACTCTCAGCAGATGCAGGAGGCATCAATGATCAACAGTGACAAGCTTGTAGCCGAAACTCAGCAGATGCAGGAGCAGCTTGTAGCCGAAACTCAGCAGATGCAGGAAAAACTTGTAGCCGAAATACAGGAGTCAAATTAAGCCATGAACGAGACCCTGGTAGAGGTTTCTGAAGCCATTAACAGGAGGGTGGATTCTATTGAGAATAAATTCTCAGAGCTGGAGGAGCATGCAAAGGATTTCGAAGAGAAATTGCATGCTCTAGAGGACAAAGTGCATAACCTGGAGTGTAGTGGCGGGCCAGTACGAGCAAAAGCGCCATGCTTCGACGGCAGCGTACCATTAGGCATCTTCAAATTCCAGTTTGAGACGGTGGCTAGCAGAAATGGATGGGATGCTGAAGAAAAGGCCATAGAGTTGATCTTGTCCTTAAAGGGTACAGCCGCAGAGGTACTTGAGACTGTGCCAGTAAGCTGCAGAAACAACTATAATGAAATAATGGCAGCATTGCAGCGCAAGTATGGTGGTGAGCATAAGCGCGATTTATACAGAATGGAATTGCGATGTAGAGTTCAGAAGCCTAACGAATCTCTACAAGATTTCGCAATGGAAATCGAGCGTTTAGTGCAGCTAACATATCCAGGCGAGAGTCACCCGTTCCTGGACCATTTTAAAACTGAGGCTTTCGTTAACGGCATTCGCGACTCTGATGTTAAACTGGCGGTGTGCGCTACGCAGAAATCCACTTTCGCTGAAACTGTGTCATTTGCGCTGGCTCAAGAGACTGCCAGGATGGTTTTCAAGCCACAGATATGTAAAGTGCGGAATGTGGAGGTTTTGTCTGAGGAGGATAACAACCTATTGGCTAGCGTTAAGGAGGCAATGCGACAAGTGCTGGCAGAGAAGGCTATCAAAGAAAAGCCTAAGTGCTTTAACTGCGGAAAGATCGGTCATTTTCAGCGCACCTGCAAAGCATCAAGGGAGACAAGTAGAGTGCGGAATGTGGAGGTTTTGTCTGCGGAAAATAACAACCTAATTGCCAGCTTTAAGGAGGCAATGCGACAACTGTTGGCAGAAAGTGATATCAAAGAAAAGCCTAAGTGCTTTAACTGCGGAAAGATCGGTCATTTTCAGCGCACCTGCAAAGCATCAAGGGAGACAAGTAGAGTGCGGAATGTGGAGGTTTTGTCTGCGGAAGATAATAACCTAATTGCCAGCTTTAAGGAGGCAATGCGACAACTGCTGGCAGAAAGTGATATCAAAGAAAAGCCTAAGTGCTTCAACTGCGGAAGGATCGGTCATTTTCAGCGCAGCTGCAAAGCATCAAGGAAGAGAGGTAGATCTGTTTTGCCACCAAGAAAGAGCATTGAGCATAGAAGGGGCAAAAAGCATAACAATGCGGATGCTCTTTCAAGAAGACCCTGCTGTTCAGAGCGTAAACATTGTGATACAACCGAGCAAAAGGAAGGCGTTGTTGATGTTCGGCTAATTCACATCGGCCCTGATGAAGACTGGTCAGCGGCACAGAGGGACGACAGCATGCTAAGGAAAATTATAGCGGCCAAAGAAGAAGACAGACGACCGTCCCGGAATGAAATTTCGGCTGAAAGCCCACTTTCCAAATCTTATTGGGCTCAGTGGAACAGCCTCAAGGTAATAAAAGGGTGTTTATACCGCGTATGGGAAAGTGTAGATGGCAAAACAACTTCAAATTTAATAGTTGTGCCATACTCCAAGATAAATAAAGTTTTACAGGAGTTCCATAATGAACCTAGCGGTTGTCATCTTGGAGTAAACAAAAACACTTGAGAAACTGAAGCAGCGTTCTTATTGGGTTGGATGTCGACAAGCCGTAGCCGACTGGATAGCAAACTGCCCACAGTGCAAAGCAGCCAAAGGCCCAGTAAGAAGAAGCCGGGGACAGCTACAACAGTACAACTCAGGAGCTATTACGTCCCAAGAGAAAGACGACTTAAACGAACTGCATGAGTTCGCGCGTAATCGAATCCAGATGGGCAGTGACAAGATGAAGGCTAGGTATGACCGCGCAGCAAACTCGGAGGGATTTATGGAAGGACAATTGGTTTTACTGTATAACCCACAACGGAAGAAAGGATTGTCCCCAAAATTACAGACTCACTGGGATGCCCCGTATAAAGCCCAAGGTCGAAAATGAAGATAGTGTTACAAAGATTAGATAGTGTTACAAAGATTAGAAATAGATTTAAATAAAACGACAATGAGGAGGCTGATAGATGAGTTTAAGAATCGCGGCATGGACATCGGGACATACGAGTTTGAGGACAAAGACGATGTGCAGATATGGCCTCCTGCCACGACCAGCAGCATGGACACAAATTCAATGTTCGCTGCTATGATGATCGAAATGAAACAGAACTCTCAGCAGATACAGGAGGCATCAAGGATCAACAGTGACGCATTAAATTTCTTAAATTAATTTGTCCGTGTTTTAATTTGATGCAAAAAAAAATGAATCCTTGAAGGATAAGTAATAAAACCGTTTTTACGAAAAGGTCTAAAAAAGTAACAATATATAATATATTAGCAGGTGAACTTAAGTTGACTTTCAACAGCTGCTGAACTACTTTTGTGTGCCACCGGTAATAACTGCATTTCCTTTCGGTTTCTAATGAAGTGTTATTTATAATTAAAATTAAATTTATTATAGGAACACTGAATAAAATCCATTCTGAACAAAATCCATTCGCACTGGCTACTGATGAGCACGTTATTGATTTACATCGGATCTGTAGAGCATTGTATTAGACGTTAATTAACGCATTAAGTAAATTTTCACGAAATTTATGCAGTAAGCATGCTATATTACGTCCTGCATTAGTATTAAGTGATCTACTCTTGTTTGCCAACGGTGTGAGACAAAACAACTTATCTAAATTATACCAAACATCTGTACGCCGCCGGCTGCTGCAGCTTTAATAAGATAACTAAATTTCTCAAGTGAGTCGATTTCCCATCGATTAAAATAAAATTTATTGAGACGTAATTGTTTTAATAGAGATTAAAATATCTGCCACAAGAGGTGAAATAAACCATGTATACCATTGCCAAAAGCGTGGGCATTTCAAAACCATTCTGTCCTCTAACTCTCATATTCGACGGAACTTCCCATTGCGTTCTTGTGTGACCTCGTTCCCGCCCTAAAAACCTTCTACAAAAGCTTTATGAAAAACGACAACGCAATTTTTGTCTTTAAAACACCGATTCCGAGTCCTTTAAAAGGAATGAATTCTTTTTTTGTAGTCCACATGAAGTGAGAAATTCATTAAAACTCTGGGATATACAAAGAACACGCTGGCTCGTATACTGATTTTTTCTAGATATATTAAAAGTTGAAAGAAGACAACATTCACAAATTGTGTAAGATGAGTATACCACCAGTATGGGAACATAATTGAAGATATATCAAAGAAAGTTTGAACAATGCATAATTAGTTAACTGAAGTTAATTACCAAGTATTATAAAGACACTAAGAAATATGAAACATAAGTTTTCTGCGATTAAGGTATTTTAATGTTAAGGCGAAATTGTCTTTAGCAAACTGAAGCCGAGTAAGGAGTTTGTCTAGAAATGAAATGTTATTTTAACTAGAAAGGACTTTGTTCTCATTTCGATCTCAATGACCGAAGTTCTTATTTTCCAAATTTATGCTCAGGAATGGAAGAACAAATGTCGAAATTATGTTGAATACATAAAAATAAAGTATATTAACACATACAAATACATATAATATAATATATCAAGAAGAGCCAGGAACCATCTCGAAATTTATATCAAATCGATTAGAGATCGTTTTGAATATCCTTAACATGGTGAGTATTCAACTTATCCTTAGAAGAAAAAAAAACTTTATAAAATGGAAACCAGCTGGAATATTGAAACGAAATTATCATATATATGTAGATTAAAATGAAACGAGATATATGTTTCATATGAAAGGTCAAGTAGACTTTATACAATGATTTATAGAGTTTCGGAACGTATGATCAATCTGAATTCATTATTTCTGTGAAATAATAAGCCAAAAAGATAAAACAAAAAATAAAACAACATATTTTAGATTGAACGTCGTTAAGTTTTTACCTTAAATCACTATTTTAAATACGGAAATCATGAAAGGATATGGAAGAAATACCGTTTTGTCTTTGCGAATCGCAATAATGGCAGTAAACTTTTAACTCATCAAAATACGATTTGAAATCCCTTTAAAAAAAACATATTATTTGCATACAGACGTTGACAACGGGACTCTAGTTTAAGCACAGCTGGCAACTATTTATTTAAAAAATCTAATTTGGGTTGCCACTTAATTCTTTGTGATTTTTTTAATTTCCGCTTGCAAGGTTGGTTTATTATTGAGATACGTGTACTACACTAGAGCTCTAACAATATCTTGCATTACATTCCGAAACGTCTACAGTTGATAAAAAATTGCTTTTGTAAATTTAACGCGAAATATGTATATGCCTTAGAGACGGAATTTTTTGCGCACAGCAATTTTTATGGATAATTTCAATGATGGTGGTTACAAAAACTTTCGGTTGGTCCCATGAGATCTGTCAAAAATGATCAAACATTTCTTTTAGCAAACTTTCTGTTGAGTTGAACTTTCTTTCATATCTGTTATTTGTTATTCGATGATTTTTATATTATATATTTTTAAAACATTCAATGTTTTCATTATAACCATTTTTGATGTTGGAACACATATTAACAATTGGTGTATTTCTTTTACAAGTATGAGACTTTTCCGTTAGATTAAAAATTCCTCTTACGGCGAAATAATATTAAAAAATATAATAATAAATGGACTATAAATAAAAATAAATAGTAGTTTTATTTTTCTATAAAATGAAAGAATGCATGTTGTTTTTCTTTACTTTGTATGATGATACGTTATTTTCTATAAGAAAATAATACATCTTATAACATGTTATTTTGAATTTTGGCCTTAACCTCGTTAATGCCCGATTTCGAACTTTTGGATGATATTTTGTTTCGTATTTTAGTGACGTTATTTAAAGGCTAAAATTTTGAGATTAAAGCTAAATGCTATTAACAAAAAATCCATCTCTTTATAGCTAGAAATGCTGTAAATAATTAATACACTAACAGCACATAGAATTAATTAGACAGAAACAAAAATTATAATAATATGGATTTATGTAATTAAAACTCCAATTGATGGTAGAGCCGTTGATCATAATTAAATTATGGAACCAAAATCAACTATATAGAAAGAGAAGGATTAAACAGATATCGTATGTATTTGTATATGTATTACCCAAAGGCCTCATTCACAAAAAGTATATATTTTGCATGTAACCTGCTTGTAGTTAGGAATTTACTGCCTGTTCGCCGATGTCGAATTCCATCGTTCGTTCGACGTCGGCGAATGTATATTAAAGTTTTGAAATTACATTCATTTTATATAATGAGATGTACAAAATATATGTGGTCAGGTGCAAGAACTTTTTATGCATTTGCAAATGACTAAAGCATACATATATGGTAGGGCTATAATATATTTTAAAAAGTTGATAATAATAAATTGTAAGAAGTAATAAAAGATGCTAGTTTTTAATATGTTATAAAAGAATTGAAAAAATACTGAAATTAACAAAAGAATTCTGATAATTAAAATGTTTAAATATATCAGTGATGCGGTAATGCCCTCAGATCTTTTTGGAATATGTCAAACCAATTAAAAAGTTATGTTCAAGAAGTTGTGTTGTTATAATTATTTGCCCAAGTACATAAGTTTGAATGTATGAGAAATCGTTCTATGTTAATCAATACTAATCAAAAAATTTATTATATATATATATATATATATATATATATATATATATTATATTATATATATTACCCATTATTTCGTCAATTGTTCGTTGAATACTTCATGGGCTTTCCACTATTTCCAATAATATTTTCCCTTAGCGGATATCTTGTATATTGTTGACTGTACCGATGTAAAATTTTCACTGTGCCGGAAGGTTTTCAAAACTTCATAAAACATAAAAGTACACACAAAGCTTTTAATAGCAAACTAATTTATTATTCATTTCAATAGCAATTCATAAAACATGCATGCCTTTTCTTGAAAGTATATGATTTTCATATCATATCTTTCAAAATAGTTAATGTAAATTTAAATTCACAATAAAAATTCTAATTATAATTTTTGTATTTTAATACAAATTGCAAAACTGTTCTGTCATTCCATAGTTGTAGCTTCGGGTTGTATAGAACACTTTCATTGACCCCTGTCAAAAATTGACGTGTTGTGGGTTTTTCCTATCCGCGTTGAATCATCGTTTCTAATATGCTTGCAAAATGATGTCAAGTAATTTCATGAGTTTAAACAATAAAATATTTTCAAACTCTACTCGCATGAACTTCACTAGATGGCTTGTGTTAAGCAACGTTTTTGTAAAGATTGAATATTTATAAATTCGTTTTGGGAATTTTAGCATGTAATATTTATTTAAATTTATTTTATTGCTTGGGTTTGTTAAAATCTAAAAAAATTAATGGTACGAATATATATGTATATATATATATATATATATATATATATATATATATATATATATATTTATTTATTTATTTATAAAGTTAAATACGGAACTGCATACAAAAAGCGGGTGGAATGAATTACAATGATGACATTGAATATACATACATATCAACGGCATTATCATAATGCATGTGAATGAACAGAATTTTTTTTTAAATCCCTTACTATTAAAAAATATTTTTTTAAAATTATTTGAATCAATCACTAAAAATATCCTTTAAAAATCAGTTAGGCATAATCCATCTGCGCAATCTGCCATAATAGTAGACTAAATTCTCGCAGAATAGCTGTGTTGCCATAATATTTTATATAAGACAATTTTAGGAATATTGCTTTATTTATTTATAATTGCATAAAATATAGCATAAACATGTGTTTCTTAACCATTTTCAGGAGTACTTAGCAAGACACTGATTTTGGTAATACTGAATAAAAATTTTTTATTCACTAGTGCTTTTTGAATAACTCTAACGTACTTTTGCCTCAATGTTATTGTGGCAAAAGTAACTCGGTGAAGTAAAATAATACAAAAAATTACTGTCAAAAACTCTTTTCTCATTTTGTATATTTTCAATATTAAAAAACACTTTAGTATTCATTACAGCAGCAACTTAAATTATATTGGTAGTGAAAAGAGGCATCTGAACGACATTTCCAGCCAAATTTAGTAGAATTTTACTAGATTTTCCATACCGAAATCCCGCTGAAATCTTCATTTATAATGTAACAAAAAATAATACGTTGTGGAAGAGGTTTACTTGAAAATGTGCAAACGTCGACGAGGTGAATTTTAAGAAAAATTTCTTCTCATGGAATTTGACAAATCAAATGCAAAATATTCCATAACTATTTTTTTGTGTAAGAATGAAATCTTACATCAAAAACACACCAGCATAAACGATAGTCTAAATGTACTATTAGGGACGACTTATAAAAACAGCTCTACATGAAAAGGAACGATTCATAAAGATATCCCTTCAAAAATTCAGATTTTGAAGCGTACCTCAAGCACTGGATAATTTTCTTGCTAAAGAAAATAAGTGAAATCGTTAAATTAAGCAACAGCGAGAAATCTATATGATCGTGTAGAGGGTGAGATGATTTTGTCCATCTGAGGCATCCTTATCTTCTTGTTATACCCTTCATAAAAAAGTGAAAGTTTATATATAGGTAGGTCATTCCGCTTGCAATTTCTTCGATATTATTATGGGACCCCATAAAGGATATATATTCTGGATCCTTATGAATAACGATGACCATTGAGCGATGTCCGTCTGTCTGCACGTGAAATAGGTTTTCCGAAGTTCCCAGAAGAGCTAGAGACTTCGTTATTGGACTGACGGATTGGAAATGAACTTAAATAAAGTGGTATTGAAAAATCCGGAATATGGTTCCAGAGCTGGGAAGCTTACACCTATTTCTCGACGCAAAATTAATACCAAAAACGAATTATTTGTTTGTTTGCAAATTGAACCTATTTCATGCCTTGGGAAGCCTCAATTGTCTATTAAAAACTAAACAAAAAAATTTTTTTTGCCAGAGATGCGGAATTATAAGGGGTTTTCGACATTCAGTATTTTCTAGTATTGTAACAACTGAAATGTTTAAGAACTTTCAGTTGTTCTTAAATAAGAAAAATTAAAATTTCATTTTCATTGGTGGGAAATTGATTTTTTCATTCGTAAAAGTAACAAAAAAAGCAACAGACTTTGTTTTTTTTTAACTAAAACTATTTTATACTTGGTATAAAAATTAAAAAACAAATCAAAATTTTCAATCAAAAGATGGACAAGTGTGATATTTTATAGTGCATGAAAATGGCCAAAATAGTAAAAGTTTTAAAGTTTTCTTAAATAAAACTTCTTTATACCTCATGAATAGTTGCACTGATAAAAAAAAACAAAAGAAATTAAAATTTCGCTTCTAAGGTTGGGAAAATTAAGCTTATTTTGGTACATGCAATATTTTGTAGTACATGTAAAAACCAAAATGGTTACAAATATTAAGTTTTTCTTAAATAAAACTATATTTCTTGAATTCCATCTTTCTAGCGACAGTTTAAGTGTCCAATGCTAGGGGGAAGTTTAGGACACCCCCACTCCAAATTTGAGGGTCTGTTATTGAAGTGTGTCCCATAAGTAACCCCTACTTTAATATATAAAATGGAGGCGGGAAATAGGCCTCGACGATATAAATGTACTATTTTTAGATTCTTTTCATTGCTTTTTAGCCAAGAGCTGTCTGCTCACCAAACCTTAGCTCTTCAGCAGTAATGAAAGTGTTTTATGCCTTGGACCGGATGTAATACAAATGTGGGGTTTCCCCTATAGATATCTGCCGTTTTTAGAGTGGGAATTGACGGGATGGGTGGGTTTGTTACGATGTGTTACTGTGGAGAAGAGGAGTTCATATTCGGCGAAAAGTTCGTTACATATTCTTGCAATCTTTATTATTATTATTTGCTTACAAATATTCGAGAAAAATTTGCTTCATTGGAGAATACGAATATACAAAAATCGCTGGATAGCTAGTAAACCCAATACGACTATTGGGACATCACTTTTATGTTTATTTCGATTTTTAAATATACGTACATATGTACATACATATGTATGTATCCATATGTACATACGTTTGTATGTACATATGTGTGAAGACAATAGCTGCTATACACACATACATACATAACTAATATGTGAGCATGTACATATCTTCATATGCATGGATATAAAATGTTTAAACTTATGAAAACGCCAATTCTTATTTTTGCTTTCAGACTCAATATAATTTTTCCATCAGACAAAACAATTTCACATTTTTTAATGACAAATAAAAATTAAACGTCATTAGTTTCCATCATATATTGGATTTGTATTTATCAAACAATTTAAATTCGAATCTAAAATCTTGAAGAGAATCAAAAAGGCACAAATTTATTTTATTCTTTTTATATGTTTTGCAACAAACATTCAGTTGCAAGTTGCAAATCGCTACGTGGTGGGTTCTTCTTCTTGTGTATGCAGCTATAAAAATTACCAAAAATTTTACGATAACTCGTAGTTTGGGTGAAATACAAAAACACCGTCAAAATAATGAATAAACAGACAAGTTAACACTTTAACAGAGTCGAAAAAAACTGCATGTGATTGAAGTCTGCTGTTGAGGTAACGCAGCCGTTTCACTTTTTCCACATTGAAGCTCTGGTAAATTTAACAATTCTAAATTTATTGATATCCGCCCCCTACATAAAAGTAGCTTTTTGCAATCTTCATATAAACACTTGCACAGTTATATAGATATATACATGCAACATTAACAGACTGAGGAAAATCGAATCGAATATTTTGCCGAAAATTAAAAAACTGCATAAAAAACTGCTCATCAGTAAAACAATAAAAGTAAAACGAATGTGATAACGTTGCACAAACGCTAGCATATTAACAATCTTAACTAACTGATGATTCTGTTGCACCAAAAATTAAATATATTCAGCAATTCTGGGTAAAAAACTCAAACTACTAAAGACATACGAAGACAAAAATAACATTTGACTGAATGTATTAAAATCTCATCAAGTAACAATAACAATATTAAAGATCGGCGGCAAAGTCAAAAACAATTGCAAGTGGCATGTTTAAAATTCAAACTTTACATCAATTCTTTAGTTTCATCCACATGGAAAAATTGCACTTAAAAAATAAATAAAATGCTCAGAGGAAGAAGATGCTGTAATACGTAGAGTCATACTCATTCTTCAATACGTTTACATCCACTCGTTCAATGGGAGCAAAAGCAAACGAGTAAAAATGCAAAAAAGATATCCAGCAAATAAATCCGTTAAAGTGTATTTATTGCTCTTTTGTGGGTTGGTAGTTCACTCATAAAAATTGACTCTGTGTCTGTAGTACACATAAGTATTTTGCACTGCAGATCGATCAATAGACAATTTATGAGCTCACACAGCAGCACACATGCACACACACACTACATACAAAGAGGTACTTAGATGTACTCCTAGATGGAATTTGCTAATAATATTTATGGTCTTAATATTGGACAGACATTTCATTGAGCTCGTGGAGAAGTTTGCGTTGTGATAATGAGAAAAGTACGATTGTATGTAAATTGTATGTGTACATTAATGTGTGATCTTATCATTTCCCAAAGTATCTCTGAGAACAACCGTAAAATACATCCGCACACAAGAAAAGCTTTATTGTTTACAGAAAAGATTTTGCTAATGATGATAATATTTTCCAAACAGTACGAGATCAATTGTTGGTATATTTTGATGAAAGGTACTTTTTGTGCCAAACGGAACAACATTATCTGGCTTTAAATAACTAAGCCACTTAATTATGACCGATTAACCGTCTGTGAAAAATTTTTTGTTTTTGGTAGACTCGTAATATATTTTTTGTATGTTGAGTTATATGTTTCTTCTCAATGCAAATATGTAGGCGTATAAGAGCTTAACAAAGATTCAACTAATGTCATTTTTATTGAAGGAATTATTGACCAATATATAATTTTTTTAATTATATAAGGAACACATCTAGTGCCAAATACGTTTAAATTTTATATATACTTTATATTATTCCTCAACTAAAGAATGTTTCTTTCATATAACATTATTTTAAATGCAGCACAAAACAGCAGGTGTGGAATTTTTTAACAAGATTTTTGTGAAATTTTCAATGACGGAACTTTCAAATCAAAATGTTTTTCATTAGTATTCAGTGGTTACGGTTTTTTGTGCAAATATATCACAAGTGTGGATGTACCTATAGTTAGTGTGTTTGATCTAGGAAATTATACTAATTAAAAGTTTGTTAATCGAAGTTAGTTTTGTATAAGTCGTTTTAGCGACAAATAAAATTTTTTTCATAATTTAATGATTTTGTTCTTAATTATAGTTTAGTTTTCAATTAACAAAGAACAATTAATCGTGTTTGCTTAATCATGATTGCGTGTTATTCTAAACAAAAATTCGATTGCATATCCATATATAGGAACACTAAAGCGATTCTAATCTCATCAGCCGATGGTTCTTGTAAGATCGAAGGGAAATCGAAATGTTCGCAATATTAATCTTCAGAGTTGGGGAACTTCTTACTAATTAAAAGAGAGTTCATTTGAAAATCTGATACTCTTTTTTTCTAAACATTGGTTACATGTTTGATATTCCTATTGGTAAAGAACTATTGTATATTAGAATTATTGTATACATGAATGATTCAACGTAACTATGTTCAAGTGCTACAAAATATAATTACATTAGTTAGTTAATCGGTTAATCGACTGAAATCAAACGATTTAAACTTGAGTTAATCGAATAGTAACTAATCGCTGGATATGATTTACCGATTGTTCTGAATGTACCTGTTCCATGAAGAATGAAAAGGGGAATGGTACATGAAGTTCTTGAATCGTAAATTTTAAAAAGAGGTCAAACCACAAAACTAGAATGCGAAGATAATTCCCTCAAGCAGCATAAAATTGGAGTATAGGTATATTATTTTATATATTTGGAATTCATCATGATATAGCATTAGATGTGTTTATTAGAAACATTTTTCTCTTAGACAATGAATCAGGCGATTATCAATTAATTATATTTTATATATATTAAACATCTATAGAAACTTGATAGAACTTCTCGAAACTATAAGTTATGCATGTCCAAGTGAAATACATACAAAAGAAAAAAAATTTTTTTTTAATTTTAGCCGAAATTTATTTACCGAACATACAGAAACTCGTGCGTTGCTTTTCATTTCAAAATGCTTATGATATTTTGCAAACGGAGTAAAATATTACATTTTGTTGTTGTGTAGATATAAATTTCATCAATGCAAGGGGACTTACATAATTAGAGCCTTATTGTGCTGTGTCTGCTTCGAGGAATGGGCCGGCAAATTGAACTTTTATTTTCCCTAACTGTTCCCACATGACATCACTGGTATTGTTTGTATTAAAAAAATTACACAAAATTAATTCATACGAAATGTTCGCTCAGTTGTAGAACAAACAACAAAAAAGAATCTTTGTTCGATTCTTGTTTGATGATTTTTGAACTTTTATTGGCAAACTGTATCTTTAAGTTGGCAACGCTAAATGTTTGTTGTCATTGTTGTTTGGGTTTTGTTGTTGTTTGTTGCAGTCTGTTTTTTTTTGTGCAAAACTAAATGCATTTTATTGCCTTTGCATGGATTTTTCTAACGTTGGGCGCCAAACAAAAGTTGAAACGCTCTACTCAATCGCAGAAATAAAAACTAAAAATGAATAATAGAAAATAAAAACAAAAATGAAGTTAATAGAAGGAAAAATGTATAAAAGGCAGAGAACTTTGATGTTTGATGGCACATTAGTTTAAACAACAATACTTTACAGTTCAAAATACCCCGTTTGAAAACTCAGAATAATCAATCAGTTTTAAAATTTTCTTTTTATAGAAAATCATTACAAACTTGTAATAAAAAATATCAACTCAAACTTAATTGAATAGTAATGAGTTCTAATATAATATTAAGACATACATAAGAAATAAGATATTTATTGTGCAATATAAGGACTAAAGAAACAAAAGAAACAACACAACGCTTTTAAAAATGGCGCTCACTTTTAAAGTGGTGAGTTCAAAATAAGCTGTGAAATATCTATACAGATTTATTGTGAATTACAGTTAATATTTTAAGCATTAAAAATTACTAATTATTATAAACACATCAAAGGAATTCAAAAAGGAACAAGTTTCAAAATAGTTTTGTAAGATTGTAACATTAAAAACTATATTAAAACCTTTTGTGTTTTCTGTGACTTTTGTATGGAATTAAAAATCAAGCTTCGAGTGAATATGAATTCAAGAATAATTTATCAATCCCGATCTATTCATTTTACATATAAAATTGATCATAAGTGACCATGTGAACTAAAGTACATAATTTGAGTCAGGATTATAAATTATTTGCCAAAAATTTAACTGATACAAACTTTTAGGAATGCTTTTCAACAATATCTGGAAATATCGTAACTAATTATTTTGCAAGGTATTTTTGAAGCTCATTACCCTTTGATCTTAGCTCTAGCAGACTACAGTAAATACCGAAAGCCGTTAGAGAATTGATAATCGAAATTAAGAATCACACTCACAAGTGATTGATGCAAAGAGTTTTATGACTTTATGTTTTCATAAAGTAGTTTAGTTATTTAATGCACTGTGTTATATAACATAAAATGCCTTTGACAGGGTTATTTCGTTCTGTATAATATCTCCTTCAGTTCTTTGGTCTATTACCTGTCAATACTATTCAATCCCCATCTCTGTGCTTTTGTTATATGTAAATATAAGCCGGAGTCGAATAAAAAATTGCAAAGTTTTGGTGAGCAAGATCAAGCTTGTGTTCTTTGCCAACTAAAATTACATGTCAAATACCTAAGCCTAATTATATACTCGTACATACATATAAGTATGTACATTATATTATTTGGTTGTATATAACAGGTCATCTTTTATAAATTATTTTAATTTTTGTACATTAAACTCGTCCATTTCGGCAGTAAACAAACTTAATAAATATACGAACGTCTAACTTTATTCTTACAAAATATATTCAAAAAACTGAACAAAAAATATCCAACTACACAATACACCACAAAATTTTAGTTTGACTTCAAAATATTGAATTTCCAAAGAAGTATAGAGTCGCTTTTCTCAATTTCTGTGATTTTAATTTTTGATTGAAGATGAAACAAATCAAATGAATATGCTTAATATTTTTAATGAGTGTTGTTATCAAAAAAATTGCCAAGAGGTCCAAAATAATTGAGGAGTGCACAGTTTTACTTCTCCGTAGTTTTTAGCATTGTTTCTTTCAAAGAATGCATATATTATTACTGGTTTTGAATACGATTTTTCATCGCCGAAAATTTGTCTAACATGCCTGGCAACAAAAACTTCAGCTTTAATCTGATAACTTCGGGAAAAAGTTGTATTCAAAAACCTTCGAATTTTCATCCAGCTTTTTATCAAATTGTTTCATAACCCTGAATAAAATTTCAGTGATGTTTTCTCACTACGATACCAACCTAAATACTATATGTCTATAACATTTCATATGCCTTTTAATTAAAAATTGGTTACCTTTTAAACATCATTAGCAGTATGTGGAGGCTATGCCTTGTATTGATTCCGAACAGGACAACAAAATATGCTTTGTAGGCTTCACAGAGAATGTGGGGTCTCTTCCGTTCAAATTAATTATGTGACAAAAGCATCGGGATCCTACGGTCACTTTCGCGAAGACATTTTATGATTTTCTAGATGCGAACAAAATAACCAATCCAAAATCCTGTTCTGATCACGGCGAAAGTTTTAATATGTTAACAAACTTACAAAAACAAACTTTACCCTGAATAAGTATATCTTTACATTATATAAACTTTAGAACAGAGAATGAACATACATTTGTGGGATCGTGTTATGCACAAAAGCAATGCTTTCTAGGCTAGAAGCTAAATTATATATCATGGCTGAAATAATTATAAGCGATTTATATATTATACACACCCAATAAAAATAAACATCCATAACCCCGGATCTGGAAGTAGCGCTAATATGGATCACTCTCTATGATTTCAGCTGTGATGAAGGGTTTGAATCTTTTCAAAACTGTGCTTGAAGTCTACTGATGAACAGAAACATTTAAGAAAAATTAAGTTAGAAAGCACTTTGACAGCAATTAACAAGAGATTCGTATACTTTAAAATAATATAATGATATACGCAGATTCGAATATACCTATAAAATCATATTTACGCTATTGTAGTATTTAACGTAAAAGGGCCTGGAATTACCATTATCGAAAATTAAAATTCTATAACCCAAAATAGGTAATACTATGTCACTCGGACATGTACAAACATGCTTTGCACCCTCATACAAGCTTGGCATTTAAACCAGAGACAATACATTTATAAAGATGTTGAACTGCAAACATTTTACATAAGCTGACATTTTAAGCTTCTGTGGACGAGGGGAGAAATTTATAGTTTTTGCTCAAACAATGTCTTACCATACAAAATTCTGAGCGAAGTTCCTTGTGTTATGCGGCTTCGTTATGAAGCTTAATACGAAGCAGGAAGAAATTTCTATTTATTCTAATTTGTATCGAAGTTTGTCGTCAGTTTTCCCGACTAAGCTGCCAAAGTTAATATCAAAATATTAATATCAAAATAAGTGCTTAAGTTATTTTTGATTTCAATATAATAAAATCAAATAAAATTTATATACCAAATGGATTTAAAAAAGTTAAATATCAAGTGTATTATAGTTATTGGTTTCAACGAATGAAAGTAGATTTGTTTTATTGCAACAAATAGAATTTTTATTATGAATCAAATTTCTTCATTTCTTGTGAAGATGCCACAACATACGTTTGTGAATTAAGTCTGTGCTCAGACGATGAAAGTCTGAAAGTTTTAAGCTTCCTAGTTTGTAAATGAGAGAAACAGGGGGAACTCGTACACGATATAAAATTCTGGAGACACATATTGCCTGCGTAACCATAACGCATTCATGCACATGTAGACTTCTGCGAGCGCTTTAGATAATCAGAGAAGAATAAGTAAAAATCTTAGCAATAAGGCTTTCATCGCCTGAAGACAGATATAAAAAAGTTTGATATCGAAAAGGTAGTATGTAGTACATACTATGTACCTTGTGCATGCAGTAATAATTTCTTATGAATCGGACCGATAGTATTTGACAAAATATTGTAAATAACAGAAATCGATGTTTGTATGCATTTTGAAACAGAATAAATCCGCAACATCAAATAAATACGCTGTCTGAGAAACAGAGTTCATAAGCAGGAATGCGCAAAGCATGTTTACATTAAAGTTGGATTGGTGAGAAAGATATATCGACGCACTACGAAAAAAGAAAAAAATGTATAGTATAGATGTATATATGTTAAATTTTATAAAGTTAAATTTTATTAGAAAAGTCCATAAGCAAAACTATCTGCTACACGCTTAATATTTTGTTTGTCTGTATAAATTCTGCTTATGCTGAATTAATAAAGTTATTATATTTGTTACACTGAAGATTGTAAAAAAAAAGTCTTATTATAGAGCACTCACTATCGTATCACTAAATCCGTGTTGCGTTAGGCTAATAGTGAAATCCGAAACATCGAGTCCGTAAGCTTTTCGATTCGGCATCGAAAATACAACAAAAGATGAGGAGAGGTTCCACAATATTGAATGAAATATTTTTTGCTTTCATAATAAACTATTATTTTTTGTTTTATATGACAGAGTCCTTTATTAAACATTTTTTATATATTAAACAAGAAAAATTTTAAAGATGACGTTACCTTTCTCCAGACAGCAAAATAATATCATTTAAGTATTGAACAGTACTTTCTTAAGATAGTTGTTACATTACTTTTGAACAAATATTTGACATTTGCGAAAGCACCGCACTACACTAAAAGCAGACAATTTTTCTATTTAAAGACGACAAGCTAAATTACATTACAGATAAATACAAACCAGATAATATAAGAAAAGATAAAAAGGAAGAATATGATGTAAGAGAGCCCTCAGTAAAAAGCTAAAAGTGTAGATATATTCTGGAAATATATTGGATAACAAGATTTTAATGAGTTCTGTACCGATGATATATTTGCAGTAATTTTAGAAGTTTAGTATTGTTTTATATAAATTATTACCGACAAACGTTTAATTTGCACGAAGTGTTAACAACTGGCACGGCAATAATAATATTGACCCAATTTCAAAATAAGATCAATCTGTTGTCAGTGTGTAGTGGCTTGAAAATAATATCATAAATCACAAATGATGTGAATTAGTTGAGCAATAAAATTTTTAATTCCATGCTTACGCTCTATTAAATCATAAGAATTCATTATAACGAATTTGCAACAACATAACGGCCATAAGGCACTTGGAAAACAAGTTCTATATAAAATGCCATATCAAACTGATTAGCTTGTTGGTACATGTGCTTTCCCTTGTTTTTTACAAACAGTTTAACAAATAAATAAATTATTTTTTTTATTAAATTACCAAAGAAAACACATTAAAAGTCCGCACAACAATGAGACCTATTAATTACAAACTAATTTGTTTGCTCTGAATTGCATAAGCAGACTTGATTTGTTTATCAAATTAGAAAATGTAATGGATGCCACCAAACAACCAACTGAAGCAACTACTTAAATATTTTGACTTGAACTTTTTCTGGTTTTTCACTGAGTTCCAAGACACGGGCGTAGTTTGGTTATAAACAATAAATTGCTTATAACTTCAATTTAACTTAACTTGACGACCTAAAGTCAAACCCAAAAATGTTGTATTTAGTCATACAATGCAGCAACAGTTTACAACAAAAAAGTTAATGGTCACGATCTTAGGTAAAGCATCTTTTATTATATTGTTTGAAAGAAATATAAAAACAAAACTAGAGAATACACTATTTACAGGCATATTCCACATACTTACAAAAGAGCTGGTACTCGCAGAATGGTATTTTAAGAAACAGGCTGCTTGTCTGTTTAAGTACTGCCTTCAACAGCAGCAACAGTGCAAACTTAGAAAGCCATAGTGCCACAATGAGCCTTTAAGCCATTAAAAGTGGAAAAATTAAAGAACGTAGACGGATGGTTGTATGAATGAATTTTTCAGCCTTATGGGAATAACTTATCTTTATGGTTGCTTCGATGGCTGAGCCGTCTGTTAAATGAAATCTCATTTTATTTGGTCTTTTTTTATTTTGTTAAATAAATATTTTTCCCAATATAAATAAATGGATTTTTAAATGTCATCAATTCGCTGAAGAAGCTATAAAAAATATTTCGTGTTTATAATTTTTTTCGTTGTTACTATTGCTGTAATTGTTGTTGTTGCTGTTGTACTTTTCATAACGTTGTTGCCATTGTCACCGACTACGTGTGACATCTTAAGGTATTTCTGCAGTTGAATTTAAGTTGTTCCGTTTATTTTTGTTTTATTTTTTACTCAAAGAGATGTCACTTGTTTTAAATGCAAATCGATTCTGAAAAACAACATGCAACATACATACATCTTATTCAATATGGAAAATGTATGCGAATCTATGAGAAAATTAGATGTTAAAAGAAGTTTATGCTGAATTAATTAAAATTCATTTAAACATTGTTGGCAAAAGGTTTCAATAGATTTTCGATTGTACTCATGCATTTTAAATGTTTGCAGAACGAAAAAAATGTGCATTAACATTCACAAATTGCGAGTTGGAATTGGATTATATAAACTGCAATTTTGTAATTTACAGGGTGTTTTCTTTACAAGAAAGATATAAAATTAACCCTCACACAACGAGTAGTACAGACGAATGTTGCTATTCATCTGCTTACGGTTTATGAATACAATAATATGAGTGCAGGTTTCTGTATAATATTTTCCAACCATAGATATCAACACACTTTCTATAATTTGCAAAACGTGGCGCTGTACTGTCCTCAGCCAAACAGCCTGTTCGATACTTGTTGGGTTTCTTTTGTCTTGGACTAGCACTCAGAAGATGACCCCTACATATGCAGTGCACAGCGCTAGAACCATAAAGAAGATAGTGATTAGCTGACAGATGAAGGCAGGGTAGGTTAGGTTTAAGAGTTATCTTGGATTGACACTACGGCCGCATCGAATAATCCACCTGCTCAGGAGTGCCAGTGCTGATTCCATACACTAAGATTCGGTATTCAAGTGTTTACGAATAGTCACAAACCGCCATTTCATCAGGTTATGCGTGAACTTTAACTAGTCTACGGTTCATGACGACACTGTATTCAGTGGCATCCTTCTTTATATCGAATTATTGTTTAATTTTATTGAAAGCTAATTTTATGGAAATGTTATGACGGAAGATGTGAAGCATGTGTTATTGAACTCAATATTGTCTATATAAATTAAAAACATGTTCAAGATAATAAACAATAACACTCCTTCTAAGCGTAGTTTGTAATTTGAATTGCACAACCACTTTGCAGCAAATATTGTATGAATTGGGATAAGCGCGTGCCTAAATATTGCTGCAATGGTATCTGAGTCACTTATTGAAACACAATCAAAGAATTAATATTCTCAGTTAAAAAGAAGTAAAGTGCGTATAAATGGAAAGAACCATTTTTCGTGGCAGACTCAGCCTCAATATAAATCTCAAGATTCGTTTGCTATAAGAAACCTTAGTGTCATATTATCTCCGGATGTTACAATAAACTCACAATATTTTATAAACTCAGAAATAATTATAATAAACACATCAAGCAAAATATTGTTTATCTATCATTGAGGGAAACATCTAGGCATCCTCGTGTTAAAAAACATTATGTAACGGAAAGATGACTTTGATTTATTTAGAAAAAAAATGTTTTTTTTTTTATCAATTTTTGGTAAAGTCTGTTATCCCATTCGACGAGTGTTTTAAGTAATAAAATGGCTGTTGGTACTCCTTCAATTAAGAAGAGTGTGAGATTCAGCGAAGACACTGGTTTCCCATCTAGACCTTCTATTTTGAGTTATTTATTGATTTCTCTGGAATCGTAGAGTAATAGAGTGGCACTCAGAGAGAAGTATCTCAGGATCAGTGATGTCAGATGTAGGAAATTTTCCCTTTTTGTAGGGATATTTTGAAAAATGCTAAAACGCAGGGAAAAAGGGAGGGATTTTTTATTTTAAGCGATATGTGGGAATTTTTAAAATTTCCTTTTTTTAATACATTAATAAAATATAAATTAAAAATATTCAGCATTCCCAAATATTTTCAAAAAGAAAAACCCTACAAAAAGTTTTTTACAATCTGGTAGTCATCAAAAACACTGAAAGTATGGCAATATCGCCGTGATAAACAGAAAAGAGAGCATTACTTTATTTTTTGCTTCTATGGTTAAATTTGTGATTTTTAAGTGCACTTTTTGTAAATATATACTTATTTGTATTTATTTTAATTTTAAATTTTATAAATACTGGAGACTTGTGCATTATAACACATTTCTAGAGGATTCATCGTTTTATGATATAATAAATAAAAAAATACTAATAAAATAAATCAGCACACATATATTCATACATACATACTTACATCAATGTAAGTAAACAAAAAATTAACATTTTATGAAAATTTTCTATAGCAAGATTTTATTTGCAGAATAATGTCATCTGATTCTTCTGCTGAGATACAACAGATACTGCTTGTAAAAGCAAATATCGGAAGAAGAAATTTTGTCCGAGTTGGCTAAAGGAGGCCAGCTTTAAGGGTTGGCTGGAACCTATTAAAAATGATGAATTTAAATGCAAATGCAAAGCCTGTAACAAACTTCTTAATTGTGGAAAATCAGATCTTATACTACTTAAATCTAGTATTGTACCTCAACTAATTAATGTGCAAACCATTGCTAATGTAAATAAAATTTACATTTGTTAAAAAAATAGTACTTTCTTTATTAACCCCATTAAATTTGTAGCGAAGGGAAAAAAAATTTTATGTAGGGAAAAAAATTTGGAAATGGGGAAAAAAAGGGATTTTTTTCAGACACGTAGGAATTTTTAAAATTATCGTCTGACATCACTGCTCAGGATACATTATCGATGCAATAATTTTTATTTCCTCACGTTATTTTTATATATAAACATTTTCGATTATTTCCCGATCTGTCTTAGAAAATAGTATGTATATATATATATATATATATATATATATATATATATATATATCTTTTGATTAAAACATAGAAGTTATTTATTATATCTTGCGTTTCAATTTTGGTAAAATTAATTTTAGCTGATACATAATCGAATTTTTCACTATATTAAAATACCTATAATAAAAATCAATAAATAAATTTTATCTTCTGAACAACAAACAAAACTCAGAGAGAAACTTTTATGCTCTAATCGCAAAATAAAACTGAGAAAAATGTGATTAATACGTGATTCTTATAATGTAAACTACAACCGTTGCTGTTCCTGATAATATCAATGGATATTATTATATCCTCTATTCTGTGACTGTTGTCACATAACGACGGTATCGAAAATAGGTCATGAACTACAATTTGACTACTCTTCAAGGTCTCGAATAATAGGCGAGGCTATTGGACTTATTAAATTAATGAAGAAAATTGTGAAGAAACGTTAAATTTTCATATTTATTTACAGAATAAGGGGTAATAAAAATATATTATTATGATATCGCATCAGTAAAATTTTATTACATATGATGTAGTTGACACACAAAGTCGTGAAAGTTTAAAAAATATTTTATCTTCACGAATAGAAGTATATTAATTTTTTCTTTTACGAGGTCCGCTCAAAAATATATGTGAACTGTACTTTTTGTTAAATATATTTATGTAGTTATTAATACTAACTTTTTCATATGTGCCTCCGAGTTATCTATATATATATATATATATATATATATATATATATATATATATAAATAAGTTGCATTGTGTTAGTAATTGATGTTCTCGGAATGCGTGAACCGATTTTGGTTGTCAATACCAAGGTTTTTATGTAAATGCAGTTTCTGTATGTGTATTGGTTTATGAGTTATTGCAATTTTAGTGAGCACTGGAATCATTTCGAAATATTTGAGTTAATATTTTGAAAAATTTAAATACAATTCGTTTTGAACTTCATTACAATTAAATTTTGGTCAAACCAAATGGTATAACATTTACGTGTAACCCGCAATGGAGTGACATTAAAGATAATTTATTCGCTTCCCGTGTTGTTAAACAGAAATGGAAAGCGCTTATGGGTTTTAGCATGAAATCTAAAGTGTTTGGTGAAGTGAAGTTCTGGATGTATTCTGTGGAGTGGCAAAGGCGTGGTTTGCCACACGCTCACATTTCAACATGGTTGTTGAATAAAATCACATGGCATGAAGTTGAGAATGTTATATGTTCTGAAACTCCAGATCAAATAAGCCCACGTCATAAGCTTGAGTACGCGAATAAGAAATCTGTTGAAGCTATGGAAAGAACAATGAAAGATCTCCGAGATAACTGTGAGTTGTTTGGTGGTGCGTTGATTTTATTCTCAGGCGATTTTAGGCAAACATTGCCCGTCATTTCTAGATCGACAGCTGCCGATGAAATTAACGCTTGCTTAAAGTCTTTATATTTATGGAATGATCCATCTGCTGATAAGTTCTCTAAGCAATTGCCGAAAATTGGGAATGGTGCAATGCCTATTGATCACACTGGATTGATAACATTGCCAAATTATTTTTGCCGTTTCGTACAGTCAAAAAAGGAATTGATTGAATGTGTTTCACTAACATAGTACAACAATATACATGCCATGCATGGTTAAGTGCCAGAGCGATTTTAGCGGCAAAGAACAAAAATGTTACTGAATTAAACATGGCTATGCAATCAAAGATTCATGGCAAAGTGCTGTTGTACAAGTCTGTCGATACTGTTACCAATGAAGAAGATATTTTGAATTATCCAACAGAATTTTTGAATTCGTTGGACTTACCAGGATTGCCTCCGCATAATCTCCAATAGAAAGTTGGAGCCACTATTATTATGCTTCGTAATATCAATCAACCCCGTTTGTGGAGTGGTACAAGACTTGCTATTAAGAGGTTGATGGCTTATGTAATTGAAGCTACTATTGTAACTGAAAAATTAAAAGGCGAAGACGTATCCTAATGATTCCGTCTGATATACCATTTGAATTTAAACGACTTCAGTTTCCTGTTCGCCTTGCGCTTGTGATTACCATTAATAAGGCAACAGGCCAATCTTTGGAAATTTGTGGACTGAATTTAGTGTATCCAGTTTTCTAACATGGACAGTTCTATGTAGCCTGTTCGCGCGTTGGCAAACTATCGGTTTTGTATATTTACACCGAAAATGTTTTTTACCACAGAGCATTACAATAAAAGCAGTTTATCACTGATTTCGAATTAATTGTTTTATTTTCTTTTTTGCACTACGAGGTGTGCAGGGGGTTCGTTAGTATATATATATATATATATATATATATATATATATATATATCTATATATATATATATATGTATATATATATATATATGTATATATATATACATATATGTATATATATATATATATATATATATATATATATATATATACATATATATGTATATATATATATATATATATATATATATATATATACATATACATATGCATATATATATATATATATATATATATATATATATATATGTGTGTGTGTGTGTAACTGAATTTAAAACTAGAATTAAAAACAACATCTATCCTTTTAGTAACTCGCTATATGATTGCATATTTTTCAGACGTGAGCCAAAACAGCGTCACCTTATTCTCTCTACCCAGCTTTACACAAAAGAAGCATACAGATACTTAAGAATATGAATATCCATAAAAATATTAACTATTCAACAAAACAGTTAAAAGATTCACGAATATAGATCTTTGTAGCGATAAACACATTTGGTTGTTCTAACAATCTCTGTAATTTTACAAGAACACAAAAAGTATGAGATATGTGAACTTTAAAAGCAAACCCATAATGTATTTAGGCAATATTTGATTATCAGAAATCACAATACAATGGCAGTTTCAACACTAAAATCATTAAGCTGCAGTGTTGTATTTACTTTTAACGGAGCGAGTTTTGATATGTATCTACAACTAAAAAGGAAAACAAAAATAATTATGAAGGGAGAAAAGTACATATTCTTTACACAAATTTTATTATACGACTCATTGTATCTACTCATGCCAATGCAAAAAAACCTTGCAGCTTGAATCTTTTGTTTTCTTCTTTAGGTCTTAATAGCAACAATTGCAAAATAAGATTAAAATACGTTAAAGTTGTAATAGATCTATTTATGGCACATAAATAAGTTCTTATGTAAATATTGGCTCTCTGATAAAAAGTAATCTTATGTTGTCAAGATACATATATTTTCGTTTGCTTGCTTTTTAGTTTTTATTTATATTAAATACAAAAGACGCAACATAAAGCGTACAACAAATCATGTGCAAACAAATAGTCGTATCATATTACCTTTTTAAAAAACTTCAAAGATACGCTTCATTTTGAAAGCTGATATTTTAATCGCTTTAACCTTTTTGAGTATGTGAAGATTGCATTATATCAAATGCAGCGTAGAAAAAAATAGTTTTCAATGTTCTTTTTGTATTATTTTGTATATATTTTACATAAATATGATCTACAACTTGTCAAATACTGTAAACCGTAATTGTAAGAGCGCAATGCGTTTTGCTAAACTTGCAAATCAGATATGAAAATATAAGAAATAACCAAAAGCAAACAATGAATTACTGGGACTATGAACAGATAGAAAGAGATGAAAATTTAAGAACTGTTTAGTAAATATTCGCCGTATGACCCCTACGTGTGCAGTGCATTGCGTGGGAACTAGAGATGAGTGGATAGTGTTGAGAGGATATATTATAACAGATGGGAGGATATTTTTACTTTTTATTTCGCAAGTGAATTTTTCTAGCGAAAGCAGTAATTACATTGTGCTCTTAAGTACATGATCAATCGCTGTCGGTTATATTGAATGAATTATGTTATACTTGCGATATTCAAACAGGCCGACAACAACTACCACAATATCTATTGCAGATCAGAAAAATTTTGTGTTAAGACTGAGCGTAGTCAAACACGGGAATTTTATACTGCGTAGTCTGAGCGTTGACTAGTTCAGCCAATAGCAAAACTTATATAAATCTTTTATTAAACCAAGATAATTAAGGATAGAGAAAAGTCTCAGTTTGAGTTAACGAAATTTTTCCCCATTTGAAAGGTTGCGATTGTTCCAGATCTTTTTAGGTTTCTATTGGCCAGAAATAGTGTTTAATGTATAAAAGTTCCTCTGCAGCAAATTAATTTTGTTAAAAGCTTACATTCATAAGATTTTATGAGACATATGTGTTGGTTGAAAGTGGGGTACATTCACCTTGAGACAATACCAGCCTACAATGCTACACGACTGGGTACAATTGCCGCTAAATAGTCAGCTACAATATTATTTTGAGAGCAGCGGCAATATCAGTAGTGCCACTTTAGATAGTTTTCTCCTCGTTTTTTTTCCGGAATAAGTTAAGTTTTATTGTCGCAAACTATATATTAAATCAAAGTTTATAATAATAAACAAGCTCTTAACAAAAGCTTGAGAACCTGTTCGAAGTGTTGACTCGATTGATCGATTTATATAATTTTCCTAATGATTAAAAAAAAAACAAAGTGAATATGTAGAGGACAAACTTTTCAAAGCTACAACTTTGAATATGATTACGGGGGTCCCCTTCAGCCAAAAAATGTGTAAATAAATTAATCCCCGTAATATGCTTATACAATGACTGTTTTCTTAACAGTAAACCGAATAAATCTATTTATTAAAAGCTTTTGATGTATGTGAGTACGAATATGTGTCATATGGTACAAGTTTTGTGTTATTCTTTTGTATATTACAGTAAAAATACTTTAAAGCACAAAAATGATTTCTATATTATTTTATATTGTCAGTGTTTTTAGCCAATAAGTATAAAAATTGGTTTAAGTCGACTGCAACTACAAAAGTAACACGGACAACGTCCTGCGTGTAGCAGTTAAAATAATTCGTAATTTCGCCGTAATTATAAAAGCCCTAATCCAAACAATTATTTTATTGTTATAAGCTGCTTATAAACCAATTTTTCTATACGATATTTCTCTTATAACATTAATATATTCTTTGTAAATAGAAACTTTAATAACTTAAGGTTCGTTCACAAATATTTGATCGAAAAAACGCAACCACTAAATACTACTGAATGGTATTTTCATTCAATTGCATGTTTGTCACACAAAACAGTTTCATTCACATCATGGAATCTAGTATTATTGAAAACTGTTAAACTCAATAAATATTTGTGTATTTAGTGGTTACCCTTTTTTGACCACATATTAGATAAGTGTGAATGTACCTAAAATTTTCTGCTAATATACTTTCTTCCGATATCTTATTTTTTTATTTCATTATAGCAAAAGAGGAAGCTAAGCTTCCGGTACAAACCATTTAAAGCTTCAGTGTGATGAATATATATATATATATATATATATATATATATATATATATGTATGTATATATATATATATATATATATATATGACCATAAACAAAGAACTTTAAAATCAGCGAGACTTCACACGTTTTGATTATTCCTATAAATATTTGTAAAATAAGTAGGCATTTATTTTATGGCCACTTTTGACAAACTAAAAAATTAAAGACACTAATGATGTCAGGTACATGATTATGGAAAAAAAGTTACAACGAATAGTTGAAGTTTAAACGTGTTGAATGTTTCTTCAAAGATGGCATACAAACAGCAAAATTAGCTCCAAAAAACAAAAACAGCAATGAGAAGTGAAAAAAATAAAGAACAACAGCCAATATAAACGACAAAAATGAATGCCATAGTTCAATAAAACATACTTCGTTTACTAATCACAGCTGCCCAAGATGTTTTTTATAATTTTATTTTTGTAGCTGTTACCTGTTTGCACTTTTAATGTTTTTAAATTTCATTTACCATTCCTATAGTCGCTTTATTTCATCGTCTTTACTAATTCACATTTGATTCAAATTCAATTCGATTTTTCCGTCTTAATTGTTATTTATGAAGTACATTGTGGAAAAGATGTACTTTAGCTGTCAAACAAATCATTAAATTATTGCATGAATAAAATACAATAAAAACTCTGTAAAAATCCAATATGAAAATTAATGCAGCATTAAATGTTTATAATTCATCGTACATGTTAACACAATCTTCATCATCATTGTCATTGTTCGTTCAAACGGGCGATTATTATTATGATCTTCAAAGCGCAAATCAATGTGAGTTTTTTTATGATTTTCACAGCAAAGAGTAAATGAAGTTTGCAACATGTAACATTTTAAGTTATTTTTCTTTTGGTATGACCTCTGAAATATTTATTTTTTCTCATTTGCTCTACAGCTACACTCATGCATACAATCAATCCCATACATACATGTGTATGTATCTATATGTTTACCCGTTAAAAAACATGATCAATAGGGCCGTCTTACGTTAAGTTGAGACAATATTATATGAGTATAGACTTTTTTGTACATAAAACATGAGAAATCACTAGTAAGAACTTTAAGAAAATGTATAGTCCGCCCATCACGAATAATAACTAATAACAAACTTTTACTTTGTCTGAATCTTAATGCTTCTGAGATTGGTTTTTCTCTAAAAGTATTCCAGTTTCGAAACCGAAGGGAGTTCAAATAAAATTATTAGCAACAGTGGCACAATCTCATGCTATTATATTCATAAAAAAATTATGTATTGTCAGAATTTTTCTGATCTGCGATTCAGAAGGATTATGTTAATTGTCGTCGGCTTGTCCCAATGACGAAGACATAACACTGAATATTTCCGACAGCGATGAACGCCGTCATATAATAAAGAGCAGAATACAGCACCGTCCTTCGACGGCACCTGTAGCAAAAATATTTAACGGCGAAAGTAAAGTGAAAAACTACAACGAAATTCTCTAATCTGCCCTCTTAAAACTATGGTCCTACTTAAAAAAACACACATTAGTTTTTATGAATAAAGTAGGTACTCTTTAAAGAACGGTGTATATATGATAACTTCTGAGATATTGAAAAAACAAACTTAACATATTTTGAAAACTTTATTGAAATAAAATGGAGCCAACCATGTTAACTGCACTGAAATATTTTGTGTGACGATAGCAGTATAATATGAGCTCATCACCAGGTCATAAAATATTTTAAGATTTAAGAATCGTATGTTCATAGATTTTATATTAAACCTGAATCTTATACGATATTAATACCAGGTTTGCAGAACTAACAGAAGAACATTAACTATATATTCTACTACACATTCTCCCAAAGAATATGTGCACTTTATATAAACTTAACAAAAAAGTTAATTAAATATATTCAATAATGCCAAAATAAAACGAAGTATCATTCTATAATATTAAGTTGCACAAAGTTTCTTAAGATCATCAAATTTCTTGAATTCATCAACTTCATTAATACAATATTAACAATAAAATAAAGTTTATTTAATGAACCTATATATATATATATATATATATATATATATATATATATATATGGAGATAAACAATTTGTAGTTTAATCAAAGAAGAGACAAAACCTATTCATGAAATCATCTGCTTAATATTTTATACGTACTGATATGCATATATCAGTGGAGTTTAGCAGCTCCAGGCACGCAATAATTCCTGTAGTATTTTTATATTTGTGCTGCACTTTCTCAAGGCCTAAACTTCCTATTAATAAAGTAATAATGGCAACTAGATAAAGTGATATATTGTAAATATACTGTTTGTTACAGATTTCAGATGAGTTAAAATGTCATCTTTAATTGCAACAACTGTGGCATTCCTTAGTAAAGGTCATGTTCATCAATAATTTTTCTCATTGCTGTTAAGGCTAAGATAACATGGTTAGATGACCTTTAAATACTCTTATTAATTCTTCTTTGAAGTTGTTTCCAAATATCGTTTGCATTTATATGACTTCTTCGTAATCTTGATTGAGTGGTCAAGATCATTTACTTGTCCATCTCGTTGCATTATACTCCTAACCATAATAATTGTAACACAAACGTAAAACTAATAACAAAAACTTGAAGGTATTGAAAACAAAACAAGAATTGAGGAATCAGTGATATCGAGATACATATTTGCGTTATTCATACTTTGCGCTCTATCGTTACATTGTCATAAAGTTGTACTATTTTAGAACAGTCTAAAGAAATTATTGTTGTGTTGCATATAAAATATCATACAATAATTAGACCTTTTGGTAAATGTTTTATTGTGTCATAAAAAACCTGTAGATAGTTGATTCGCAAGGCTGAAACAGTTTCGTCATATCTGTTAGGATTGGTTGCAGATGGTACTGGAATACAATAAAAATATTAAAAACGGTTCACTTTGTTACATAATATTACATTTTTAAATAATAAGCAAAGAAAACATATTAAAACCGAAATATAGAAGTGAACTATTGTGGTTGTTTATTTAATGTAACTAGCAGGCACTGCACACGGACATACCTATCATGCTATTAATTTATGACTTTATGACAACACTGTTAGTACACCAATTATTTTTTTGTGTATAACTGTTTTTGAATTAAATAAAGTTTGTACAACGAAACAGTTACAATTAAATTTATATTAAACAATTTTACTTACATTATATCAGAAGTGTATTTTACAGTAAATTTCATTTTGCTTTCTGAAGGAAGAAGAACTGTAAATATCAGCTACTTTTTCGTATCAACAAACCAAACAAACAAACCTGCATAAAAGTTGTGTTGTGTGGATATATTGAATCAAATATTAAAATTAATTAGAAAACTCGTTTTATTTTAGTTCTATCATCCATATAAACATGAAAAATACTTCCAAAAGACTTTTCTTAAACACGAAAAGAATTTCACAATATTCAGGGACCGAAAATAACTGTTTTTTCGGCACAAAACTGTTTATTATTTCGGAACAAAAATTCCCTTTATACGCATTTGGGAACTTTTAACCATTATGGTCACATATATATTATATTGATTACCGTAACTAATTACATTGAGAAAAATAGAATTTTGGTTGTAAAGATGCATTATCTAAACCAGAAAAATATATTATTGGTTATATATAACCAATAGAGCAACCAAAAAATTTTTTTGGTTTAATGTAACCATTATGATAAATAATTTATTTTTTTGGTTATCTATTATAAAATAACCCCACAAAATCAACGCAGTTTCAAACTGAAGGTCCGTCTCCAATACAAGTGAAAGTGTTTTTGAACACTTTTGCAGAAATTGATACCTACCGGGAAGAAATGCGAATCTTTTGGAATACTGGGAAGAACAAAAATATACGTTTTCATTTTTAAAGTATCTGGCGGACATTGTTCATACTGCACCAGCAACCGAAGTTAGTGTCGAACGCACATTTTCAGCCTTAAAATTAGTACATAGCGATCTGAGATGTAATCTCTCTGAAATGTCTGTGAAATTTGTATTTTACCTTTTGTATTAATTCAAAATATTCTCAATGGATTTAAACATCGAAATAATACTTATGTATACTATTGAAACGAAAAATCGGACAAACTATTGGCTTTTATTAAACAAAAATAATGTTCATATATTTTTCTGTCACTGGAAATTCGGCAACAAAAAGACGGGGTTTTATTTCAAGGTATTTATTAACCACATTAGCGGCCATTATCAGTAGTCAAGTACACTTCATCAGCAAAATATTTGGAGGTGAGCAAAAGGAATGGGCATTTCCAAAATGGTTATAAATTATATATAAAAGTGATGAGTGATAATGGGACGATTGATATTTTTAGGAATTCAAATTACTTGTCACTTGTTTTTGCGAGCAACAGTATAGAACATTCTTAAGTTTTTCTTGAGTTGCATTTTATTTTTAGTGAAAATAAATACAATGACATCTAGACATTTGGTGTGGAAATGTAATACCTACATACCAAAATATAGTCACATGAAACGAAAAAGGGTGTAAAAACCCAAGTTTTACACCCAAGTTGAGTTGGTGATTATTATTAGTACATCAAGGCACAGGATTCCACAAATTTTATGAAGAATTTTTAAAATAACGCAATTACTACCTATTATGACAGAGCAGAACAGGGCGCCTTTCTTCGTCAATAACAAACAAAAAAATTTTTTTTTAAAAATACCACCGGCGAAGTAAAAGCTAAATTAATATGTCTGTCGTCTTGACATTATCCCCTACTTTCTAGATCTGGCACAATGCATTGCATATGTAGGGGTCATCCCCTAAGTGATGGTCCAAGACAAAAAAGTACACGAATAACAAGAAGACTTATTTTATAAATATATAAAAAGAACATACATAACTTGTAGTATAATAACAAGAACATACGATTTTTTCATAATTTTCTTAAAATTTTTGTACATAAAACTGTTTAATATCAAAATCTACTTAATTTTCTGACGACCTTTGCTTTCGACGACATTAAAAAAAATAAGCCTGCCTGTATTGCTAAAAAGACAGAGAGGAAACAAGATGCAAGTGTTTTTATTATTTACTTTATTTGGAGGTGAATACGGGTACACAACGTGTATGTGAGAAATCGAGTGCCGCCTCCAATTAACTGCGTCTCGTAAGTCGAATCCTCTGTGTTCTTCCAGTCGCTCTTTAATTTAGTTTTAATCAAGGTGATTCTCTTTTCACAAAGTGACCATGGTAGGGTTTTAGCTAGTCCTTATGTGCATTTCACAAACATTCAATGCAAAAGCTTAAATAATAACAATTGCACTCGCTATTGTGGTGATTACAGTGTCTGTCATGTTTTCAGCTTCCCAGGTAAAGTTACGAATGTGTGAGTTAGAGCCTTTAAACATGAGACCAACGATATCTCCATAAGCATACTGCGTCTTATGAATTTTGCTGTATGGGCTAGTTCCATGAAGTAATCTTCAGATTAACTATCATGCAAATCCATTTTTTTATCATATCGTTACAATGTTGCTAAGAGTAAGAAATAAAACACATCATGCAAGTACATACATAATGAAGTAGAAGGTTCATTTGTAACCGCAGTTGTAGTAGTTTGTGTCTATATTCCATGTTTGATATGGTCATAAAATGTGCATTCTATTCTGTGGCATTCGATGTGTCGGAAACTCCCTTCACTTTTTGTCCATCTCTTTGTTAAGACAAGAAGTATAATGAATTTTCAGTATTTTCGTACTCTTGGGCATGAACTTAACAAAAAAATAAATTCAATAATGAAAAGGGAATAATTAACACTTAATTTTATAATATCTAATTATGTGCATACATATACACAAGTATTATATATTTTTTTATTTCAATTAAGAGACAATAACATTTGTAATGATAGTTATTTACAGCATTTGGTGAGCTTTTCTAAAGTCAAAATTAATTAAGTGAACTCAATTATTATATTATATGTGTGTTTTCGATTCAGTTGTTACAAACTGACAGCAACCAAAAAAGTTTTCCAAAAAAAAGCATTACATAAATTATTGAAGGGTAATCAGTGCTTGAACGATTTTATTGATAATGGATCACGATTATTTTTCTGTTGATGCTTCATATTTTCACAAATGAGGAATATACAATTTTTAAAGAATAATATAAATATACAATATTATAAACCATATGGATATAACAGAAAAGTTATAGTTTAGTTATTAAAATTTAAGAAGAACCGTTTTAAAGTGGTTGCAAGACAATTAGAAAATAGAGACAGATCAGTAATAAGCGCAGTGCTGATATGTCTAACATTCTTAGTGTTAGTTAGTTTAAAAACTACGAAATAAAAACAGTGCTATATAAAAACAAAAGCTTTAACGTTAAACAACAATTCAAAAGAAAATTCCGTTGAAAACTGTTTATTATGTCTTATTCGTGTCAAAGAAAATTTATTGTCCTCATATAAATTAAGAGGCAGCACTTGTCTTGCTCAATTATATACAAATTCAAAAATTTAATTAACAAGAATCATATAAATTCTCATTTCAGAGGACAAAAAGTCTCGCATATTGCTTAGGTCTATACAACCATTATTGTTGATTTGTTATTACAATTAAAGTGTTATTTTAGAATATTTAATGAATGATATTATAGCCAAGTGCTAATTAATTTCCTACTAACGTGATAATTTTACAGAAAACAGAGAGTCTTCTAATGTTTAGAGCCAGGGTACAATGTTTTAATATATAAAACCCTGTATTTACTTTGTAAAGATGGAGCTTTCCAGATTATAATTAGTTGCTGAAAAATATTGCCGAAATGAGTATTAGACTGTTTGGCCGATTGCGTCAGAACACTCTCTGAAATAATTTATTTATATTCATTTTTTGTTTTCATTCAGTGGCATTACATCACAACATGCATTTATATATATACATATATATATATATATATATATATATATATATATGTATTAAATTTAGTTTGTGGATTGTTTATTCTTTATAAAACATAAAATTTTTTTGTAGACTTGCAACGTGCATTTTCGAACCGCATTGTCGGATGGTGCTACTCACACACGAAATAACCCAGAGGTGTCAAATTGCATGACTGTGAATCAAATTTTGAGTTACATAAAATCATATTTGCAATAGACGTATAGTAGGTTGCGACACCCTGATTAATTCACATTTCACCCGGATAAGTTCAATTTTCCACAGATAAAAAAAAATTTATTATAGTGCAGCAATCTTTGTTTACCATATCGTAAGATTCAGCTTCATTTTAAAAGAAATTTATATATTACAACTATGCCAAAGCATCACATAAACAAGAATAAAGAGTGATATTATCTGAATATTATGCGGTGTTTATGTAGCAATTTTGTTTTTAGCAATCCCCTCAAGCCGTAACTGAGGCTCATTGATGTGCTATATAAAAATGCTGAACTCTTTAATCAATTGTGTCAGTTTGTAAATCTGGATAATTTCATTTATTTGTTCAAAAGTCGAAAACTTTAGGATCAAGAAACTTTGCTCAAAACCAATATATATATATATCAACATATACATAAAATAACATATATTAATGTATATATGGCTCTTTGGTTTCAAAGAAAACGATAAAGTGCTGAACGCTTTTGTATTATTTCTTCTTTTGTTAAAGCGTTAATTGTTTTATACTAAATACAGTTAAAATACTAAATAATGTCTTTGATTCATAGAATTATTAACTGTTATTATCGATGGAAGATTCATGCTGATGGATGACAGATGTTGGAGCAATACCATCTACTTAGAGGCTGCCATAACTCGAAAGTTGAGTAATGCAGAGTCCGTTATGCTATAATTTTTCGAATTTGGCAAAAGTTTCACGAAAATGTCTAGTACACTCATTCATATATTTTGTTACATAATAGGATAAGAAAGTGTAATGTTTCTTAGTTTGACAGTATGAAAAGACTGACGATGCTTGTCATTTCAATACATCGTCGACTAGTATTATCAACAGGATATGAGTTTCAAATGAAGAAATATTTCTCAACATTGATTTTGCTACAAGCTTTATTGGTAAAAAATAATTTTAATTAAATAACATCTGCCAATAAAATATTCTTAACCCCATAAAGTCATATACTGTCTACTTAACTAAACCTTTAATAATTGTATGAAATTTGTAAAAAAAATATATGGATTTCCAAATTAGTACATATTCTTGGGAATTGTCGTTGTTAAACCTCTTTCATTTTAATTATGTGCTGATTCTTTTCTTCCCAAAATCTTACTAAGAAATTCAAAGTTATAGATTGGAGGGTTTTAGCTAGTTCCTATGTGCATTTCACTGGGGCTAATGCAGATCATTAGGGAACCTTTACTCAACATAACCTAGAATGAATTTTGACAGATTGCTTACGAAACAGTTCCCTCTTCGTCATTAATGGTAGACTCAATACGTACATTCAGCTGATAAGATGGGTAATAGTTGCAGATTTTATAAGTAGTTTGAGACAAATGTTTAGCAAGTTCGTTGAGTTCCAAAAATTTGTGTTAAAGTATCACTGATTCTTGGCGCCAGCCAATTGAGCTTCAATTTTATAAGATCTTTATCCATTATTCATAATTTTGCTTTTTTTATTACAGCCATTGCTTATAGCATTACTGACACTAGCACATGCTGCCAAACTAGATAATAAATATTTACCGCCGCCACCCAATGCTGCGACGGCAGGTGGTGGTCCCGGCTTACAGGGACCAGGAGGTGGTAGTGGCAGACCTGGTAGCCCTGGTGGACCCAGCGGTTTCGGTGGAGGTGCAGGAGGAGGAAGCGGCTTTGGAGGTGGTGGTGGTACAGGTGGGGGAGGAAATAATGGCTTGGGTGGCTTTAGTGGTGCTGGCGGGCAAGGTAGACCTTTTGGTCCTCAAGGATCTGGCCCAAAACCTGGTGCTTCCTCAGGACCATCAGCACCTGCTGGTCCTGTAATACCCATTCTATCATTTGTAAATGAAAACGATGGTGATGGCAATTACAGATTCAGCTACGAAACTGGTAATGGAATAAAGGCTCAGGAAGAAGGAACAGTAAAAAATAAAGGTTCCGAGAATGAAATTCCCTCCGTGATGGGTACATACACGTACACTGCCCCAGATGGACAAGTAATTGAAGTTGCTTATACTGCTGATGAAAATGGCTTCCAACCTTCGGGTGATCTGCTACCTACGCCGCCTCCCATTCCAGATGCAATAGCTAAGGCACTGGCTGCACAAGGAATACAACCTGCACCTGGCGGTGGTTTCGTAGGTGGAACAGGCACTGGAGCTGGTGGTAGCGCTGGAGTTGGGGCCGGTCGTGGAGGAGGTGGTGGTGGTGGTACCGGAAGTATGTTTTACATATAAGGCATAGGAATTCCGGTATTAATTTATCCTATTCTATATTTTAAGGTTTTGGTGGAGCAGGTGGCGGAGCTGGTGCTGGTGGCTATGGCGGAGGTGCTGGTAGAGGAGGTGGGACAGGCTCTGGAGGCGCCGGTGGTTTTGGTGGAGGAGCGGGTGCTGGTGGTGGTTTCGGAGGTGGAGCTGGCGGTGGCAAAAGTGGTGGTGGAGGCTCTGGTGCAGGTAGTTTCGGAGGTAGCGGTGCAGGAGGCTATGCCAGTGGAGCTGGCGGCAGAGGTGGTGGCGGCGGCTCTGGCGCAGGCGGGGCTGGTGGTTTTGGAGGTGGTAGTGGAACTGGTGGTGGCGGAGGCTCTGGTGTAGGAGGTGCCGGTGGTTTTGGAGGTGGTGGAGGCTCTGGTGGTGCAGGAGGCTATGGTGGTGGAGCTGGTGGCTCTGGTGCAGGTGGGGCTGGTGGTTTCGGAGGTGGAGCTGGCGGTGGCAGAGGTGGTGGTGGTGGTGGAGGCTCTGGTGTAGGAGGCGCCGGTGGTTTTGGAGGTGGTGGAGGCTCTGGTGGTGCAGGAGGCTATGGTGGTGGAGCTGGTGGCTCTGGTGCAGGTGGGGCTGGTGGTTTCGGAGGTGGAGCTGGCAGTGGCAGAGGTGGTGGTGGAGGCTCCGGTGTAGGAGGCGCCGGTGGTTTTGGAGGTGGTGGAGGCTCTGGTGGTGCAGGAGGCTATGGTGGTGGAGCTGGTGGCTCTGGTGCAGGTGGTGCTGGTGGTTTCGGAGGTGGTGCTGGAGCTGGCGGTAAAGGTGGAGGTGGCGGTTCTGGTGCAGGCGGTGGTTTTGGTGCTGCTGGTGCAGGAGGGTATAAAGGTAAAGCTGGCGGCAAAGGTAGTGGTGGCGGCTCAGGTGCTGGCGGTGCCGGTGGCTTTGGAGGTGGTAGAGGCTCTGGTGGTGCAGGAGGCTATGGAGGTGGAGCTGGAGGCTCTGGTGCAGGTGGTGCTGGTGGTTTCGGAGGTGGTGCTGGAGCTGGTGGCGGCAAAGGGGGTGGTGGAGGCTCTGCTGCAGGCGGTGCCGGTGGTTTTGGAGGTGGTGGTGGGGCTGGTGGTGCAGGAGGCTATGGAGGTGGAGCTGGAGGCTCTGGTGCAGGCGGGGCTGGAGGTTTCGGAGGTGGAGCTGGCGGTGGCAGAGGTGGTGGTGGAAGCTCTGGCGCAGGCGGCGCCGGTGGTTTTGGTGGCGGTGGCGCAGGAGGATATGGTACCGGAGCTATCGGCAGAGGTAGTGGCGGCGGCTCTGGCGCAGGCGGGGCTGGTGGTTTCGGAGGTGGTGGTGGAGCAGGCGGTGGTAAAGGTGGTAGTGGAGGCTCTGGTGGAAGCGGTGCCGGTGGTTTTGGTGGTGGTGGCGCAGGAGGATATGGCAGCGGAGCTGGTGGCAAAGGTGGTGGTGGAGGGTTTGGTGCAGGCGGCGCCGGTGGTCTTGGAAGTGGTGGTGCAGGTGGCTATGGTGGTGGAGCTGCCGGCAGAGGTGGTGGTGGCGGCTCTGGTGCAGGTGGTTCCGGTGCCTTTGGAGGTGGTGCTGCAGGAGGCTTTGGTGGCGGAGCTGGTGGCAGAGGTGGCGGTGGAAGCTCTGGTGCAGGGGGTGCCGGTGGTTTTGGAAGTGGTGGTGCAGGAGGCTATAGTGGAGGAGCTGGCGGGAAAGGTGGTGGTGGAGGCTCTGGTGCAGGTGGTGGCGGTGGTATTGGTGGTGGTGGCGCAGGAGGTTATGGCGGTGGTGGAGGCTCTGGTGCAGGCGGTGCCGGTGGCTTTGGAGGTGGTGGCGCAGGAGGTTATGGTGGCGGAGCTGGTGGCAAAGGTGGTGGTGGAGGCTTTGGTGCAGGCGGTGCCGGTGGTCTTGGCAGTGGTGGAGCTGGCGGGAGAGGTGGTGCTGGCGGCTCTGGTGCAGGCGGTTCCGGTGGCTTTGGAGGTGGTGCCGCAGGAGGCTTTGGTGGCGGAGCTGGCGGAAAAGGTGGTGGCGGTGGCTTCGGAGGATCCGGAGGTGGAGTTGGAGGAGCCGGGGGCATTGGTTCTGGTTTTGGTAGCGCAGCTGCTACTGGTGGAGGTGCTGGCAGAGGTGGCGGTACAGGCAGTGGTGCTGGAGGCTATGGTGGTGGAGCTGGCGGTGGCAAAGGTACTGGTAGCGGCTCCGGGGGAGCTGGTGGTGCTGGCGGCAGAGGTGGTGGTTTCGGGGCAGGAGGTCCCGGTGGCCTTGGGGGTGGTGGAGTAGGAGCTGGTGGTGGTGCAGGCTCTGGTGGTGGCTTTGGTGGTGGAGCAGGTTCTGGTGCCGGTAGAGGGGGTGGATCCGGTGGCTTTGGTGGTGGTACTGGTGGAGGCTACGGTGGTGGTGCAGGCTCTGGTGCCGGTAGAGGAGGTGGCTCAGGTGCTGGTGGTGCCGGAGGCCTTGGAGGTGGAGCAGGGTCAGGTGCAGCCGGTAGTGGTGCTGGAGGAGGGGCAGGCGGAGGCTATGGAAGTGGAGCAGGTGCCGGTGGTGGTACCGGTAGAGGTGGTGTTGGAAGTGGAGCCGGTGGTAGAGGGGGTGGTGCGGGTGGCCGAGGTGGAGGTTTTGGCGCTGGTGGTCCAGGGACGTCTTACGTTCCTCCTTCTCCTGGCCAACCTGGTCGCGGACATGCAAGTGGCGACTTCAATCCTCAAACTGGCTACAATTATTAATCCTTTTTTTTTTGTTAGCAAAATTTTGATACAACGACATCTGCCACAAATACTCGTAGCATTTAAGAATTATCATTCCTGCCCTAACACTAAAGCAATTTCCATTAAACCCCTCATCAAATATTGCTCCAACATCTGACAGGCTATATTCTTAAGTTTTCACATTTCAATATATTTGAATGCTTTTTCGCTGTTAATGAAATGGCTCTTAGTTTTGTAAGTGATTGTTATTTAACTTTTCTTTATTATATTTTTACTTACTGATAACTACAAAAATACATTTGATTATGGCTAGTGACGAACAAAATTTTTAGGAAATTTTAAAATTTGTATGTGTTGAAATTGAACAGCATTTGCCAAATTCATTGTAAATATAATTAAGTTTGTAACTATTAAATAAATGGAAATAAATTGAAGGACGAAGATTAAAAATAAATAAAAATTATTCTATGATAGTGCCGCTCGTAAGTTAGATAATTGTTGTAACGTTTGACTAATATACACCGTAGATCTAATTAATTTTTGAAAATTAAAATTCTTGTTTTATGGTGTAAGACTGCCTAATAATGTTTATCAGGATTATATATGACATTTTGTTAGATGTTCGTTTATATATTCCTTCGTTAGAGAATTTGATTCCAAATTTAAAATTTCGCAGTTTTTCTTATAAGTAAAATTACAATTTAATAAACCAGTTTTGTAGAAATTGGAGAAAAATACAGCAACATATTCAATTATTTTAGTATAGATTTAATTAATTTGGGTGACATCAGGCATTCTCTGCGGTAAAAACTAAATTTATCAAATTTGGCTTTAATTGGGGATGTAAGCGATGCTGATAGATCGGCGGCACAATTTTAATATCTTCTTACTATTTTTGCACGAATAACTCAATATTCTATACTAATTTTGGCACAAATAACAGAAATGACACATTAAAATCCAGAGAATAAAAGCAGAATATGCAGTGTGACTAATAAAGCAGAGTTTTCTTCGAAGTTTCCTAATGGCAACTTTTCACTATGAAAAAAAACCGAAATAGTGAAAAGCGGTATAAACATCTAAAACAAAATTGCTTAAAAATATAGGCAAGCACTGTAAGAGGTTTCATTAATCGCATTTTTTTTTTTTCAATCAAAAGCATTGAGTTTTTGGTGTTTTCTCTTCATTTTCTGTTTCGAATTGTGTTAGCTCTCTTAAAAATTAGCTGTTGTCCAAAACTGAAGCTAAATTTCAATTTAATAGGAAAACATTTCGGAATTCAAAATCGATTGATATTTTAATAGTCTTTGATCCACGTTTTAGCTTTTGCACATTTTGTTAATATGTGAACATCAGAAAGCAAGTAGAGCATTTTATTTTGCACTCCACATTTTAAATGCAACAAGTATCTCTTCTTCATAACTCTGTGCGTGTATATATATGAATCAAGTCTTCATCAATAAGAGCTTTTAACTAAATTTAGTTAATTTACAAATAAAAACTACTTTGACGAAATAGAAGTTAGAGAAAAAGATGGAACGGTCATAAAATTATTTTCTATTTATTAATTTTACCATGGATTCAATGCATTGCTTTTTAAATGTTCTTAATATCGATTTTTATTACCAGTCAGGGTTGTTGTAGAAACTGATTGCTATCGGAATTGAGTGTTCGAATCGGAATTGAGTCAGAACTGGGTGTCATAGATTTTGTTTTTATCGTTCTTTTATCAGAAATAATTTGATCAGCTGACAGGTGGCAGACTTTTATATTTGTTTTAAGCTGGTATATACAATTTGGCTCACAATGTAAGTAAATTAATTTTTTTATTTATTAAACTAAAAACGCAAAGATTTTCATTATTATTTTATCACCAACAGGCGAAAACATAGGAATCAACCAAAAAATTAGATATTTTTAAAGTTTATGGAGGAGAATAAAGATATAGGAAGCGGTTACACTAAGAGCGATAAGGTGTTGGTAGAGTCGCTTCGGCAAGAGTTATCTGAATCTCTCAACAGTGCTGGACCACCGACTAAGGATGCAAATTGTTGGAAAAAGTTAATTAATTTTTAAATTTTGTGAATAGGTTTTTACAGACTTAAGCGATTTTCATATGGGCAGATATGGACGAAATGGAAAAGCGAAATAAAAAAGAAGCTAGCACATAATAGGTCAGAGTCTCGTGCAACTGGAGGAGGCTTGTTCAATAAATTCCAGCTCACGCCAACAGAAGAAGCTATTGTGCAAATGTGTGGAATAAATACAACAGTTGAAGCTGTCTCGGGAATATCACTGCGCACTGTTGGTGATTCTGAGCTTGCCTTACATGATGACATTCCAACGAGTTCTAAAAGAATACTCAAAACGCCAACTATTTCCAGTACACTGAAAAGAGCAAGAACAGAGAGCGTAGCAGCGTTGATTGAAAAGTTTTTAGATGAAGACGGTAAAAGAAAAAATGAACTGAACGACAAAGTCGATCATCTTATTTTGATTCAAAAAGATCGTTCAAGCTCATTCAGACGCGCATACCGTGCTATAGAAAAAAGCCATGAAGGTGTGGCAAATTCTGTGAAAGAATTAAAATATGAATTTGTAAGCTTAAGTTCCCGAATTTTGAAAGTGATGCAGGAGAAAAACGAAATAAAAAGAAAACAACTGGAACTAGAACTATTAAAATTTAATTTGCAAAACAATAACAATGAGAAAAACTGATCCCAAAAACAATTATTTGCTTACCTTATTTTATATAACTATTTATGCTACTTATAAGACTGATCTAAGTGCAAAAAGAACTGTGTTACCTTAAATTTAATTTGTAAAATAAAAACAAAAAAGCCTACAATTTCTTGTAATTTATTTAAATAATTTTATAAACTGTTTGCATGTCACTATCACATATCTGGAAATGAAAAATATATAAAACAACTATTTTCAAAAAAATTCTTATTAGTTTCTACTTACAATCATGGCATTCATACTAAAATACCCCTTCCTATTCAAAAATAAATGCTCATCCACAATAGATTTTTAATTTTTTATGTGCGTTCCATCAATACAACCAACTAAAGAAGGAATTCTATATTTGGTGAAGAAATGGTTCCTACTTCCTCCTTTTGCATTGTCATCCATTGTTAGCTTCACCGACTGAGGCACACATGCCTTTGCGGTACTTCTGTCGATACAAACGGAACTATCATTTCCCATTGATTTTTGATATGATCCTTCTGCCAAAAAGCGCAATGTCGCAGCCAGCTGAACAATACAGGAAATGTTCGAAGAAGCCAAATGAGCTTTGACATTGTTCACCAGCATTTGAAAAGCCTCTTTGTTTAAACGGAATTGGCTAATAAATCTGTATATTAATTATAGTTAAAACATCTTTGGCATTTTTGTACATACTATATGTATACTTGCGCTGTTTCCGGCAGCTCCAATGGGTTGGTGTAATCCCTTAAAATCTTCCATTTCACTTTTTCATTGTTGTTTTCCTCAATAAACATATTCAAAGCTACTGCCCCTAACATTTTATTAACGATATTTTAATATATAAAAAAGTATTTATCAAAATATGTGTGTAAATCTAGTGCAAAATGTAAACAACAGCACAATCAACCAAAACAAAACAAAACAGCTGATTCGAATATGGGTTTTATATATTTTCCAATCAGCGCAGATTTGATTTTCAATTCTGATAATTCACAATTCTGACTTGGATTCTGCAACAACCCTGAGTATCTTGGGTATTAAATTGTTAACTTTATTACTTTTACCAAGAATTCAAATTCAACCCAAAACAAATACACTAACTTATCTAGATTTAAAATTAATTTAGTAGTAAATTGATGTTGATTATACATGTTCTTTGAGATATATATCATGTTTTATTATATATCACGTTTAATTAAATCTCAGCCTACAAATTTCAAATAAATTTGATATTCCAGAAGTAGTTTAGCGCCGAAATTTGACAGTATGAATCAATAACATTGCGCAGTCTTTTTACATATTAACATAATCACTTACATAATTAAATTATTAAAATTTAATGTTAGTTTAAACAAGTAAAAGTGCTATATTCGGCTGTGCCGAATCTTATATACCCTTCACTAAAGTACGTCTACTTTCTAACATATAAAAAAGTTTCAGTTAGAAAAAAATAAAAACAACTTCAGTTGCGTTTTTCATGTTATACAAAATATTGCAGTATCCAACCCTGGAATCGAAATTTTTATTTTTTTTTTTATTTTTAATACCAATTTTGTTTTGCCGAAATAAAAAATAATTTTAACTTGAAAAAAACGACATTAATTGATTTTTGGTTATGTATTGTATAAAAAAATTTTAGATTTCGGAACCCTGGATGGGAACTTTAAATTTTTAAATTTATTTTTAATTGATGCAAATCTTCATGATACCAAAAATGGTTTTATTTAAGAAAACCTTAAAATTTTTAAACATTTTAGTTACTATATGTACCACAAAATACCGAATGTGCAAAAAAAAAAAAAATTCCCACCCCTGGAGACGAAAACTAAACTTTTTAAAATTATTTTTTACCAATGCAAGTCTTCATGATGTATAAACTGGTTTTATTTAAGAAAAGCTACAAATTTGTAACCATTTCTGTCACATTCATGTACTACAGTATATATCAGTTTTCGAGCCCTGGAATCGAAATTTGTTTTTTTTTTTAATTTTTGATACTAATTCTGTTTTACGAGGACAAAAAATAATTTTAACCAAGATAAAACGACGTTAGTTAATTTTTAGTTATTTTAATGTACAAAAAATATTAAAATTTCCTAACCCTGTATAAGAATTTTTAGTTTTTAAAATTTTTTTTTCCATCTATGCAAATCTTCCTGATGTATATTTAAGAAAAACTTAAAATTCTAAAACATTTTAATTATTACATGTACCACAAAATACCGAATGTGTCAAAAAAAATATTCAATTTCCGATCCCTGGAATCGAAAATTAAATTTTTTTAAAATTATTTGTTACCAATGGAAGTCTTCATGATGTATAAAGCGGTTTTATTTAAGAAAAATTACAAATTTGTTACCACTTTCGTTACTTTCATGTACTACAAAATATTGCAGTACCGAACCCTGGAATCGAAATTTTGATTTTTTTTAAATTTTTGATACCAATTTTGTTTGAAGAAATAAAAAGTAATTTTAACCAGGAAAAACGACTTCAGTCGATTTTTGGTTAGTTTATTGTATAAAAAAAATTTGAGTTTCCTAACCCTGGATGGGAACTCTAAATTTTTAAATTTTTTTTTCATCGATGCAAATCTTCATTACACCAAAAACGGTTTTATTTAAGAAAAACTTAAAATTTTTAAACATTTTAGTTATGATATGTATCACAAAATACCGAATGTACCAAAAAAAATTTTTTAATTTCCCATCCCTGGAAATTTTTTTTTTTTTTTTTTAGTTTTAAATGGAAAATTGAGGAGTCCCAAGGCATGAAATAGGTTCAATTTTCAAATACGCAAGCAAATAATCAGTTTTTGGTGTTAATTTTGCGTCGAGAAATAGGTGTAAGCTTCCCAGCTCTGGAACCGTCCTTCCGATTTTTCTGAATTTCAATACCACTCTAAGTTAGCTCACTTCCAATCGATCAGTCCAAGAACGAAGTCTCTAGCTACTCTGGGGGCTTGGGAAAACCGATTTCACGTACAGACAGACGGACAGACGGACATCGCTCAATCGTCATCGATATTCATAAGGATCCGAAATATATATACCTTATGGGGTCGCATATTGATATCGAAGAAATTACACACAAACCTAAATATACCCTTTCACATTTTTGTGAAGGGTATAAAAAGTATTTTATCAAATACAGTTTTTCAGTGATAAGCTACAAGATGAATAAATATACTTGTAATATTCACGGAAGGTTTATACCACTGAAGGTGACATAAGAACACAAATTTGAGAAGCATATGAAATAGTCTTAACAGCAGAAATAAGCAAATATATATATATATATATATATATATATATATATATATATATATATATATATTTAAATTGGGTACTCAAAGTGCACTGAAGAAACATCTTTATGTAGTGATTGATGTGTGGTCTGGCAGAGAATATAAATAGTATTTGATTGGGAAGTTAAAAATCCCCTTATTCCTGCAGTTAGCTAAAATTATTATTTAAATATCAAGTTCTTCTAAAGCAAGTAGTAATAACAGCTCTAAAGGTAGTAAAACCTAAAAAATGTAATCGAATTATGTGTTTTACGACAATAGTGCGAAAGTACTCTATAAAATTAGGTTTTATATAAACAAATATCAAGATTAAATCTTAAACAATTGTATCAAATACAGTTGTAACACATTATATTAAAAGACCTCTATTTTAATATCCAGTTAAAGAATCTCTCGTACTATTTATTCCTCCTCTTTATTTAGTTGAAATGAATATGTGTGTGTTGTTGCTTGCCATATAACTGTATCTATAGCTAAATTGGATTCCACATCTTCTTGTGTTAAAATTAAGCGACTAAACCAAACCTCTAGTAATTACAGTAATGCTAATTGAGCATTGCTGGAACGCTAATAGACTGTATTAAATAAAGGCCTTAGGATATGCAACATATTTTGGATTTTCAGTACATGTATTTCATGCTTTCATATATACACCCATTTATAAATTGATTTTTATAATAAAGTTAAAACATATTAGTATAATGTAATTGTATAAATATTAAATACATATAATATATGAACATAAAGCTGACAATTATTGGAATTCATCAGTGCTCTTCTTTACAATTTTAGTTGCTGACTTCTTGTAGCGGCGATAGGGGTTATAGCCAAAGTTGTTGACCAATTGGTTGGGTCGCGCTCTCAGCTCTTGTGTGGCTAATTGTTGTTGCTGCTGATCATTTTGATTTTGCTGCTGCTGTTGATTATTTAATTGTTGCTGACGGCTTTGATGCTGCTGTTGTGTAAGATTTTGTTGTTGTGGTAAAAAACTTCCCTGTCCTTGTAAATTATTGCCGAATTGATTTGTATTACTCTGGGGAAATGTTCCTCCAGTTAGGGGAGATGTTGATGAAAATCCAAACTGATTTTCCGGAGTATATTGTCCAGAATTTTGTTGCTGCTGCAAGAATCGTTGTTGTTGCTGAAGTTGTAAGGGGGTGAGCTGCCCTGGCCTTAAATTAGTGGGAAATTGTCGAAATGGTGTTTGGTATGGATTAACATTCGGACTATAATCCTGTTGATATGTGTTCTGCAAACTGGCGGTATACTGCAGAGACTTGGCTATTGCATCAGGGATGGGAGGTGGGGTTGGTATGTGAGCTCCCTCGGCACGAAAGCCTGAAATAAATAAAATATTATTTCGATATATTACAATACAAAACAGAAACGGGCTGGCACGAGATATTGCTGTCATTGACAGGGCATATTCTAATGCTCTCAGTCTTGGACACTGATCTTCTCGACAATGGGTTATATTTTTATATATGACAAACAAGAAATAAAAAAGAAATTAAACGCCATTATTAGACTATTTAATTTTTATAAAGTTCAGTTTCTATATTCCAAACGATGATTTCTTCTCTAAAATGTGAATGAAGGTTTCTTTATATTTAGTGTTTTAGAATGAATATCCTTGTATTATAATTAATGCTTAGAAATATGTACCATTTTCGTCGGCAATATAACGCACAGTTATGGGCGTACCCTCAGGTGATGTATAAGAGTATGAACCTTGTACAACTTGGGCTTCAACTGCTTCTCCCAAACCTAAATTCTTAACGTAACCTTGGGCCTGTGCAGTCGTGCCATCGCCGGCAGAATAACCATATGAAAAACTGCCATCATAATTCAATTCATTCTGATAAGCCGTGATTGGAACGAAATTCTGAGGATTAATTTGATTGTAATTCCGATTGTAAATGTTCTACAAAAGGGTAAAATTTAGAGCAAAATAATTTTAATGTACACGTATGTTCGAAACTATAACTTCTACTAACTTGCGGTAATATTGGGGATATAGGCTGAAGTGTATTTAGCGTATTTAGTGTGTTGAGCGTAGTTGGAAAGAGTTGTTGCTGCTGCAGAGGTTGACGTTGACGCAGTTGCTGACGTTGAAAAGGCGGTTGTCGTTGAAAAGGTGATTGATTGAAGATTGTGCTTTGTTGACAGTGACATGTTTTCAGCAACAATGTAGATGTTAGCAAAAAGCCGGCTAAAAACTAAAAACAAAAACAATTAATGCAGTATTTATCATTTGTTTCTTTTGTTAGACTTCGTTCAGACTTTTCTTTATTTTTACCTTACTTATGCAATAATAGGAAGGTAAAGTGGGAAAGAAAGTTTTCAGAAAATTTATCAAGTCTTATGTTAATCGAGACATAAGAAATTTTTGCTGAAATAGACCCTTTATTCTTAATAGTTTTTTACCAAAAATTCTATAAGAACTATTTCTAAAAGAGGGTATTCGACAGATAAAACTTTCCCTTATATATCAAAAATTAATTCAAAATATTTTGGTATTAGTAAATTGCCGAATGTTAATTATTAATATGCGCGAATACAAACACGAATTCGAATATCAAGAATCTTATTCAGTAAACCTCGATAATAGAGAATTCCACGGGACTAGCTCGCATAGTTTTTATAAGAATGGTGGGTAATAACCTTAGTGACATCTATAATGATAAGTTTTAACTGTTACTGTACGCATGTATTTATACAAAATTAAAACAATTCATGTACAAATAAGGCAGAATATAATTTATAAAACAAAAAGCAACTAAAAACCTAAAACAAACAACACAGACTATTAATTGAAAGTCTTAACTCACATTCTTATAAGTTCGATATAAGAAGTTAACCTGTAAATAGTATTTTGTTATACGAAAATTCGTCATAACGAAGGATTTTTGTAAGGATATAGCAATGAAATGATGGGACTTTGGAATTAGTTTGTTGCAACAGAAAATTTGTTACAACCGAGTTCACTATAAGCGATTTTTATTGTATGTGCATTTAGTTGGAGTGTACTAAATGGTATATCAAAAGATTTGGTATCGTTCTCTTAACTTATCAATATTAAAGGCTCATTTAGCCAAACGTTGAAATCGTAAATATGTCAGCTGATCCAAACTGTCACATGGCAAGTTGTGAAAACGCTTACTTGACTGGAATGAAATGTTGCCGTAACGTCCCAACCTGCAGAAAATAGAGGTTACGTGGCAGTTGTAGACAGCGATGGTTTGTATGTACAAGTTGAATGGGAATAATTTTATGCAAAAATATTAGAGTACGGATTTTTAATAGGCTGTCGAAAGATACTCCGTAATGTGTGATAATGTTGTTAATAACTCACATCCATATAGGAAGGAAGGAATTAAGTACGTTTTGGTAATTAATGTTCTTATTTTTAAGGGAGTAAAGTATTGTGTGAACCACAGAGCTCTTAACTTTATAAAAACTTGACCAACTAGAGAATTTATATGATCAGTCCATGCCCAATTATCATTGAAAATAATACCAAGATTTTTTGCTGAATTTACAATTTCAATTTTTTCGTCATTAAAACAATATCATGGGAATAGTTCTTCTTTTATGAATTACAGTACATTCAGACTTGCTCGGATTCAAACAGAGACCATTGGCACAAGCCCAAAGGTAAATTTTCTCTATATCTTAATTTTAATAGGATATAGCTAAGTCAATATTTACGACTGGGCTATTTAATGTAATTTGGACGTCATCTGCATATAAATGGATTTTGCATTTTTCTAATTGTTGTGGCAAATCATTTACGTATAGTGAAAATAAAAGTGGTCCTAAAATAGAACCCTGTGGTACTCCGCTGTTAACAGATATAATATTCGACCAAATATCATTTACAAACACAAATTGAGTACGATTTGAAAGGTAAGATAATATAAGTTTAATGGACGAATTCGCAAAATTGAAAAAGTGTTTCAGGTTTTTGTTAAGGATTTCATGGTCTACCTGTCTTCGAGTCCCTGTCGTATGTTTTCGCTGACTTCCACAAGTGCTGTAACGCAAATATGTCTCCCGCGAAATCCAGATTGGTAGCAAGCAAGCAAATTGTGGTCATTGATATAAGTGATAATTTGTTTGTAAAGTAACTTTTTCAAAAGTTTTGATAAAAAGCATAAGATAGCAATGGGTCTATATTCGCCATTCGCTTTTAGTAAGGGGATTATTTTTGAATGTTTCCAATTAGATGGGTATGTATACGCCTGACGTTATAATAGAATTGAACAAATGAGTTACATAAGGAAGAAACAAGAGTAAAATTAAATGTAAAAATTTTGGATGTATTTTATCACTTCCCACGGCATTTGATCATACAAAAGAATGCTATCAGTGTTAGAAACGAAAACGAGATCAAGCAGTGCGCTTGAAGTAGATGTGTAGTATAGATCATTACATTCAGAAGCAAGACTCTCTAGTGTAGTGTGTAACGCTGGCAGTTGCACTCTAGGGTATTCTATTATTTGGCCTGTAAACACAACGTACCAATAACCAAATTGTCAATAATTGCCAAATGAAGAAATATCGATCAAAATTAACTTGATTTCTTGTCCACTTGAGCTATATATTATAGCCGACTTGCAGCGTATTCTGGAGGAAATATTATTTATGTAATACCGCCTCCATGACTTTGCCTATCTCATCTAAAAACATTGTAGCTATAAGGACAAGTAATATTGTCGGATATTAATGTTTTATTCTCAATGAATTTCTGTATGTAGCTGTTAGTTGCAGAAATTCTGTTTGTATTAAAGATCTGTTTGTATTTAAATTTTTAGATTTGTCTCATATTACAAATTATTTAATATATATTACAATATGAAAAATAAGTGTGCAGTCTATTATATACGAGTATATGGCATTGTCCTATTAGTTGTGTATGTTGGTGTTTCTGTCGTCTATTAGTACCTTTTATTAAATTGGCGTACTTTTTCAACACAGACGTCAATTACATAAACATATTAAAGTGCCATCTCTATTGTGTATAAATAATTATTTGTTGTTGGTTTATGTGAAAAACAGATGGTACGATATAACAGATGACACATAAGTGTAGCAACATTTGCATTTTCACAACGTTTACATTTAGCTAACATTTACAATTTTAACGTTCGGCTAAATGGGCATTTACTCTGAATCCAAACGGCCACCATTATATTATATATCACGGCCACCATTAGGTGGGAATTAAAGCTACAACATATTTCAAATCAAAATTTTTGTTTATATAACAGCTATTTCAAAAAATATCACAACCATGCTAATGTTGTGTATTGGATTACATTGAAAGGTTTCAAGCTCAACGTTGTATTCCTCCAAATATTTTCCCATTGGACGACTCTCTTCAAGAACGATATCAACGCCCAAACCGCACTTCTTGCTGCTTAGGCCTTCATCCTTATCATGATGGTATTTTGTTTTGAATTTCTATATTCACATTGTGAGTACAAATTTCAAAAAAGTATCTGAATTTCCAGTTCTTTGACACAGGCAAGTGTATATTCACTTTAGAAATATCGTCGAAATAATTAAATGCTATCATGAACTGATATGTCGAGTTAACTTTGCTTCCGTTCTGATTATGTTTTCTACCCACTGACTTGTAGTATAAAACAAGCAAATTTATAGGGAAATCATTTCATTATAAATTTGTTAATGGGAATATTTTCATAATAAGACATGAATCCATTGTCCCTTTATACAAATACACTAAACCGTTTTTATATTTGACATTTTAGTTTCAGAAAGTGTCAATATATCTATTTCATCAAAATTTTGTTGAAACTTAATAATGTACAGTGTTAGTGGAAAGGCAGTATTGTATTGAAAAGTAGTTTGATTTTTAAGTTCCAAACTATTGAGATTTAAAAATTGTTTCTTGTTCTTGTACTTTTTCTGTTCTTTAATGCACTGTTAGTATTGTGCTAAAATGTGAAGGAATCCTTTTGTATATATGAACTTCGCTTCGATCTACAAACTTGAATTAACGCAAACTTTTTGACAGTTTTTAAAATTCATGTGATACACCATGATTTTCCGTCGTCAGTCTATTCATGTCGAAATACCAAACCAAATTATAAGTATATCGCTGCACAGCTGGTAAAATGACCGCAAGTTAAAAACTTGGTCAATTGTATATCTTACATTTCGCATAGTCTTATCTAACAAATTTAAAGTTTCTATAAAACACGACAAGTATTAAGTTATTTAAAAAAAAATTCTGTTTTTCCCAATCACTATTGTTTGATAACATCGAGCTCTATTCATAATTATATAAGCTATACACTGTTGCTCAGTTAGTTCCTGTTTGTGGTTTTTGAACACAAGAAATGTATAGAAAAACAAGGAACAATAAACCCATTTTGAAACACACTCCCATTATTTTGTGTTATTGAAACCGAACTGTTATTTTGTTTACTAATAAAAGCAACATATTAAAATAAATTTTAATTTTTATTTAGTTGCTCTTATATACCAAAACAATTAGCTTTAATTTTCAACCAGTAACAATCTTTTTGATCTTCCAGAATAGAAATACTAAGTTTTGCTTTCTAAAACATAAAACACGATTGATTACCAAAGAAGGAATGTTAGATATCCATAGTTCCTTTAATATTAAAACAAACTTCACAAAATATTCCTTTTGTGGAGCTATTAAGCTATTAAACTTTCTCTTTTTAAAGTTCAGAAGATATAAGCTGTCATATAGATTACACATTAATTTTTATGAATACGACATTATAACTATAAGATCAGCGTTATAGCAAAGTCCTGTTTATCTCATTCGGGAATCAATTCATTAATTGTAAAAGAAATTTATGACAAAAGCCAACAATGCATGTCAAGATTCATGTGGACAGACGGAAATAGTTCATTCCGTTCAATGTTGAAAAACTGTTGAAAATGTATTAAGAGTTCAGTCTTATAAATTCCTATTATAGAGAATTTTAAGCGTCGAAAAGAAATAATTAAATTAAACTAGAGCGAATTCCTCAAACCTTAATTTTGAGTTACTAATATTTTAGTTTTTATAAATATAAAATTTTGTGCTTTTGCAGTTTAATGTTGATATATAAATAACTTTTTAATTAACAATTTACCCGATATTTTGCTTTATCCATTAGAAAAGCGTGCGAACTTTCACTTCCAATTATAAGAGAATTAAAATTGAGTTCTCAAATAAATTCACTAGCTGATTATAAAAATAAAATTGCTGTTTAATTGGAAATTTTCGTATATTCACTTAGTGTTGGAGCAGATGCTAGAGCCGACTGCGGCGTATTAATCAAAACTATAAGCAAAAGTTGAATATTTGACAAAATCGCGAAATATCAAGTACTCATTTCACGCTCGACTAAGCCCGAAGTCAACTTTGACGGTGGCTTAAGTATGTAAATGACGATATTTTAAATATTTTGAAAACAGTCGCAGAAAAGCGTTTGCGTTGATTTCGCGGTAAATCCTCCAGTTAAACTAATTGTTGAAATGCACAGAGAACGTGTATTTATATAAAACGAATCTGTTTGCAAAACGCATTTAAAAAGGTACGCAAAAAATGAAATAGAAAAGAATTTTTGCATAATTATGCACTTGCACAGACACAAACATACGCATGTACCAATGAAATATTTCTACATCAATTACATCATTGTAGATGTATGATGCTGTTTAACAATGCCACAACTTCGAGAACTCAAATACAGATTTGCAAAGAATCTCAAATATATAAAGATGTTGTAAGTATAGCGGTATAAAAGTGCCACATGCGCGTTGTAATCTGTCAAAACATCATTTCGTATTAGAGCAAAATCAATAAAATTTTACATACTTCCGGTTTGTTTTGAATACTTCATGGGTTGTTAAGTGTGCAGCATCTCTCTAATCTTCAATTTGCATTTTCTGTGTATCTGGTTACTACTGTTTGTTGCATGTAAATACGGTGGATCCATTCAAAAGTTCGCTCAATTCCCGCAACAAGAACAATAGAGGAGTTCATCTAATGATTTTAGTATGATAGACGTAATTTTTGAAAGTGATTTGACAGACTGTAATTCGATATTTTATACTACAACACGGTGTGATTAAATTTAACTAACGCATTCAACTAACGATATCACTTCGCTATCCAGAAGGCATTTAATCTCTCCGATGATAGTCATAGTGTACGCAACTGAGTGCAGCCTCCGTAAACTACGAAACTCCTTTAATATTTTATTACCAACACACGGTGTTCTTCGGTAACACAATTTGCATTCGGCAGAAAATTAATGATATTTTTGTGTGGCAGAGACTGCTCTTTCTTTGTGCTTTAAAAAGCGAGTTGAAGAAAATTTCTTTAAGAAAATCATCCTTGTCTAAAACATGACAGAGATAAACTTCAATCTCACAACAAACCCCATTAAACTTAAATAGTTCCCCTGCTATGGTTGTCAAGATATGAGAAAAATTAATATTACGTTGAGGTACCCGCTTTTTTATTATTCGCTGTTGAATTTGAGATATTAAAAAATTAATGTTTTATATAGAAAAATTTGCTTAGTTTTTTTTCTACGAATTCTGAACTATAAAAGGCTGTTTCATTGATTCAATAAACATAAATAAGGGATTCTAAAAATTGTGCGTTTTTTTCTAAATGTTCCGTATTTTTGCCGTTTTAGAGTGTTTTGAAATTTCAAAGTTGATAACGCCGACTATCCTTCTAGTTCTAGCAAAAAGCCCTGCATATGTAAATGTTTTCCTCTTAGTAATAGTCCAATTCAAGAAAAAAGCTAACAAAATATTTACAGTGAGCTTGGGATTGAAAGAGGATCTGCCGTTTTATGTTGGGTTTGGTTTTGCTATGTAATAAAAACGTTTTAAAGTTTGTTTTCTTTTCGGATTGATAAAAAGCCATCGGAATATGAAGCAACCCAAATAATTATGCACGAAATGGAAAAACAGAATCAAGCCCTTTCCGGTCGGAGTTCGTGAAATGAATTTGTATTAAATTATTTTCAATAATTATTTCTCCGTTACTGTTTTGTTAAAATGTTTATTAATAAATTCATTCTATATTTTGCCCTAAAGAAGATACACAAACTGTGACGAAATATTGGAAACAAATATTGATCTCTTTGCTGAATAATTCTGGATATATATATATATATATATATATATATATATATATATATATAAAGGTGGAACTATAGTGATAGTTTTAGCAAATTATTTTGAGAAATATTTTGCGTGATATGAACATGTGGAAAGTCTATGATTTTAGCATATATTCTTAAAGCTTTACTACATTTTCATTGAAATTTTATTTATCTTTTCAACATAAATCAGTTTTGATAGTAGCTAATTTTTTCCTTTGAATTCCGTAAATTTTATCAGCTTAGCAGGATACGTTGTGAAAACCCATTGCAGATTGCACCTCGTGCTGATTGCAAACATTGACTATCATTTTTTGTAATGTTTATTATCACTACTTTATATTCAAGTGAGTACAGCAATATTTGCAGAAATTTATCGTTTTTCTATTGACCATTGACAGAAGGACAAATAAATCTTTGAGATGTAGTTGTTTTAAGTACTCGAGATTCCAATCAATGTGTTTTTCTAAGATTCTTGAATTTTTGTTTGCTTTACACTTGTTACATGGTCTGTGGTTTTTCAATACTCGTAAGTTTTAGATCTTCTATGAACTTTGCTTGTAAATTTTTGGTATTATGCAAATTTGTTTTGTGAACAAATCCACTAAAATAGAAAAAATAGGCTGATGGTATAATTAAGAATATTGAAAAAACGAACACATTGATATGCGATTTCAAGATGAGGTTAAGGTTTTCATAAATTCCATTAAAATGTACTCGTACTTGAATTATGGTTTTGTTAATATTTTGGTTAAAACTTTTTTGAAACGATTTTACATAAATTAACCATGTGTGGTTAAGCATAAAACAAGATAAATACAACAATACAAAATATTGATGAACAAATTTAAAATATGCATACGAATTTAGAAAACAAAGTATGCAGACCTACACTATTAAGTTGGGAACTAATCTGAAAAATTATTGAATTATGAAATCAACGGTTTTTTAATTAAAAAAAAAAACAGCCAAGATAAACTTTGTGGTACTCAAATCCAATTAGTTTGTTTTAATTAAGATTCACATTGTGGTGTATCTTGATTTTTATGTCATATTGGACTTCTCTATTTTTTTAAAAGCAGATTTCTTAGAACTTTTAATGTATTAGAATTTAATTTTTTATTTTGAAAGAATATGACTAATATAAAATCTTTTGAAATTTGCATGTCGTGTTTTGAAAAATTGAAAGTACAGTTGCATATAAAAATGTCCTCGTGCGCTACGAAGAAATTAAGACAAAATCTTGCTCATACACGTCACTCCTAGCAGCGAATAACGCTGCGTTGATTTTCGTTAATCAGTTGATAATCGGTTCATTTTGCCTTAATAGATTAACATATTTCAACAGCTTTACCAAAATGGAATAGAATTCAGAAATATGTATTAATAAAATAAACTATTAACAAAGAATGTTAATAGTTTTAAAAGTAATAATTTTTATACTTTTTTTTTGTTATACATAAAATTCAATTGAGGAAAAACTGTTCTCACTTTCAAATAAGTCACCCACCATGCCTTACCCGATATAATTAATGCAATAAAAACATATTGAAAACAGTTGACCCGTAAACACTTACTTGTGATTTCCCGCTAATGTTAACCTCAAGGCTATCATGACTTGGTTTTGTGCTATTCTATGCTTTTGAGCTCTTCGACTTGAAACTCCATTTCAACTTAACCAATTCCCACATGATAACTGGTGATTGATGTAGTTTTCGACTAAAATAAAAAAATCAGCATCTCCGTTTTAAAATGCTTTAGATTACGATATGTCACTAACGGATTAACCTATTTCGACCCCCTTACAATGATCCAAGTGAGTTTTAAATAAAAAGAGGTCGTTAATTTGTGGAGTCGATCGAAGAAGCCGTGTAAAAGTTGTTTGAAAAGAAAAACCTATTGAAAATGCTTTTTTTCGTGGTTATGTTGACATTTACCAGTTCGAATCGGTGGAAATGCAGAGGAAGCCTTAGTTCAGAAACGTTCTTCAGAACATCTCGAAAGTTATACTTAAGCACAAGCACACATACATACAGACATAGTGACACAAAAAGTGTACGGTTGCCAGTATTTTCAAAGTTTTTATTTTATCACTACACCTCGGTTGTTTTTACAATTTTGGTTGATATGTGAAGTTTCAACGAACAAAATTGGTTAGATCTACCAACGTATTGTTTTGGGTGTCCTCCATCGACTTCACTTTTGACTTTAATGTGTTTTTACCCAATTAACTTTGGTGTAAAGTTAAAAAATATATTAACAATATGCATCTACCTGGCCTATTGTACAGAGAAAAAACATTTTTGGTACAATAAAAATCGCAGACTATCATTTATGTTTGTGGTTATGACGGTGTCAAACATTTTTGAAATTCCAGTATATGTTCAGATATAAAGCTTATGGCTAATTTGTCTCAAACATATTATTACGTTCAAACCAAAAACGCCAACGATCTCAAAACCATGTTTCCTCATATCCCAACACCATATCAAACAGTTTTTTTTTAAATTAAACAAACATATACACTTTGTTCTATATAATTGCATTAAGCTCTCAAAAACAACAAACCAAATCTACTGTTGATGAATAATTAAAAAAATGCAGGCCTAATGAGAAAATTTTTTTTTTAATTTCTATTACGGCTTCAATATTAAGTTGTTTTGGCTGTAAGACGTCATTGTAAACTTTATACATGTACATATATAATCATATACATAAAAATCATATATATGTAAATCATGTAAAATGTAAATAACTTACTTGTTTCTTAAACATATAATAATTTATTGTTTTGAATTGCAAGGCAGCATTTTGTATTATTATAGCAAATATTTTACATAATTAGATATATTTAGCCAGATGAGAGTAACTTTTTAGATGTAAAATAATATACAACATTATTGTAGTGTGTTAAGGACATATACTCGTAAAAGTATGTTTTTTCAGGTTATATCAGGAGTGTAATATATCTGATAGACTAAAATATTAAATAAATACGAATAAAAACGGATCACATAAAATACAATCTGGCGTTATGTTACACACATTTTAAAATTAGTATTATATTGAATAAGTGTTTATAATGGAATGGATAAAATGGAAATATATATCGTTTTGTCCGTAAGCAAATAATTTTGGTTTTTATAAGAAAATAGAAGCTTCAGTTTTACTTTTAATTCTAAATCCGTGTTGTAATGAGAAGCTAATCTTGTTTTCTGTAACAAGTTTTAAAACGAGAGCACATTTTATAGTGGAGCCTCAAGAATATATGAGGAGTGATCATCATGTGCAGAAATTCTAATTGTAGGAATTCTATGAGAATAAAAATCGATTTTGTTTTGGAAAACGCTGGTTAAAAGGAGAAAATCGGTGTTACCAAAAGGATTCGTATTTGAGTCAAGAGTCTTATGATGCCAGCTCAGTCGGAAATGCTTGCGTTTGCAATTCTGACTTCTGAACACATGGTGTAGTGTGACGTTGTATTAGAAAGTGATTGAAATCATGATACTAAATTGAATATGATTAGCTGTTCTTGTAGCAAGATTATTGGGCATGTTAGTTGTAAAGAGAAGGTGCTTATGAGTATAAGCAAAATTTATTAAACTAGAACTTTAACTCAGTAGCCCTCTACTTCGCTATTAAGATTCCAGCCCGGAATTTTTTATTACTTTGATGTAATTGCTAATTATGAATATTTCGGTCAAGGAGGAATTCCCTGTGGAAATGTCCCTATCTATGAAGTATAAACATTTCAAAAGAAAATATTTGAAAGAAGTAATAAATTTTAGCAGAATATTGTAGAAATTTAGTAATTTTTAAGCTTTCTTGTAAAGTCAATTTAGTTGGAAGTATTATAAGGATACAACTAGTGCCAAAAGAGACAAACAACAAAAACTGTAAAGGTTAAACCCGTAATTAATTACTAAGTCGATATTAAAAAGTTGATAATATGTAAGAGTTATAATGAAGTTGATTTATTTATATCAACTCTAGTTTGGTCACGAAGAGTGTAACGCTTTAAAAATGGAACCATAATACCAAATAAATTATTAGCAGTCGTATGACAATCCCAATTGAAATATTTGAATACACAATATGGCAATTGGTTACCAACATAAACATAAAATAATCTTAATTTAAAATTCTTTAATACACTTACGAGTATTTCATAGTGCAGTTGTTAAAATCATCAATTTATCATTTATATAATTCGCGCCAAACATTTATAGACCATTAAGTCTGGAAACGATATATAACTTACGTAATTAACTGTTGTAGAAGATGATTGTATGTGCGAGTGTGTGTTCACTGTTTTAAAAATTCCAGCAGACAACATTTGACGCAGTGTTTGATATTAATTTAGTATCAAATTCAGGCAAATGATAAATTTATATATAAATGCGTGTTTGCTGGTCTTATGTTAAATGGATAACAAAAGTGATTTATTGCTGACAAGTTTCCCCACCTTTATTGCACTTTGTACTCGTATGCAAAAAAGAAATCATGTGTATTGTACGAGTACTTGTTAAAAAACTCGCACATAATTGAAACCATTAATATTGTGATGCTAATTAAATGATGATTAATAAATCTTAGTTCACATTTGTTTTGTTTTTTCTACATTCCTTTTGTTCATTAATAATTTGTTTTTATTTTGCCACATGTGTGTAATGCAATTTGTAGCATGACTTAGCAATTTATGCTGTTGAAAATATATCAACTTAACGCCAACTTTGCATTCATCGTGTTAACTTTTTGTTCCATGTTATTAATAAATTTAATTAATACCAAGAATGTACGGTTAAATGTTAACAAAAGAAGAAATGTAAATATATTTATCGAACTATTTATTGTTGTACTAACTTGAGTTAAGATTGTTTGACAAATGTTTGTAATGTGTTTTTAGTTCAGAAAAACATACGTATTCTAGGGCAGAAGGGAAAGTCACCATCAATTTATTTATTCAACTTACTCAGAATAGCAGAACAGTTGTTTTCAAAAGTCGCTACACTTTCATCATCATTAGGTGGGTTCGTTGAATGTGATAACTATTCTTATTTACACAGTTTTTATTGTGAATTAAAATTAATTTGATTAATTAAGCTTTTTCTAATGTCTTGGAATATGTATCGTGTCTTTCTAAAGTATAATCAAAAAAGATATATTTTTTAAAACAACTATTTGTTAGAAGCAGTTAATTTACACAGAAAAATATTCCAGTACTTAGATTGAAGTATATTATATGTATAGACCCATTCCTGCAGGAAAAGGAATCTGTCACAGGACACGTCACGTGACTGCTTCCCAAGAACTAGTAGTCGGTAGAGTTCCGGCACTGGATAGGAAAGGTACTGATAACTTTTACATAGTGTTGGCCTTGGAGGGACTCAACTGACATAATTAAGATTCTTGGTTATAGGCTTTAAACATAACCTTTATGCTCTTATCCTGTTGTAGTGTCCCTGGTATCAGTCTCAGTTATGGTTTCATAGCAAGAGGCAATGTTGGATTAGCCTTCAAAAACTAGTATATATTCCCATATTACCCTGATTAGGGAAACCTTGTGAGCACTTTTGTTCTATTTTTGTTTCCAAAATATATACTATTTAAGTGAACTTTTTCCATTCACAAATTCATTATTTGACGTTATGGCGGACACATGTTGGCTACCACCACCCTCCTTCTCTACCAATTGAAAAAATATTATATGAAACTCTTTCATATGCAAGAATAGCTCTGCAAATTTATCCACATATGACGAATTTGCCTTTCTTCGAACTTCAAAAACATATGGCAAAGTTATGTTACAAACATTTCGCGGCATATGTTAATTAGCGCCTTTTAGCGCCTTCCTCTTCCTCTTCCTCCTAATTTTCATTTAATTTCCAAAAAGAAAATTGTGTTAAAATATATCCATAAAATATAAAATTGTTTCAAATACGAAAATTTATTTGATAATAAATATATGGTACACTCTGCACCTCTCCCCCACCCCTCCATTTCCAAATATATAAACATTTTACTGGATCGTTTTCTTATGCAATAACAAAATGTAAAAAAGACACCTCTTAATAAATTTTGGCGTGGGGCACTCTGCAGAATAACTTTGAAATTTTCCCTACAAACAACAAAGTAATTTGATGATCCATTTTCTTGGCGTCATTCCAGAGTTCCGCTTCTATGTGCTCAAAATCTTAGAAGCCATGGTCTTCAGATGTAGTCTGCTATAAGATATAAACAAACACACATTTCGCTTTACCATGAATTAATATTAATGAAAAGAAATCTAAAAGAAATAAAATACTCTATCGTTTAATTTCTCTTTTAATATATGTTTGTTAGCAAATTTTGTTACTAACAAAAATTAGAACAATTATTATAATAAAATATATATATTTACTTATTATTAATGATAATTATTAATAATAATTAGTACCAATATACCAAATCAGCCATATGTAATACCTTAATAAAACGAATTCCACACCACTGTAGTTGCCGCTTGCGCCTAAGAGTATGTAACAGGTTTTTTATAATATACAAACCATTCTATATATGTTTTAACAGTATATTCTTAAGATGCTTAAATGAGTATAAATAACCAAGCTGTTAAGTTGGTTTCACTATGGCACATTGCGAACCACTTCAACTTCGTGTACAAATGTTTCGTATGGTTTAAGCATGGCACCACGTCAGTATCAACTTTTCAGGATATATAAAATTTGTTTGTTGTTCCTTCTAACCCTAAAACTATATGTTTGCGGTTGTCATTAAAACTTTTACGAATTTGTCGTAACTGGATAATTAATAAATATCGCTTGAATATCGAAAAACCAACTGGAAAACTTATAGATACACTTACAACTAAATAAGGGTTTAAAGAAACGCGACTGGTTTGAAGTGTTTCTTCTATTTCTATAATAAGTCATTAATCCAAGTCCGTTTTAGGTTTTATTTTTCTCATGTCTGCTTAATTTTTTGCTAAGCGTCAGCTACTCCTTTTTCGGATATATCGATAATTATGTTTCGTGTGCCACGAATGGTCTAATTTTATAATAGCAAAGAACACAGAAAAATTTAAAGATTGTTATGTTCAAGTAGCAAAAAGTTCCAAAAATGTAACACTGTCACACATATTCCCCACGTGCAAGAAAATATTTGACACATATCCCAAGTAAAAAATCAAATTAAGTAAAAGTGTTACCAATGACGACTTTTATATCCATGTATTTGTACTCAATACAATAAAAGCATACATATATACAGCAACGCATATTAGTAGTATATCTATATATAAACATATATCTTGTGTTTTTTGTGATATATTGATACTGGCAAAACGGCAGTATTAGGTGTACAAATACTTACCTCAAATCATCACTTTTTGTTTACTTGGCCGTGTAGACACTCAAGTGACTTCCGAGCCTTTCGGCTATCT
>OY776279.1:36318184-36568184 GCA_963675445.1 Linnaemya vulpina | reverse complement strand
TCCCACAAGCAAAGAAATATCATACGATTAAAATCTTTGTTCTGTCGTCGTTTAGGAGTAGTTGCAATTAATTATATAAAGTACAACGGTCTTTAGAGTAAAATTTAAGCGACTATGTCAATGTAAACGTTCAATTTGCGTACTTCGTGAATGTGGCAATAAGTTTTTGTCTAAAGTAAACTTCAAGGATCTAAAATTTTAATATATCGAAAATAAAAAAGAATTTATATAAAAATGTATGACCTTGAGATTAAACGAGTAGTTTTCTTAGTACAATACAACCTTTAACCAGGAAAGCATTTAGTAGGCGAGAATGACAACAGTAGCCAATAGCGGTGTAACTATCCTATACACAGATGGTTCCACTCGGCCACAAACAGGAAGGTGGATTCTAAGACATGAGCCTTAGTAAATTATTCTTACACCCTCTTTCTTTATTTGCTTGTATTTTTTATACAAGCCTTAAAAATCTTTAATGGCAGAAGATGGCATAAATATCTGTACACTTGTTTGGCAAATAAACTGTACATTTAACCAAAACAAGTTGTCGAATTTTCTTACAAATTTGTTTTTCCTTTCATATAAATTTACAGAATTTGGCCTAAGTTTGATAGAATATTGGTTTTTATATCGGGAAGTCACAAATTTTTCCCACAAGAGCGCACAATATGAAATAGAGGCATGAAAGTTACAGGCATTGGAAAACTTGTTGCCCCTCTCTTCAACCTCCTCGTATGAGGCTTGCTAAGGTTGGTACAATTGTACATTTTGACTTCCCGCTGGGAAAATCCAAAATTTTAACAAAATAGATTTTTCATCAGATCCCGACAGGGTCTCAGGAACCTTCCCTTCTGAGAGCCCGTCACCATGTCTTTGTGTGTGTGTGTGTGTATGTGTATCTGACCCTCTTATAACTTTTGAATGGCTGAGACGAATTAAATCAAATTGAAGAGCATTTCTTATCTTAAATTTCCTTTGAATTTGAACCGATTCAATATATCTCAAAATAATGGGAAAAAGTAATTTTTCAAAGTGGTTTTCATCTGATTCAGCGTTCAATTGCAAAAATTTTTCAGCTCTTAACATATAAAAACCGATTAGTCCATTCGTGAGGTATCGTGAACGAAGAAATTCGAAATAAGCGACCAGTTAGAGTTCTCGATTCGATTGAAAACTAGATTAACCACCGCTTGTCATGTGGCAGTCGATTAATTTAAGACTTGAAATAACAGCGTTTTAGTTCGAAGAGCTCAAAAGCATAAAATAGCTTTGCGGTTAAAATTATCGTTTTCCCTTTTTTATGGCACAATTTCAGACTCTACAGTACAATTGTACTCTATAATATAATTTGGTACAATTTACAAACTTTTCTAGCGTATTGTTTTTTGTGCAACGGCATTTACGGAGCTAGTTTTTCTTTGCTAACTTCATTTGGTTTTTGTACTTTTCTTTTATTACAACAACTCCAAAATGCCTTTATACATAATTTGATTTCAATAAAAGAAACCATCATTCCATAATAAATAAAATAATCTGTATTGAAACTTTTGCATCCTAATTAAGAAAGTTGATTCATAGAGGCTCATAAAATAATATTTTGAACCAAAGTTTGTTTTATTAACCTGTTATAAACCAGAAAGACGATTTTATGGAATAGGAGTCTTTAATTTAATAAGATTTAATCTAACAGATAAAAAAATTGTGCATTTATTTTAGCTCAAGTTAACACAGAAAACCAAAACTTTTATAAAAAAAATTATTTCGTACAATTGTTGTCGAAAAAGTAAAATTTTGTAAGTTTCTTACCAAAATTTTCAAGGTCTCTAATTGCAGTTCTGACTCGTATTATATAATCCAAAGTTGCACAGTTGACTTGTAGAGTTGTTTTATGTGATGTGACCAATTTTGTCCTAAGCTTAAGGGCTGCCAGTTTTTTTCGAGCTCTATCCTCAAAATGAAACTTTTCATCCCCAAAAATCCCCAAATTGAAGCTTTTATCGTTCGCGAAAATCGCCATTGAAATTAAAATTTGTTAATATATACTATGACATAAAAATGTAAACGCATTTTATTTGTTCTGCTAATTCATTTCTTTTGTTAATATATACTTCTGTCGAACAAAGGGAAAGAACTATACGTTTGTTCCAGTACTTATAAGTTTTAAACTTTTTTGTCTGAAATCAAAATTTTAGTACAAATGGATTTTGCTCCGGCAAAGCTTGACTAAAACTTTACGTACTGGAACAGGCATTATAATATTAGAAAAGTTATATGAGATACTTAAAAATATATATCGGTCGACTCATCCACCATCAACGCATATTTTGATTTACCAATATCGTCAATTAAGTCCGACAAGAGTACAGGAGAAATAACATGTTTTATAATTGCACTGAATATTGTCCGATGCAAACGTAATTATTCAAATCCCATATGATTAAAGAATCGCCAACACAAATGCATTGCAACTTGTTAAGGGGTTTGCCAGATTGAGATTTAATTTCGTACAACGTCACAATAACTCAATACAAAACTTAAATCTAAAATTAAATTTTGTAAGGAAAAATCCCCAAGTGATAAAATTATTATTCACCAAAAATCCCCAGGTCCAAATCAAAATTTTTCACCCCCATATATAAAAAAATCCCCATTTTGGGGATAAATCCCCTAAACAGACCAAACTGCTAAGCTTTCTTTGGGCCATCAACACTACACGGTATGTCGAAAATCAAATTATGCTGGTCTCAATTATTTATTCCGTTGTGGTAAATTTAGATGGTTCATAAATTGCAAGGTTGAAAGAATGTGTCAAAATCAATAAATACAATAATAATTATTTCTTTTATTCTTAAGGATTCGTTGAGCAATTTATAAGATAGTAATTCGTTGTCATAGCGAATCTGCATTATTCTCTTCTGTAATTCACATATAATTTACATGTACGGGTGGCTAAAAATGTAGTAAACTACAATTAATATTTCTTACTTTATCGACTTTGATTAAAATAATTTAAACTTAAATATTAATTTTGAGTATTTGACATTTAGTATTTGATCTTTGGCGGCAGTTATTTTCAAATGTATCCAAATCTAATGCGCCTGAGTCGATATAATAATATCGCAAAAAGAAACTTATCCAGTACTTGCAGCAAAATAAAAAATTTTTTATATAACAACTTTTCATTATTAGCAAACGGTGATGATAAGCTGTTGTAGTTTTGCCCATCTTGTAGCAAAAAACTATGTGGTAACAACTTGCTATACAACATTTAAGCCAAAAACCAAGTCAAAAGAGATTTAAAATACAATTAAAAGTCGAAAATAAGTAAATACACAAATTTGTCTAAATGAAAATATCAATTTGATAATAAAATTAATTGAAAAATATACTTCATTTTAGATTTAAATTTGAATTTCAAAACACGAAACTTAATATTCATTAATCTCTTGAGATTTTTGTTGTTGTTTGCTTGCTAACCATCTTGACTGCATGGGAAATCAATAGACATGAAGTCTACTACCTGATGGAGGAAGAAGCTATTGTTTCAAGATATTTATGTTATTGTTGTTGTATTTGGGTTTTTCACTATTCTCTGGCAAGAAATTATATTTAGTGCTTACACCCATCATCTAAAGTGATGCTAAATTCATTTCTAACAATGCAATTAATCTTATTATATAATTTTTTTTCGGTTTTTTTTATTGTAGTTGCACTTTAAAATTCAAAAATATACAAAAACAACTGTTCGGGTGGGTGCGGGTGTCTTCACATTTATTGAGTTCTATGAGAATTTTCTATGTCTTGTCTAATTTAATGATGGGAAACATTTTTGTTTCAATTGCTTCGTGTGTGATGCATTTTGAAAAAGATTTTAATTAATGCATTAATCATTTATTCATTTAGTTGCAATCAATTTTGACTTAGTTTAGATATCATGTGGTAACATACATTTGACTGCAAAGATATTTTGATAGTTTCGAAATTGAAACAAAGACAGTCATGAAAGCTAAAGATTGACCAACATTTTATTTAGCTGAGAAGTAGGGCCTGAAGTAAAAGTAAAAGGTTTAATAACCATGTGTAACTTTTGCAATTGAAGTTTTTCGTTTACCAACATTGTATATCTTAAAAATTGTATTTTTGGTTGTGCTTGTTATTGCGGTAGAATGCTTTAAATCGTTATGAATATACAGGGAGTATGGTAGCAGATTTATAAACTTAAAAAACTTAAGAATTGAGACAAAGTTTTATTAGAGGAAAATGCCGACTCTATTTTTTAAAAAGTATGTCATCCAAATTTCTTCCGTCGAGTTGAACACACTTCGATGAAACAAGATCATCGAAGATCTGGTTGTGTGTAGTCGTCCCATCCTGTTGAAACCACGTGTGTGAAGAGTACGATGAATGAGCTCTCAGGTTTGGCAAAAAAAAAAAATAATTCCGTAATCATGCGTCGATAGCTTTTACCGTTGACATTAGTCGCCTGGCCTCGAGAATTTTCGAAAAAATGAATAATGTAATGGTTTTTGATGTTTCAATCGAGGATTGCGTTTTTTGGAGACCAGTAACGGCAGTTTTGCTTGTTGACGTATCCGTTGAAATAAAAATGAGCCTCCCAAAAATGTGATTTACAGTGAGACAACTCTCCAACACCTTACCCCAAAATGTTAGCGTAAATCAAAGTCACTTTCTTTCAGTTCTTGAACGATTCGAATTTTAAAAGGATGGAACTTCAGATGCTTTTCTAAAATTTCATGAATAATCGCTCTTGGAAGTCCCAGTGGGGCTACTGTTTTTCATATTGAAACTTGTGGATTTTCGAATAAACTGCTTTTATTCAGTTATATGTTTTCGGTAGTCCATGAGGATTCGGGGGGCCCAGGTCATGGAACATTCAAAGCCCAAGCAGTTGCTCCCATTAACGAATCAAATTAATACACCCGGTCCATCACTTATTCACCGAATACCAAACCTGGAACAAAATTATCGACGAGCATTTACGTAAAAACCACTCTCTCAATACTGTCTCAATACTCTCTCGACCACTGCGAAATTGCGGCTGACGAATCCGCACTATCGATAATTTTAACGGCGCCACCTTCTATCTGCTCCGCTTCTATATTTTTAATAATATAAAATATGTAAATGAAAACCTAATGGATTAATTAACACACCTCCCAAAGAAGTCAATAAGATCCTAGACTTATGATTCGGAAGTAGTTCGCTTCTTATGATATCATAACGAAATTTCGATGTATTTATATTAAGGAAAGTTATTGTGCGCAGCATAAATTTTAAAAAAGATTTAAATTGAAACTTAATAGATTTCTGCGGGTGTGTAAATGCAAATATGCATTCGACCATATTCAAGAGATCTCATTCAGCTGGCTTTTATAGTTCGTGTTGTTAAGAGCAATAGGGCATATTTTCCCTCACCGCTTCGATTTTAAAGATTTCTAAAGATAAGAACTTTAGTCAGTTTCGTTAGTAAAACACATTGTTGCCCATTTATAATATAATTTTCCTATTTCCGATTTATTGCTACCTGATATCAATTAATTTAGACTAAAGTATTTTCGAAAAACGATTAAATCAGCTGATTTCGGTCTGTTAGTCGATAAATCAAAATTTGTTATTTTATTTAGATTACAAACATATTTTCTTAGTTTGTTCTCATAATATTCGATGTGACTGTAAGGCTGTTCAGTGATGATTTCGCTACTCTAACTGAACTGAAAAATATTAAAAAACTTTTTAATAATAATTCAATCCAAGTCAACCGATTTCATATTGTTTCTCAATTATTGAGTTGAACCCTAATGTACAAAACATTGCGCCAAAATAGAGTCGATCTCGGGATCCAAGGCATCTTAGTCTTAGGTCTACTACTTCAGCCAACAGCACCCTCAAAAATATTACAATACACCTCAAAATTAAAAAATTAAGGAACATGATTATTAAGCAATTTAACACAATGTTTAATGGTGAACTTTGCCAGAATGACCTTGATAAAGATATGATAGAGGAACTATCGACTATCTCTGACAGAAGTATAATTTGCATAATATGGAAAATATCTTATGTTTTGAGAAAATCAGAAGGCATACGATATACTTTGGATTGTATCCAAAGTTTTAGTTTTAGTAAAACTGAAAAACTATCGTTCATATACTCATATATATGTACACGAATATGTACAGATTACATCCAACTCATATTAAATGTGATCAGTTATCTTTCACACTTGGCAAATATTTGCCCGAAAATTGTAACCTCTAATATTGTAATAGAATTCAAAGGTATGCCTTTGCTACGCTTTTTTGGACAAATATTTGACAAGTATGGACCTACCTTAAGCAATTAGAGGAAACATTTAAGGCTATTATTACAGCTTCATGTCGGTTCAAAGTAAGATTTTATAGGACGTATAAAAGGGTAGTGTTGTTCCAAAGGATAATGAGCATGCTTCCAACATATCGTTGACTTTGGATTTAAGTAAAATTTTTATAATGGAAAACTTTTTATACTTCCGATAAGACCCTAATTTTAACTAACATGAAAATGTAATTATGCCCTTAGAAAATAAAATGGTTTCAGCGAAAAGTTATATCGATTATTTATTAATAATTCGTAAACAATCGACTGTTATTAAAGATTCGATTAAAAGTTTTATTACTTGCACAAAGTCCATATTTTTACATAATAACTTCCACCATTTTTGGTACTTTTTACTCTCTAGTTTATAGATTTTTATTCAGAAATGCTTTTCTAGCATTCGTCTAGTAAAATTTAGTTCACTCTGCGAAATGTATTTTTCTGGTGTTGCATGTGTGATTCACATATTAGCGCTAAATAAACTATTAAATATATTTTATTCATGCCACCAACGTGTGTGCTCAATGAGGTGACGAATGAATATGTTAAAGTATTTGACATTCGCTGAAATATCTGCAAGTATGTACGACTTGTATATGATGGTGTGTTCAATTCAAGTATTTTACTTATTGTATTTCGCTATTTACAAGCAATTTGTAGTAAATTATTTGTAAATTCAATCATTTACATGTGTTCATGTGTCTTCCATACTGGCACAATCCCACCATGAGCACAAACGAACATGTAAAGACTCATGTTAAACAAAATCATTTAAAATCAAGATTTTGTTACAGAGTTTTATTTTACTTAATTCATTACTTTTATTAAAATGTTAAATAATAGAAATTCAGTTTGGCTGCTTGCTTGTCTGTCTGCTTTTGGGTGCAAGAATGTGACTGCAATCACAGATTACAAAAAGAGAAGTGTGACTTTGTGTAGGAGCACAGAAATGATTTTATTAAAACAATCTGAACGTAAGAATAATCTGCAACTCAATTTGTATAGATGTCTAATAAATATTTAAAACTACAGAAGATATTTATTTTAACGATATCAAGTGACATTTGCCATATAGACAGAAATGTGGCATTTTGAATTGGTTTTAATTGAACGTCTCACTAACTAAAAGTGTTAATAAAAATTAATAGCAAAACACTGAAGTGGAAAATAATCACGTTTGCACAATGTATTTTTCCGATTGAGGTTGAGCTTGTAATAGAACATTTTGGAATTTAAAACTGTTTCAAATGTAAATTTCATAAAATAATTTTCTCTGTTACAAGATCTTGTTTCGTTTCCAACTTGTGGCATATATTTACACTTGAGTGCAGCTTCTTTTGATATTTATGAATTTTTAATAGTTGTGTTGCCAACAAAATGTTGGAAGCATAAGCAAATTTTTATATTTGCCACTGCAGTTTTAAAAAGACAACATTTTTTATTTAAGATGGCAAAATTGCAGAACATAATGTGACCAATTAAAATTGAACTTTTGGGTTCCATTTTTATAAATAATTGGGAATGCTCTGTTCGATATGAAAATTATGGAGGAGGCTGACGCCAAAAGCATGTAATGAATAAGTCACTTAAAAGTGATCTTATGTCAATCTTCGACTGGGGCCGTGCGAACGGGATGACGCTCTGCCATCCGCATTTATGGAACGTATAGATATTGAAGAATCAGAACCATAAGCTCTTGATGTTCTTGTTGTCATGAAAATACAATGTGATAATGCAACTGTTTCATGTCTTCAGCAGAAAACATTGAAGTTCGTTAAGATGATGTAAAACATACTTCATGATGGCTTGGCGTTAATAGTATATTAGTCGAGATATTAAAAAAAATATATTCATGCAAAAAGCTATCCGATTTCAAATAAAAAATCATTCCGATTCTAGAGACCAATTCAGTTATTCATATAATTATGTAAAAATTTTGATTAAAAAAGAATATTTCAAAGTAATTTTTTTCTATTAATGCATCTTTCAAAAATAAGTTAACTCATGTACGGAAGACACCAGTCATTATAAAATTTTTTTCTTTTCCAAATTTTTCATGATCAAAGATTGTAAGCTAACAAAAACTTTTATCTGGAAACAAATACTGTAAATTCGTTTATGGTGTATAAAGCAACAATGCTGTTTCAATAAAATGAATCCGGCAGCAATAAAACTTTATACCTCCACTACAAGTCGTTCTATATGTTTGGAAACTTCAGGTTTATTTTATTTTTAAAAATCTTATTATAATTGTAATTACCAGATTATCTTTGTCTATATATAATATATATATATATATATATATATATATATATATATATAGGTGGATAAGAGATAAAAGATCTAGTCCAGAGACCGGAACTGCGACATCAATTGCATCCTTTACTCTTTAGATTACTTCTTAATCGAAGTATTGCATGAAACTAATAAAAAAAGTCAGCATGAAATTAAAGGACGACCGATTATCTGTGTAATTACAAATTTTTCTCATGTCAGGAAAAGTTTCAGGTATTTTTTTGCTGCATGAGAACTTGACATGATAGTAAATAAAAGACAGATGTATTTGGTGTTATTAATTATAACCATAAATATTTTTCAAATTATATTATGAATTAGATGACGCATACGATCGGTCGATTTATTGTGTACTTCTGCAGTTATATATAGACTTATGACCTTAATCGTAACTTGGCTTTTTGCTTCCCATGCTGCAAAGCTGGTCGTTTGTCGGTATAAATAACTGTAAAAATTAGTCCAGGAAATAAATTATTGTTGAGTGCGCCATATGGAAAGTTCCGCCGAGGAGTTCAATCTTTTTTCCCATATGTAGGGCATTATGTCAGAATTAGAAAAGAGAAGATAGTGTTAAGAGGAAAGATAGATTAGAAGATAAAGTTTGTTGTAGCTATTTTTTCTTTACTTAATAAATTTTTGGAAAGAAACATTTAGTCAGCGTGGCTCGCTAGCGCGTCATACATCCTACAGCAGCTGGTAATTATTTATGGCAAGCCGTACAAAACAGTTCGGATTGTTTTCGTACGTCTCTAAAAATTGGCTTCGTCAGTATACAAAATTTTTTTTATGAAAATGGCCTTTGGCATTTTGTGCAATCGCAAGCAAACACAAAAGTGTCTACTAGTGTTAAGGTTTGCCATTTTCCCAAAAATCGTTATGCAGTAGTGTCTTTCAAATTGTGCGTTTTCGGGTTTATTGAACGGAAATGGCAACACAGTTCGACATTCTCAGATGTCAGACCTTGACGATCGTGCCGATAGATATGATGCCGCTAAAAGTATCTTATATCAGAAGAAGTGTTATAACCCAGTTTGCGATATCAACTAGGCTTCCCATTTATTGTGTAGAAAACTTCAGCAGTTGGTCATATTAATTTTTTACGAGTTTTGGCTTAAGATTATTGTTATCATCCAACAAGTATCAGTGGAGTGGGTGTTTTCTTTACATTTTTCTTTGATTGCGTTTAATGTTATTTCTATTATTTCAGCTTTTTATACTAGTTTTTTTTTTATAAAATGGGTTTTCCATCTGAGAATTTACTAACATTTATGAATATGGCAAGTTAATAATTTCTGCTGGTTCCACTCATAATTTGCAAAACTTCATTAATGCATCTGCTGCTACATACACACGCACTCGTGCATGTAATCATGTACAGAAGATGTGGTCCAAGTGTTGTGGATGACGGCGATGTTTGGGGTGGGTGAATCAACACACAGTCGTATAACTGAATGGAGTTTCTATTGGATTTAAAGGTTGGTTTTGTGTTTTGGCATTTACCTTGGCAACTGCAAAAAGAGAAAAAAAATTTAAATTGTGAAACGTTCATTTGTACTTTACATTCATAATCGTATGAATTGTAATTGTAACGTATTGTGTGTTCTTTGGGATACAAGTATTGCTGGTCGTAAGAAACAAATACATATTTTCATATCGTCGTAAGAAACAAATACATAATTCATGTGCATAACAATTTAATTTTATTTAACAATTTATATCAGACTTAGTCCATAATCATAAATGTATCATAAGAAATATTTGTAAATTTGTTTGTATGTTCGGTTGCGGACTTTAGTACACATCGTGGCCAAATAACGGATGCACTGATGTGGATGAAATTTGATAGAGCGACAATATTCAGTTACGGGAGGAACTAATTGTAGTGAAAATTCGAATGCCTCTCCTTATTTTTATTCCAATGGATCGATTGAAAAATTAAATCAGATTCAGTGTTTGAGACTATAGTAGCGGGGTATTCAGTCGGATAAGCATGAATCGGAAAACCGATTAATTACTACCCAGTTAACTAATCTGGTAATAAGAATTGGCTTTTTTCTATTATCTATTACATTGCTTATTTTGGGTCTATTTACCGATCTAACAAAATTTGTTGTAATATTTCATATATAAAATGAAGAAAGTTTTCAGCGACATTCCTTTGAAATAAGTATACACAAGTTCAAAGAGATAGTGGCGGACTTTTTCAGGTATTTTCTTCTATGAAGAATGAAAAAAGAAACTGAAAAATTTGAAAACTAACTTTTTTGCAAAATATTTGGATGAGCCATATGATGACCAGATAACAGAATGAACTCTCTTTTACAGGACAAAACGAAACAATTAAAAGTGTTGAATTTTTTATAAAGTGGCAACAGAAATGCAAAAAAAAAATCTATATTCTTTGTCATGGGTTACTTTCGATTTATTCAATATTTGCAATAATTTTAAGTGCTTGGCCAACTTTAAGAACGAGTGAAAATAAAGTGATCTCAAAATATATTTTTTAATTAAAATATGACATGTAATATGTAACATATAGTCTTATGAATTCGGTTTATGTTTTCTAGGTTTGTTTCAAAAATTGTTATACTACTTCTTAAGTTGTTGTTATTGTTTTACTAATAAATTCCAAATAATTTATGAAACAATTATTAATGGGTTAGCCGATCAATAACTAAATTAACCGATTATTAAAGGATTAAATAAAGACATCTCCTATTTAATCGAGGGATTAACCGATTAAATCAAAAGCTCGAATAAATGAATACCCTAAGCAACCATTAGAGATTCAATAATTTACGTACGGATCACTATCTTCTCATTAAAAACGAAACAAAAAAGGGGGTTTTCGAAACAATTTTTTTAAACATGAACATCTAGTATATGCAGCCACTTCACTCGTCTGCAGTGAAATTGACGGACGGAGAAGATGAGGTCAGAAAATAAGCTTTTCTGTAGAATGTTCAGTGCTGAACTTAGACAGGATAACTCTGCTGATTACGAGACCATGGAAATGTTTATTGTCCGTAATGCAAAGTAGTCTTATAAATTAATAAACCGAAATTATTAGAACTAGTCGAAACATGAAAAAATCCAAACTGGACGAGTGTTTATTGAGTTAAACAGTTTACAATAATATTGAATTCTATGAAACTGACTATAAGTTATGTATGAAACTCAAAGGCCAAATAACTAAATGAGTAATTTGAGAAACACGTACTTTCCGTTTACATAAAAACGATACAAAATTAACTCATACAAACATGATTTTTATAATATTTGACTTGTTTTCAATGAATGCTACATATCGAGATCAATATCTGCCTCCAGCAAAAGAGAAACATTTTGCTCGCTACTCCTATAATACATAAAAAAACTCACAGAAATAGGAGAATATTAATTTAAGACAAATATATATATATATATATATATATATATATATATATATATATATCATTTTTAAAGTTATATTCAATTGTAACACTTTTTTCATGTACATATATCTTTTGGTTTTGTTCTCCTTCTACGTTGGCACTTTGCAATATTTTCGGAAAACTGATAAATTTTTACCCTAAATAGCACAAACAACACATTCAACATGTCTGCCAAAAATCAAGAATTTTCGAATTTCGTACAAACATTCCACAAGCATTTGTACAAACATAAAACATATGCAACGCAAATGGCGTACAAGCTTGAAAGTGTCTCTTGTTTGTAAAAACAACTTATGGAGTTTACTTGGCCCTTCGTATCTAAATAAAAATGTTTTTCTTTGGTGTTTTGAAGTTGCGCTGTTTTGGGCAAATGTTTGCCAAGTGTGATCATATATCTCAAGTCAAGTTATATTTAAACTGAACAAAAGCCTTAGAGGGAACATTTTGAAATTATTATGTATTTGAAATTACTTTGAACCAGAGAAAGCCGGTCAGCATATGGAAAGTTGTTGGTATACCACTGATATTTTAAACTGTCGATAGTTACGATCTTATTATCGATACTATAGTTGGTACTGTAATTGTTTTGTTTTATTAGCTTACAAGAACGTTGCTCTTAACACTTCACTAAGGGTATATAATATATTATTGATTTCTTTTTTTTAATAGGAGGTGTTTATACATGTTAGTTTAAGTGACAACTTTATTCTTATACTAAGTAATATTGATTTTACCAATTGAGTTAAACAACAAAGTAAAGTCCGAATTGAGACTGGCTTCTACTTGATGCAAGCATATCTTTGATATAAGTCACGAATTGTATTTCGAAATGTGGTGATTAAAATTAAAGTAAATATTTTCTTTCGGATGGCGTTAAAGTTTCACTTACTTAGAATAATAGACTTACACCCTAAGCCGACGATATATATATATATATATATATATATATATATATATATATATATATATATAGTGCATATATAAGCAACTAAAATTGATCTTTATTTTTTTGAGATTATAATTGCTGTTACACGTTTTCACAACTGTATCTTGTGTATCGATATCGATGTATATTAGATATATTATATCTATCGATAGAACTATCCATATATACCAACACTATATAGATAAACCCAATCTTACGAGTATTATTCGGTATCCACTATGCATTTTGGAAAATTTCAATTTAGTATATTCAAAAGCCGGACATCACCGGGCTTTAATGTTAAAAACTTTAACAACTTCAGCCGCTTCATAGTCTGTATTAACGTGTTCTTCTATTTTGTAGAATTGATTAAGTCTACCAATTAATTTGTTTTTTTCTTATTATTATTTATGATTGAGGTGTGAAGTTGCTAAATCCAAAATATAATTATTTTAATAGCACGCTCATTTACAATTTTCGATTTCGCATCCTCCTGCTGCTCTTAGTTTGCATGCATTTACACTCGTGATATTGTTTGTATTCAATTACTGCAATGGCAACTGAAGGCAAAAATAACGAGGAAGAGAAACCACACAATATTTATTCGCTATTTCTTTGTTGACCTTCGGCTTAATAGTTTTTTTCTGCCAAATGAACAATTTGCGAATATATATAGATATATACTCGTATATATATATATATATATATATATATATATATATATATATATAATAAATGAACTATTGTACTATTATAATATGAAATTAATTTGTTGGGTGGTTAAGTAATGTCTATATGCATTTCATTGGGGCTTTTTACCAAATCGTCAGTAGACTTCAACCACAGTTTTGAAAAGTTTCAAACTTCTCAACTTATTAAAAGACTTTTATAAGCCATCTGAGAATTATGATGTCTATATGAAATGCATATAGACATTGCTTAACCACCCATCAAATAAATTTCATATTATAATATATATATATATATATATATATATATATATATATATATAATTAATATTGAAATAAATGTAAGGCTTTTTATATATTTACCAAATCTGAACGAAGAAACATTGTCTAATATACGATATTGGAGACAAAAAAATTGTTGAGTTTCACTAAAGTATTTCCTAAAAATTATTAATCTTTGTTCGGAAGCCTTTGACAATTTCGTTCAGAATAGAGTAAAATGCACTGAAATATATAGAAAACGGTTGACCCCAAAGGCCATCTTTGCATGTTCGTTCTAATTTAACCTTAAAACTATCGTAACCTGGTTGGCTGTGCTTTTGAGCTCATCGGGCTAAAATATAAAATTTTTTAATTTTCATTTTATATATCACGCACTTCCAACAAGGCAATCGATGAATAATGCAGTGTTCGAGATCAATGACAGAATCGTGAAGTCTAACTTATCAGATATATAATTACATAATACGGATTTTGTTTAATAAACAATTTTTTCGAAATATTTTTCTTTATGATATCTGACGAAAGGTTTGACCGATTTTGACCCGGTTTTCGGCAATTTACGTTTATTATTAGTCAAGAACGGATTAATTTTTGGAATCGATCGGAAAAGTCGTTTAAAAGTTATCTGGATATAAACCACTTTTAAATAAATATATCTCTTAGTTTTTGTAGAATCCAAATTTAAGTGCAGTAAAAGGTTTTAGAATGCCATCGGCTTTGATTTAAATCGATTCAGCTGTTAAAAAGTAATAAGCGGGCGAGTTTTGAAATTTATTAAGAATATGGTACTTTTGATCCCGTTCGGTTATAATACACGATCAAATATATGTTTTTCTTCAAATATTATTGCTGATGTGTTTCCTCGTTGATGATAGGTCGAAGCGGTGAGGGGACACATAGCGATCGGGTATTTTGGTATAAATGGTGCACATATTGGGGGTTTGATAAAAATTCGTTTAATGAACGATTTTGCACGTAATAAATTAATACACAATAGTAGTGATGGGAAAGTGTAGCGGTTTTCGAGAATAGCGCTGTTCTAGTCTGCTGTGCTTAGATTACTTATCATGTCTTCCGATCACTAGCCTATTTATTACGTATGACTTAATTTTATATAATGAAGAAAGCTCGATATAATTGTATTTAATACATTTTTCATGTAAAAGCATATCATTAGTTCTTTCTCTAAATACTTATACTGAAGAATCAATGAAATGCCAGTATGTAGACTTGGCTACACAACAAGCAAAGCATTTTTGTATATTTAATAAACAGAATGAGAAAAAGTTCAAATAATTTCAATTTTAGTATTCAACAGATATTTGGTTTTGAATTCTATGTTTGTACGTCTAGTATTGAATCTGCATATAGTATTTTTTTAACATTCTTCGTTTTGATGCAACTTGCGATACTAAAAACTGCTTAATCTAATTTTTTATATGTTAAGTTAATAAAGTTAATGGTGAACTCTTCTCACGTATACGGAAGCTTACGTGGTGTTTGAATATTATATATTCACCTGGTTTGTAAGAAATAACTATGAATTATTCTGCGAAGCAACTGTGACATTTAGCTTTTGCTGACCAACATTTAAAACTAAGTTATCTTAGAAAACATGTATAAAAAAATGTGTTTATACATGTTTAGTCTAAGCCGTTTAGCTTAATGTCGTCCATTAACGTTCCACAAGAAATAGCCGTATACAAGTTATGATACAACTTGCGGAATAAAATTATGAATGTGATGATTTTATAATAATTATGAGTATAATCCGGTAAAGCCAGAGCATATACACAACTACCCATAAACATGTTTCATTTCATAAAGGCTAAATGGAGTTAATTCAGCTTTAAGCAAAGTGCGGATTAATTATTGACTTAATAAATATTTTGTCAAAGTTTCAATTAGAAGTATAATTGATATGCTACGTATGGCTATATAAATACTTTTTATTCAATACTTGTGAAAAAAATTCATTTACAATTGAGTTTTTATTTGTAATTTTTAATTTAACTGACAAAACGCAGCATTTTGTAAATTTTTAAATAATATTTTAGCTGTTGAATATTTATTAATATTAATAATTCTGAATTTATAATTTTTAATAATTTTCATTCTTAAAGTTGTGTTCGCATACCAGCCGAGATTAACTATCAAACTCTCTACTGTTATTAAATTGAATTAATATTCATAGGCTAATTGTTCGAAATTAATTAAAATCTCAGAAAGACAGTGGTGATAAACACAATATACACATGAGCACTGAAGATGAAAGTGTTGCGACTTTCGAAAACAGCTGTTCTGCTGTGTATGTTGAATAAAACTGATGTTGACTTTCCTGTGTGCCTTGGAATATATATTATCATGTCTTTCTGAGATTTTAATTAATTTCGAACAATTAGCCAATGAATATTAATTCCATTTAACATAGCAATATAAAATGTTCGTAAAAATAATTACCTTACACTCTACTTTTAATTAAATTAATATATAAACTTATTTCATTATATCAAATATTCAATTGTAATTTTTTGTTCATGATTTGATAACCATAAGCAAGAAGTTAATACATGTCGTCTCACATTAGAACAGTACACATTTTCAAGCACGTTGCCCACATTCGTGGAGTGAACTCCTACCGATTGTACACAAAGTAAGCGAGACAGCTAGTGTACAGTCGTATTCGATATTTTCGCCGCTGGGTGCTTATCTTGTGAGCAGCTAGAAGACACATTAACCACTAGCTCGCACACATTGTAAGGTGGCATGTATTGAGATCACATTAAAGGCTGGGTCATATGATGAAAACAATCCAAGGAATTTTTTTTTAAACAGGTATGGATAAAATATGAATTAAAAATTTTAATATCATGTGGATTTGATATTAATGTTGCAAATTTCTGAATGTTTAAAAAAAAAATGGCTTTCTTATATATAAAACTGCGTCCTTTGAATTATATGTATGCAGTGCGGAAATTATGATTTACAAGACTTTAAGGTAATACAGTTATAATATATATATATTATAACTGTATTTGATTAATGATTATCACCGAATGTGATAGTATTAGTGAGCGTGAGCAAAATGTCTTTCAGTGATTTCTATTTTCTGAAATAATTTAAATTTTTTGTATAAAATTATACTGATTCAATAAATATTTTTCAATAAATAAATTTTGTTTTCTTAAATTTAATTTAATCAATTCAATCTATAACGTAAAAACCGTATTTTGTATAATATTTCAAATAGGGCTTTTTTGAACCTGGAGTGTCCTTGATCTGACTTCATGCAAATTTGTACAATTATTGTACAAAACTTCGTATGAGTTAATATATATTTTAGTCTCATAATATTTTTAGTATTCAGGATATAGCGGGAGGACACGCGTACCTTCTCCGAATTTTTTAAGACCTTGGAGTAAAATAGTCAGACTAGGGCGACCGTAAAATAACTGAAGTGCCAGGTACGCTTCCTAAACAGGACACACATTTTGATGAAGAACTTAATAATATGTATGTGCTGTTGACTTTTTTCATGAAAGTTTGGCAAAACACACTGAATATATGATAACTAACTTAGCAGATGTAACTTCAACAAGATGACCAGAATCAAAGTTCACAAGTTCCTTTCGGAAGACCCTTTATACTTGGCAGAAAATTAATAAATTTTTATGTATACATAATGTTGTAGAGAAGTTATTTCCCACCAAAACAGCGGAAAACAGCTCATAATAACATTCACATCTGTGTTTAAATATTTTCTAGGAAAACATTTGAATATATAAAAAGGATAAATTATTTGCCAACTGTTCAGTGGCAATAAAAATTTATTACATGACGTCTACAGAAGATTAGCAAGACAGAAATATGTTTTTAGATATGTTAATCATACATGTGTGCATAGGGCTTTTTGAGCACACATGTGAAGAAATCCAAATTCGGATTCCCGCTTGTCCGCGGATACATTCCATAAGTCATTATTTCTTTATGCACAAATGACCTGTACTTACTCGGCGATACCTACGCATTGCGTTTGAGTGACGAATTTAACTTGGAGATGTCATTGGAAGTACACAATCGCCACCCTCTCGCTTACATTCCGTTGACGAAAACAGTGACGAATATTGATCATAGCTTTCATTCACAAAAATACCATGATGAAAAGAACACTGAAGCCGCGTGAATTAGCACGTTGCTGTTAAATAATGAACGTTTTTATTATTGTTGGATAATTAACTATTTCCTAAATGCTCAGTTATGATATATTAAAAATGTCTTTTATGGATTTATATAATATTGTATATATTTAATTCACAGCGTCTTATAAAACTAACATTAAAAAGAGAACAAAAACTTTAATTCATATAGAAACTACAAAAAAAATATATATTGTATATATATATATATATACATATATATATATATATATATATATATATATATATATATATATTATAATACTATATGTAAAAAACAACAGAAAACTTTACCTCTATTATCTAATTTATATGGAAAAACAGATTAATTTACATCTAAAAAGAAATCTTAGCTTTTCTCTGCAGCGAAATGCTTTTAAAGATGCGCCTTTTTTGGATTTGCGCTGGCATTCATTAAAAATATTAAGTGTTTTTTACCTGAAAGTACTGAAACAAATTTTTTGTGTTCTTTAAAACTCTTCTAGGCCATAATGACATCGTCACCCAAAATACGCGTTAATCTAAAAAATATAATTGGAAACATTACTCATATTTACTTTAATAATGAAAGAACAACTAATCTTACAATTGTTTCATTTTCGTTACCTTTATTTTATAAAAGAAAAAGACTAATGATATATTTAAAAATTCACTTTTCTCCACGAAAACTAAACAAACGCTATTTGTTATTTAACAATTTCCAACTTCCACTTGTTGATCAAAACACAGAATAACACTTTTTCTACCCCTGAATGATGCTGACGCATCAATGAGGTTAGCGTTTAGCGACAAGGCCATATAATTGCTCGTTTTTGGCTTCGGTTGTGCTTCAGTAGAACAGTATTGTACACATTTTTCTTTTCAACGTAAACAACAGAATATGACAGAAAAAGAATTTTGCTCGCGTGCTTACATGCGATCAACGAATCCATACAATGTATTGTTACACCAATTGTGTGTGACGAATTTATTACAGAAAAGCCGTCGATAGCAGTCTTGCCGAACAAGCGGGTTGTTTTAGAAAGAAATGCAAGACCACATTTATGCAAATGCATACATAAAGAAATGTAGTTGTATATGTGTATTAATTGTCAACACGAAGAACTAATTCGTAGAGGGACGCATTTTCCTTTCATTTGCATAAAAGTGAGGTATATTAAAACACCGCTCACGGTTTATGATCAAGTTTTGTATTGAATGATCTCAAAAGCAAAACGAAAAGGGATTGTATAGGAATGCATTTAATCAAAATTAAAGTGTGTGCATTTTAGCTGGTATAACGTCATAAGAATATATTTCGAAGGGAATTGTATCAATTACGAGATAATGGTGTAAACTTAAAAGCATTTAGTAGCACCTCACAATTTAACAGATATTAGGATTTGATTGTAGATTTTTAAGGGAGCATTTGCATTCATTTAAATTTAAGTAGATGCCTGAGCAATTACAGAAATAACCCAAACATTTTATTAGCTAACGATTTCTTAACAAACAAAGGGGATTAGCGAAGGAGGGTTCTACTTGGTAATTTTGCTAATTAAGTATTTATATAGAAATCCTTCGAACGCATCATAACATATTGGTGTGACTGTTGTAGCCTATATGTTTGTTTTTTGTTTTGTTCTCTGTATATATTAATTAAGAAAACCGTCCTTCGTTAGTTGCTACGTTTATAAAGTGAGCGATTAATAGAAAACAGTAGTCAGTTACATTTTAACTTTCTTAGCAAAAACATTGTTCAAGTCAAGTTTAACCACCAACTACAGTAAAGGATGAATCTCAACTGTCGTTTTAGTGCGTGTCAGTGGTGTGGCCCAGAAGATGAAATATTCGATCATTTCGAGTCTTACCATAAGAAGTTTTTACGCGAACCTAAAGGAGATCTGTACTTTGATTTAAGTTTTGACGATTTGCAGCAGGAAGCTTTAGTACTATGCTGTTCTAATAGCCTCTACTGGTTTAGGCGGAAACTAAGCCCAAGTAGAAGTGACGGAGTTGATTATGGAGTATTTCATATCGGAGAATCCGAGCAAGTTGAATATGAATTGAAACTGGGTCTAAAACGAGATGGTCATTGCGAATATTGGGGACCCTACACTACCCAACAGGATAATAATCCGAATTCTAGTAAAGAGGACGAATATCAATTGAAATTTGATTTCAAATATTTGAAAATGTTAAATGAAACGATGCCTTCTCGACGTTTGCGTCTATATTTTGGTAAATATGACGATAGTGACGACAAAATATTTCCCGGTCCTCAGGATATTGAATGGCTCGAAGAAGACGAACGGCTTAATCGATATTTCGTTGAGCAATTTACTTGTGCTGTGTGCTTAGAATACATACGTCGTGATGCCAGGTTTTGTGAAAATAATCACTTCATTTGTCTGCAGTGTTTTAATGAAATTCAGCAACGCAAGAATTTCATATGCCCCATCTGTCGTGGTCAGTATTTGTATGATTGCATTGATGAAGATATCGAGCGTATATTGCACATGGTTAAATGGCCTGATACTCCAGAGTGTAGGATGAATGCAGAGCTGCTGGAGCATATAAAATCATTGCCTCATATTAAATTTGTAAAAGTAAGGCCTGGAGAAAATTAATAATAATTTTAAAAAGATTCTTTATAATGTATATAAATAAATATACGAGGATATTGCGCATTTGCTAGAATAGGGTCACAACTCCAATACTAAAGTTATTGTTGCAGAATTGTTCTACGTAATTTTTGTTATTTGGTAAAAACTTCACAAAACATTTCGTTGCAAGAAAATTCTTAAATATTTTTTTTAAATACGACATTTTTAAGGCGTAGTTTAAATTCATAATGATTTTAATAATATAATTAACAATAATATATAGAAAAATATTATGAAGAGTATGCCGTTGTATATGTTCTTTCTGTCAGGCAAAAAGTCGTTGATTAAAATTATTAAATAGGTGAATTTTGACATATTATAAATTGTTTTTGAAATATCTGATAGTGTCACGTTAAAATCTCAAAACTATATATTATATTAGAATTTACAAATCATGCGCTTTTATTGACGGTGGATTATGTATATTATATTATAATAATTTTATTCTATACATGTCGATATATCTTATCTCTCCTCTATTTGCACGCTGTGACTTTTCATCAGATGATATAGTCCACAGGCTTGGAAAGAAAGTAAAAAGCTTATCGGTATCAATTTAGCTTGACAATAGCATGCAGAGCACTTTAACAAACCAGATGGATTCGTGTACTCTTAATATTAATATTAAAAAAAAATTAAAACAAGAAAATATAACGAAAATATTTACTCGAAATATACCATCCCGTTGGTTCTTTCTAGATCAATATCTTATTGTAGTTCTTCATATTTTCTTGACGGTCCTTATGCCTACTAAATTCATGAACTCTGCATTTTTTCTGTATTTACAATATATTCTTTCTCCTGGTATACTCGTACACAGTTTCTCTTGCACCACGGTCTGTTCCTCTTCGCAAACATGAGTCATATGACTAATAAATATCCTTCACAATCTCCTTGTATAAAAGAATTCATTTAAACAAGATAAAAGCATGAGAAATAAGATATTAATTAAACATATTTCAGATCTTTTAACAGCATGTGCAGTACGGCGTACAGTTCTTTGATCCATTGGCAAATATCAAGAAAAGAATTACTTCTGATCCTAAGAAAAGTAAGAGAATTTGATTCTTACTTAATTAGTTAGCTAGATACGTAAGAGGTTTTTCTAATTAACTCGCTTTAAGAAACTGGTTTACATAATAAAATAGTACCATAATCAATATATTTTTATTAGTATTTGATAACGCGTTCTTGTGCAATTGTTTGCCTTTTGTGGCCGTACCTTGATATCTAATAAATCAGTGAATATTTAAACATACTTTGAGTTAATATTAATATTCTCATTTCTAGTAAAACTATGGTATCACTTTGAACTCTTCGGCAAGACAGGAATTATACATGTCTCCCGTAATGTTATTTCACCTGAAATTGCAGATATATGGGCATCACCCACGTTTTTTTTTTAATTTATTTTTTCACAATTTCGTTTTGTTAAGGATAGCTAACGCAAATTCATATGCTGTCTTCTCAAATTTTAAATCATGGAGTACTTAAGTCTGTGAAAAATTAAATTTTTTCTTTAAGTAGAATTTAGATAATTGTCTTTGCGGGATGTTAACAAATAGTTACAAGATCTTCCAACTAAATATCATAAGCATGTTTCATGATAGTTTTTATAAAATATTTTTAAATTAATGGAAAACAACCCATACCAAAATTATAATAGGAAGCAGCCTAGCAACAATCCACATAATAAAAAAGCTTTGTAAGAACTTTTGCAGTGTAAAATTCAACGGACAAAACAAAAAACAAATATTATACACACATACCATATCGAAAACATTAGTTGATAAATGGATTTTTAAAGAAATATGTATATATCACGAATGAAATAACTTTAATTTATGTTGATTTGTTTTTATTATGATGCTACAAACGTCAAAGCATTGCTGTGACGAGTGTATTCGTTTCTATGGCCTTTTCACCCTTAAAAAATGGAATGGTTTCGTATACTTAAAAATATGCTCAGCGCTGAATATCAAAAGTACCTCAGCGGTCGGTTACATTTTTATGATGTTTTTAATTTAAATACGTTCCTTAATGTCTAAAAGTCACAACAAACGTTTGTTACGATCGTAATACTGATCACAAAGTGAACTTACTTGTAAAATTAATATACACTAGTCCGTCTTTAAACGTGAGATTGTTCTTAATATGTTTAATAATATATAATAGTGTTTTCACAATTAAGGTTAAAACCTGCTTTTAACTGTAAAATCATAATCATGAAATGTTGCGTTCACACTACAAGTTAGAAAAATTTAGGTTTCAACCCGCAGAAACAGGTTTTCTGCTATTTGTTCTACTTTTTTTTCTTTTTACATTACGTAATTCACAAACTGTACTGCAGATATTTTAATTTTATATATAAATAACGCAAATTCTGTAACAAAAATGCAGATGGCATGTTATGGCTTGAACGTACTTAGCATAGACAACAACAAGGTTTCATGGCATTAAACCTTGTTAAATCCAATTCAAAAATGGTTTTAACAAAATCATTTTCCATGGTAAAACCAGGCTCTAACAATAAAACCAACATTTACTAAAACCACGTCAGCGTGAACAATTATAAGAGTGCTGTTGGCTGAAATAGTGAACATAGACCACGGTGGCTTAGACCCAGAGTGACACTCCGCAGTCAGTGCGAGTATCGTACAAAATTTTTCTGATCTACATAAGTGCAGAATGGTGTTAACTGTGTCGGCTAGTCTTGATGATGAAGGCACAGTACTGAACGCAGAACATAACCGAATGAAAACGATAATTTTACTTCTTTTTACCTGGAGGGTTCCGTGGGATTACTAAATACTCTATTAAGAGTAAAAGGGAAGTTCAATTAATACACACAAAAATCATCGAAATTGTTTTAATCCGTCCCCTTAACGCTATCTCCACCTTTCTAGTTCTCCCATAATGCATTGCAAATGTAGGAGTCATACCCCGAGTTCTAGTCCAAGACAACAAAAAAAAAAAAAAAAGAAACAAAAAGTAACAGACGTGCTTCAAAGGTTATATAAATGAAGACAGTGCTAAAAACTTAAAGATCGAACAAATGGTATATAATATATTGGCGCATATTAAATCTGAGTTATATGTCGCTAACTGATAAAGTATATCGTTGAACATTAGCACCATAGAGATACTTGAAGGAGTCATGTGGTAATTTTTGAAAACAGTATTCTTAGAAAAAGACATCTCTTAGAAAAAATACCTATTTCAAAAGAATTTTCGGGAACAGTTACTTTTTTTAATAAGTGTGTTATTATATACAAATCGCACAAAAGATCCTAAGTACGCGAACGATGTAGCGCGTCTTTTGTTTGTAATAAAAAAAGACTACCCGATTAGAAAATTGATAAATATGCCAAGAGCAGTATTATACAAATAAATAAATAAAACGATAAACGAATAATATCGTTTATATCTTGAATAATGCTATTGAAATGTTTTCTCATTTAGGTGGTTTTAATAAATCCTTGTTTAACATTGAAACCTGGTTTCCCTATATAAACAATTTAATTTGAAACCTTTCCTGAAATTTTTAAGTGTTTGTTAATTTACAAACTTGTCTCTACTGCACCAGACTTAGTGCTGGCAAATTAATTGCTGAAACAGATGAAAATATCTGCGGACTAGAAATTCGTTTATTATTAATAATTTGGCTTCAATAGTGGCTCTTGAACACGCTACAGGAGTCGCCTATAACTTAACATAGCAACATTCAAAAGTAATCCGATCGCGTTAAATCGCACTACTGAGGGGTCCAGTGAAAAGGGCCATTTCTAGGAATCAAGTTATCACCAAACTAATGTAGCAATAAGTAGATTTTTATGGAAACTAAATTCAATCAGAAATGCTCGATAGATCTCGCCATTCAACCTAACGGAAGCTCTTCAAAATTTCGCACTAGAGCAGTAATATTATCTTCAGTAGGCACACTTCTTCGACGTGTTTATGGAATTCGACATTGCAAAAGTTGTTCAGCCATAAACGAGCAAATATGTCAACACACTTTGACATTTAAGGCTGTCAAAGCACAGTTGTATATACTGATAGCTTTCACGCAACTAAAATATTATTCGAAATGCGTTCTTAGCCATATTTGTTTCAATATGTGAAACCGCAACAGAAAAACTATTTCTTAAAACTTGACTTAATGTTATGTAAAATTGAGTAACTTTGTCCTGAAAATAATAAGTTGCATAGCGATAGTCTCAAGTAGAAATGCAATGGCTCGTATGTGTTACGATATTTGCAGTTTCTATTGTGTTTTTACAATCTCCTATAAAGTTAAAATTATCTGAGTTAGTTTAATAAAATAAAATAAAAAACACACACACACACCCATATTTAATTTTTGAAAGATTTGCCGTCGATATGTGATCAATACGACACCGCATCTACCCGTATTTGTTTCGCAATATATTTTTAATTTACCAGTTTCAGTTAAGCATAATTTGAAATAATATATTTTATTTACCTGCTACGATAGTAAATCAGTATATAAAATAAATGTATGATACTGATGTGATAGGGTCAACTGTAAGTTTTAACAAATTGTTTTCTGTACATAATATTTGTCAGTGCAACACCATCTTTCTGTGTTTGGCTAATTCGCCTTCGTGAATTAAAACTGTTTGGAATTTAAGGTGCACGTTAAAAATTCTCCGAAGGAAGAGGCATTATAGAGGCTAGAGGTGTTACACATTAATACTTTATTGCACTTGTTTTTGTTGGAGCATACGCCGCTTCAAACGAAAACTATTTGTGTTCATAACAGTCAAATTTAAGTATTATGCCATTTATGATTGCCATAGATAAAATAACTTGGCTTTTGCTTCACATCTATTTTAATATATATACAAACATTTTTTTTCTTAAGCAATAAAGGTTACAGTGTTACAATAGTTCTGATGTTGTCTTAATGATTTTGACATTTGGCCATTACTTCAATTTCTTGTTAATTTTTTTGCAAATGAGTTTGAAACGAAGATATAAATATATTAATTTTTATTTTAATTGTTAAAACTAATATAAGTATGTAATTATATGTTGAGAGAAGAGATGGCGTAAAAGTTCATTCCGAAATATCACAAAATCTATGAGTATTTTCGTTTACGATATTCATATTATAATTTTGATAGAAAAAACACTATGATCTCTTAATGGCCAACGCTTCTATTCCGGTACCACTCTTAAAGTTTCTATATATTCTATATATATATATATATATATATATATATATATATATATATATATATTCTTCTCATGCATTATGCAAACGAGTCTGTGTCTCTTCCGTGCTCTGTCTTAAGAAGGGCGCTTAGTTATCATCGTAATGTCCGAGTCCTAAACAAATTTAAACATAAGATACAATTCAAGCTACATATTTGATATTAAAAGTTACATTAACAAACATCTCAGAACTATTAATTAGTATATCGAGTCATAACCGGAAAAAAGCTCAAGCGACATATTTTTCATATAGCGTTCTTTTTAATAAATGACTTTATTGGCATCATCTGGATTGTCTATAAAAATTTTAGGGTGACACTGTGTACCGTTATGAATTTATAACAAACACAATTTTAGCTTAAGTGCGCTTTGAATATTTGTTTTAATTTTGTTCCCAGTAGTTCATCAGAAAGACAGCAAAAAAAGCTTAAACGCACAAAAATTCCTGTTGTTCTACTGATATGAGAAAGCAATTGGATCTATTTTACGGATTCGCACAAGATGTGTTTTCATTCAAAACTTTGTTGCTCTAACTTAATTTAAACAAGAAATAAATAAGAACCTTCTCGTATGAATTTTTTGCGGTTATGACTATGTTTTTAATCAGATTATATCCGTTGAATGCATTAAAAATATGGGCTGAGTGTGTGGAGAAAGTTAGTATTCTATATGGGAATTTTCGTATGATAAATATACATATAATATAATATACATATAATCAATTTATTAATTTATTGATTGTGTAATTAGTTTTGTTAAGATATTTATGCAAATATTTATATATAGACTATTGAAATTTTAGTAAATTTATTTCTTTTTTTGCAGATGCTGTTGTAGTATAACAATAGTGAAGAGGTCATTAATCTAAACGATTTTATAAGAGGAAATTTATTCACTGTTATTGATTTTGAAATTTGTTGCGTTTTAAATTAAATCTTATGGCTTTATAAATATCATTTGGATTCTCCAATTAATATGAAAAATCTCAAAATTTCCTCTTACGAAATCGTTCACCACAGTGGATGGCCTCTCTTAATTATTGTTATACAATATATATGACCCGTTATAATATGAATGTTGTTTTAAAATTTAAATTTATTCAGTTCATGAGAAAAATAGTTGTTGATAACAAAATGCAAATAATTAAAGGAAGTTACAGGCAATCCCCTTCAGCTGATATTTGGTATATGTTTCCAAATGATAAAATTTTTTGTGTAGTAGTTGTCATTTTTAAAATCTTTTCCTTTTCTGTAAAAGTGTTTTGTAATAAAATAATATTTGAGGTAACTTTCTTGTACTATTCTGATAGAGATTCTTTGTGATTTTGAAAATATGTTGCGGCTCTTTCTAATTATAGCGGTAGAAATTTCTGTAGTTATTTAACCTTTTTTAATATATATATATATATATATATATATATATATATATATATGTATACATATATATATATATATATATATATATATATATATATACATATATATATATATATATATATATATATATATATATCTTTCTAATTATAGCGGTAGAAATTTCTGTAGTTATTTTACCTTTTTTAATATATATATATATATATATATATATAATCAAAATTTATATATAACATTAAATCTTGGGACAGAATGAAAATTGCCTTCAAATTGTTATGTAAATTTATTATTATATACCAAACGTAAATCAAATTCCATTATTCAGCCCCTTTATCTGAAGGCGTAACTATCGTAAGTTTTTCAATACAAATATTACCTAAATTTTTAAGCATAGATAAATATTTTAAACCTGTTTAACAATGCAAAATTTGTTTTAATTGCAAATATATTTTTCATTTAAATAAGTTTTCAGTTTCTGCTGTAAAAATTTTACTGTTAGATTACGCGCTTTGAATTTTCTGATACGCTTCAACTGAACTTCTCTTCTTAAGTTTCTATTGCAGCCGTGGATCGGCTTTAGCGTAAGTTACAATAGCATTTTTCAGTATCTAGACATCAACAATTACAGCAAATTGTTGCAGAATTTTTATTATGTCATTTGAGCGATTGGCTCAATTGCGTGGTGTTTTTTTTCATTAACCAAGACGTATTTTTTATTTCATTCTTTGTTGGTTTTGTCCGCTTTACTTAAAAATTTAAGTAAAGCGGATATTCGTACAGGAAAATTCCACAAATGCTATTTTAAAAACGAAACGAAATATCGAAAATGCTATTAAATGGGTACCCAAGGATGAAACCAGTAGCAGAAAATCAAAAATTACACCTACTGTTAAAAGTGTTCAATGCGTAAAAAAAGATCCATTTATCACATCGAAACAAATAAAAGTGATTTAAACATTGACGTTGACACATCAACTATTCGAAAAACACTTATCGCTAAGGAATTTATAGCCCGTAGTGGAAGAAAAATGCCATTGTTATCCAAAAAGAATATAAAACTAAGATTAGAATTTGCTAAAAATCATATTGGCCTAAAGAAAAATAGCGCAACATTCTGTGGTCCGATGAAACAAAAGTAAACTTGTTTTCTTCTGATGGAGGTGTCCATCATGTAAGAAGACCTATCCATCAAGAATTCAATCCAAAATATACTTTAAAGACTGTCAAACATGGTGGTGGTAGCATCATTGTATGGGGTCATTCTCTTATTATGGTTTGTGTCCTCTATAGCGTATTCAGAACATAATGAAATCGGCTGATTACACTGAAATTTTGAAAAATACAATGCAGCCGTATGCCGAAGAAAATATACCACTCAAATGGATCTTACAGCAGGATAATGACCCAAAGCATACGGCAAAGTACACCAAGAAGTGTTTTCAGGATAATAAAATCAATGTTTTAGATGGCCAGCACAGTCCCTTGATTTGAATCCAATAGAAAATTTGTGGAACGAAGTTAAAAGGGAAATAAAGCGAAAGTGTTCATCAAATTACAACGAGCTTTGGAATCCTATACAGGATGCGTGGACTCAATGCATAGCAGATGTGCTGTTGTTCTGAATAAAAAAGGATCCGCAACAAAGTGTTAATGTGGCACTAAGACTTAATGCAACAATATTCAGTATAAATATCTATTTAGTTTCACTTAAGTTAGTTATAGCTTTAAAATTTTTTTAAGTGTCCTTATATTTTTTCACACGTTAAACTACATATATAAAATCGTAAAAATCAAATAAATCAAAATATATTATGGGAATAGGAAAAATTTTGTTATTAATCTTTTTTCTACCGTTTAAGAAAAAATAAATCATTTGAACAAGATGGAATTTTCAAATTTCTATTCGGTTGTATATAAAATGTAAGTTTCGGTGGACACTGTCCCTATTATTTTTCACATGACTGTATATACTAACTATTCCTTAAGATTAAGCGAAATATCATCTCATAGAAGTACTTCAATATTGAATAATGTTTTAATTTTTCTTAACAAGATTTTGACGTTCTGACGGTGCTCCCAATCACAAATATCATGTCAAGATATATGCGCAACTAACTTTAGTAAATTTTTCAAATTTGAAGACTCGACAAAACTGTCAATTTCTGAAACAAAACGCATAAACCTTTAAAACAAACCGTTTGTGTTCGAAATGCTTATTCGGCGCATTCCATAGTAATATTTCTATGTATATGCTTCATTTCAAATTTATTGATTGTATTGCAACAGTATAAAAAGGTTCTTTTGGCGCAAATATAAAAAAACAAAAACAAAAGCTGTTAGCTGTGATTGGTGGAGAGATGCATTACAATTAATTATAGACAAATAGCAAACATTTCAAATAATCATTAATTGTAGTTGTTAAAATTCCAACTCAGAATGGAATTTACCAGGGGATTGGCCAAATCCAACATCAATAGAAGCAGTAACAAACATGAACAATCAAACCCATCCATTCACTTATTTTTCTTTAAATGAGGAGGATTGACTGCCTAACAAGTGTAGGTGAAGATTAAATAAGTTTTGTTTCTATGAAAAAAATATTGTAATAAATTTTATATATATAAAACACCGCAATAAACTCTCACAGTTAGCAACATTCAAGCAATCTTAAATTGTATTGTTTGAATTTTGCAATCAATTATACCATTTATTTTTACAACAACATGTCCACTTTTTAATGTAAATGGAGTGTTAATTCAAATTGAAATGCTACAAAGTATTTATATGTAATATAAATTAATATATTTTGCACTTAATCGTGTTTTGTATTTTTTATTTGACTTTTTTGACAAACGATGGTACATTAGATAAAGATTATAAATTATATTTTTTTGTTATTGTTATATGAAATGCCATTTATAGGGAGTAACTAGGAGTGAATATTGGCGAATAATCATTTGGAAGTAGTTTTTATAGGGGCAAATACGGTCAAGTTATTAATATCAGTGAACATATTTCAATCAATTTAATACCCTTCACCAAAATTCAATTCAAAGAAAAAAAAAAACATGTTTTATACTCTTTCTCAATTAAGTTTTCTGTTTGTAATTTCCATATTCTTGTATTACTCGTATTCTGATGTCCTCTTTGAGAAACGAATATTTTCTAGAATTAAGCGAAATATTCTATTTGAAAGACTTAAAAAGCAACTTATTATATTAATAAATATTAGTATCATAATATCGTAGTATCATATCCTTATTACTAAGGAACAACACTTTAACTCTGGTTCATTTATTATATAGAATTGTTTCAGCAAATCATCTCACAAATATTCTTCAATATGGCAAAATCTATTTAATATCGATTCGCCGATATCGCAGGCTATCGTTCGAATGATTACAAACATAAATAAAACTATTTTAAAGTTTGTCTTGGTTTTAAATGTTTTTTATTTGGTCAAACGATAACTTACGAAATCGGCGAGCAGCCATTAATTTGTCTCAACATTCGGGGCTGTCTGCAGCCTACGATGATTACAAGTTTCGTTTTGCCAAATATGTAAGAGCCAAAGAATATCCTACTAATAAAATTTCAAGTTAATATAGTATATAATGTAATATTAAAAAACAAAGCTGCGGCTTGAGCTAAGCAAATATTGAAAACTATGCTGTAATATTCTTATGCAATATAATATTCAAACCATATAATTTTGACTTTGTAAAATGTAACGAAATCATTCAAGAGATAAAAAATGCATTTCAGGAGAGTAACGCACAAATTTTGTTTAGTATTCACTTGACATCTCTTTCATTGTCATTTATGGTGTCATATTCAAAAGCGAGCCATTCTCTTTGCATTATATTTATCAAAGAAATGAACGTAGAGCGCGATACGTGTTCCGAACAGAACCATGATTTTTAAAGTGAATTTGTCAGCTGACAAAATGGCTGCCAATCAAAAAAGTTTTGCCAACATAAAGTTTCCCACCTTTTACTTGTGGTTTCAGACTATTATTTATGATTTCATATATAATTGTTGGCATCACTGACATCGCATAAGAGGTCTCCCTATTGACGCTATCAGCTTATTGTATAATATATTTTCACAGTCCAGTCCGTCCACTTGGTTGGTTTTTAACAGGGACAGGGACCTCATGCATTAAAAAATTGTGTTTAGGCACCTAAAATAAGCACACAAAAAACAATAAACATGCACTTATTTTTTAATTTTTATTGATACAAAAACATATATTAATTCAGTCTCATATATATGTATATATATATGAAGGTACAAAATATAACATAAATATAAATGGAAATTAAAAATTATTCCTATTTATTTACATTTAAAAATAACATTTGCTTTCTATTTTCAAATGAAAAGTTTAATCTATTTCGTCTTAGAAAGCTTTTGTACATTAAAAAGATCTTTCAACATCTACGGATGTGATCGGCGCACAGTGGACCACTTCGCGAGAAGGCGGTCAAAAATATATAACTTTGAACGGATTGGAATTTCGATACGCGATTTTTTTTGTTTGTTTACTAGGTGAAATTATAGGCTTTAAGTAAAGGTAAACGTTGAGTAGTTAGAAAAATAGTTATGATGGATTTAAAACGTATTTTAGTTTTTTGCTGTTTTTGGCACAAAAGTAAAGTATTGAAACTTGTTATAAAAGTTTGTTTTACACACAACATGATATTTTAGGTCACGTTTGCAATTTATATATATTAATAAATTAAAATTTTGTCAGAAAGTTTCAAACTTTGGCCCCTGTAAAATTTCTTATACTAAAGGTTGAAGGCTCATATTTTGAAATATTTTAAATTAAAATTTAGCTCATTTAGTAGCATAAACAATAAAAAACATTGATTAAATTTACTTTAGTTAAAAAATTTTTATTGGAGAAGACGTAAGTATCTATATTCTATAAGTTTAAAATGGACATTATATGTAAACTTTTATTTGAAATTTGTAAATTTAAAATTGTGAAATGTATGTTTGAAATCTTAAATATAAAATGATAAATATAACGATTTATATGCGATATAATTATTTAAAAAAAAATTTTTGTAAATATATCAGCTTAGTAGCGTTGATTTTAATCTTCTAGAAATAGTTTAACTTCTATATCCAATTCAATAGAGTTGGTTTTCCATTTTTGTCGAATATTGAGCATAGAGGGGTCTGATCTTCATTCGTACAACTTCTGGAAATATTCCTTGTGTTGTGCTCGCGAAAAAATATTTCTTCTTTTTTCTTTTTTCTTGCGCTTCTTCAGATAGATCTCCTATTGACAGCTTATCGTGTTTAATTACTTGCTCCCCATGGTACAAAATTTTATGGACAGTTGATGACATAGACCTCCATGAGTATTTTTCACTATAAAGTATAGCTGTTTTTTTTGCGTATTCTCAAAATTTTATACATTTATCTCTCTGCTGCATGCTAGAACTTGTAATATAATATTGAATCGCCTTATTAGTTCTAAGTCTACACCTGTGATACATGCTGCAGTTTCTGCATCCAAAAAAATATCTCCTTGCAGTATTTCCATCATTTGTGTTTCCTTCCATGTTCCATACAACTTATTCTCGCATGAAAAGCGGACAATCCAAATTCGTATGCTGCCTTAAAACTATCATCTTCTGGAATGGGATGCCTTAATTGACTTGATGTCTTTTGGCATATAACGCAGCTTGACGATACTTTTGTATCAGTCAAAAGTTGCACATTTCCATCAATCATTGTAATACACATTTTAAAATTTACTTCGATTTCTTGGTCGTAAACTGTAAATACAGCAGGTTGAAGGGCATCAATTTGATATTTTATTTTTTGGACTTCTTTAATTATGACCTCTTTTGTTTCTTTTTTGAATGTAAATCTTATTGGTCTGCAATACATTGTTGATGAAGGTGTTTCTATTTCAATACATCAATTTCTGTTGCTCTGCTGGTTAATGGCTCTAACCCGGTATAACTTTTTGTTATGGAACGAAAGATACCATAAATAAGTCAGCATTTGATTCGGCGTTGCATTTTACATTGCTTGTATTGTCTTTGACCAGAGGACCCATCACATCCCCATTTAGAAATTAAAGTAATGCTGACATTTCCAAGTTTTTTCAAGCGATCAGCATCAAGAGTATTTAACAACCGTTCGGCAGTGTGTTCAAGAAGATCTTGCAATTTCATTTCTGCTGAAGTGGAAGTGACAGTTTTATAAGTATGGAGAGGTAAACATTATTTTTTGACTGAGACTAAATCCCTATACTCTGGGAAAATCCCAGAATTCTTTTCATTGGCCCGTTTTCTCAATTCCTTATACTGGTTTTTAGATAATTTCACAATCAAGTAACGAACACGTATCCATGCGCATATTTGAAGGAAGTGAAGACCACAGCACAAACAATAGATGTGTACCCATGCACCCTTGAAGTATCGTTTTTCCAGGAATTTGCCTTTTAAATTTTAATGAGTTTATGATTTATTGGCTGTTGCAGGACTTCTACCTGCAACAGCGCTTGTTATAAGTCAATGGTTTTTGCTGAAATATGTTGTTTATTTTTCTTACCAAAATAATTTTCCATCTGAAATCCGTTTTTCATAAAAACCATCTGATAAAAATATAATTAAAAAATTGAGCCCAACAGGATATACAGTTTTTACTCTAAAAATATTTGACCTTGCGTCAGAAAAATTGCTCTGGTGCTCACGGTCGGATCGTGCCGGGTATACAATGGGGTATAGGAGTATAGAGGCGAGTTCAGACTATAAGATAGTACTAGTCTCTAAACGAACTTTTATGAACTTTAGAAGTTATGCTCTATTAAGTGCGAGGATTTAGGAAAATTTGGACCTTAAGAAAAAAAAAAATTTTTTTAATTAATTTCAAAAAGTTTTAAAAATTTTTTTTGCTGCAAGCTTAGCTAACAAGCTAGGCAATCATACAAAATTTATTTTGCTTAGAAATCTTTTAAAACAAAAAAGTTATAAATGTTTAAAAATTGAAAACTTATTAAGAAATTTCTCATTTCAGCAAAATTATGAAAATGCCCATTTTGAATCACCCTGTTAACGGTGATATAGTTAAAATAAAGTTTAAATTTTTTGGTTCCCGAGGTATACAAGTGTCTACTTTGAAATGAACTTTTACATATTACAATTGGTGATAGTCAAAAAAATGAGTTTTGGCCACCTTCTCGCGAACTGGTCCATTGTGCGGCGCATATTTAAATTATTATATTTCTTTAATGGCATATATTTTTTTAACGGAATTATCACAAGGTGTTGAAGCCAAAATGCCAGCTATGTACTAGTCCAACTTTTTTCACTAATTATGCCATCAAACGCATTAATTTTGTTTAAAGATTCGTCAATTATTTTGATTCGGCTGGGAAATGAACTAAACTGTTGAAGCTTATCGATTGTATTAATTAGAAACATATAATTTGCATTAATAAACATCAATTAATCTTTAATTGAATGTAAATTTAAAGGTTTTTAATTTTCCTTGTTTCTATAGCATCTTCTTCCTTTAAAGCTTCCACAACATCTTTAAATTGATCAAAGTAGTTTGCGTAATAAGCCACAGCTTCTAGCCACGTTCCCCATCTTGTTATCACAGGTTAAGGGGGAAGATTTACATTACGATACATTTCTGTAAATAGTGCTACACGCGTAATAATATATCAAAAATAATTCTGTTGCTGAAGTTTGAATTTTTAACAATATATAACAGAATAACCAAAATGTGCAAAAATGTGCATTTTCATCACAATATGCAAATATATGTACTAACAAATCGATGCCATTTTTAAGCAAACTCATTAATTTGTAAACTTATTTCGGTTTTGCTATAATCCAGCTTAAGGGGGAAAACATGCATTTGTATGAAAACCCTGTCCTTGGTTTTTAAGATGGTACGTTCAACAAGTTGTTGTGTCATATTTTAATATATTAATATTTCGGTAATTATCGAAGCTTAATTCCAACCTATTACCATAATGATATTTAATTAATACCAAAAGCCACTTTAGGATAGTTTGAAATACAATTGTGAGAAATAACCATTCTTCTTATTATAATAAAAAATAATCTCTTTTAATCTGTAACTATTTGTTAAGGCTACGCCAAGGCAAACACTTACATATTCCGTTTGGATAGCAATTAACGATATCTGAGAGCCTGTGTCTACTCTTTCATGCTTTAAATATGGAAAAAGCCGCTCGAAATATTCGAATGCGGAAGAAAGAGAATACTGATTTTTTTTTTATACATGCAATGCAGCTTTTAATAAATCCATAATATAATATGAAAATATAAGAAAATTAATTTATTTTCCAAAAGAAATTATGAAAATACATTGATTTATTATAATTATATATAACCAGGCTGACCCGGCAAACGTTGTTTTGCCTTATAAATTATTTCTAGTTTCTAGATAAATTCTAGTGTAGACAAAAAGTGGCTTACATATTATAAGTGTGTGGTATATGCGTGAAATAGGCATGGAGCACTATGAACGATATCAGGATTAAACTTTAATAATAAAACTAAATGTTTATTTTCATAAAAATAATTTAGATTTGCCAAAAGCTAAGGGAAATTTTAATCGAAGTACAGTTAAAAACACTATAATTGATCAGTTATCGAGCGGGATGAATAATGATGAAATTACTAAAATGGCTATACAAAAATAGGGCTTGGTGATAAAAAAGTAAAAATTTTTTTAATGCCACATTATAAAAAAATAAAAACAAAAAATTTCGTCCAAAAATTAAAAAAAAATTTTAAGGGTGAACAACCCTTAGGGGTATGAAAAATAGATAGTAGCCGATCTCAGACCTACCGAATACGCATATAAAATTTGGTAAAAATCGGTAAAGCCGTTTCGGAGGAGTACGGTAACGAACATTATGACATGGAAATTTTATGTATTAGAAGATTAATCAAATATATCATACATATTTCATTACATTGTTATCCATTTTAAAATCAATTTTCACAATCCCATTACTGTTTGAAGTCATTTGAGCGTAGCGGCCCACGATATGGCAGCAATGATTTATTTAAATTTAATTGAAATATAATATATATAATAAATAGAAACTGAACAGTACTTAAATGAATCATAATATATTTGAAATATTTGAGTTGGCAAGCCGCAAGTATTCGTCAGTTTGTTTTTAATATGAAAGTGTGGATTATTAATTTTTTGTAAGATGAGTATGGAAAGTTTTTTAACAACACCAAATTACATCACCATACTAAAGGTTTGTTGGATATATTTGTTTTAAATAATTGTAATACATATTAAGAAATATATTCCTTCAAGTTTTTGGTTGAATATATTATATTGTAGGGTAGGAAGCGGTAATTATAAGATATTTATATAAGAGAGATGAAATTAAATTTAAATGACATTAATTTTTCATGCAATGATTGAAAATACAACAGCCATATATATATAATATTTTCAATAATTATACCCTTCACAAGAAAGTGAAAGGGTACATTTGAGTTTGTCACTCCGTGTGTAATTTCTTCGATATTAATATGGCACCCCATAATGTATATACATATATTCTGCATTCTTATGAATATCTGGGAAGTTTACACCTATATCTCGATGCAAAATTAATACCAAAAGCCAATTACTTTTTGTTTGTAAATAAATAAGGAAACTGTTGTATAACTAAGGAAGAACAAAATTGGTACTTAAAAACATATGCAACAACAGACGTACATTGCAGAAGGGTATATGAGATTCGGCACAGTCGAATATAGTACTTTTACTAGTTTTTTGTATCACACATTTGTTTGAAAGTTATTATATTGAGTAGGAATTAGTATTTTTAATTAAAGAACCATCTTACTGACGTCTCACGAAGTCATTGTATAATGTTTTGTTCGACAAATGCATATAAGACATAAATGAAATTTTGCGATTTTATATGTTTCAAACGATATTTTGCAACAAAACGGTACTCAGCGACTTCGTGCGACAGGCAGTTAGTACTTCGCAATGACGAGAATATAGCATATATTTATAAATTTATTGTCATTTGCTACGTTAGTTTTATCGCCTAACTTATATTTAAACTTAAATATTTGGAAGTCTTGGAAATTTATTTTAACTTTTTATATTCGAGCAACCAGTAATTGTGGCGAGCAGCTCTACAGATTATTTTTGACATCGAAAGCATGTGCAGCAACAACGCGTCCAAAATGGTTTTGTATTAGTATTCAAACTAGCGACAACAAATTAGTCAAATCCTATATATATACATATATATATATATATATATATATATATATATATATATATATATATATACATATATTTATCTATATATATATATATATATATATATATATATTTATATATATATATATATATATATATATATATATAAAGATTTTGCGACAAAGAAGTTTTAAGAGATTTTGCACATCACGAAGTCATCAATTGTAAATATAACGTACACATATTCGTATATAATGAAATCAATTTTAACACTGAGCTAAAACTCGAATCGTTATAATTCTCATGTATTAGGAAGGCTGTTTGAATTTCCCCCGAAACAGCCTTAAGTGCAAAACTGTTGCCGTCAAATACCATATATACTAGAGCAAACGGTTTAGCGAATTTCGTTCTTCCAAATGATTTTTTCTTATTTTTTTATAAACATTAATTAGTCATAAAGGCATAAAAATTAAAATTTAATTTAAAGTCTGATAAAATAATACAATAAATAAGTGTTTATTATATTTAAGCTAGAAGAAGCCTCCTTTGTTAAATTTTTAATATGAAATGTTTTTTATTTTAAAATAAAAATAAAAACGTTATATTTTAACACAGTCATGCTTTATTTCCTTAATAAGATTAGATTCAATCTAAATTGTATAAATTTTTTCATAAATACAGCAAAAGAACCAGAGTTTAATAAGTGAGTCATTATGACCCAAACCCCAAGTCCGTGTAGCTAAAATCCACCCCCCGGCGATGGGCTAAATATTCTTAACAAAAATAATTAAGTCTTATTAGAAATATCTCGTTTATTTAAATAAATCAAATATATATCTCTTGGATAAAACTATTTAGCTACTCTGGCAAGTGTCAATGTATTTTCGAAGAACTAAAACAGCTGAGAAGAAAAAAGTAAATGTAAAATCTCAAAGCAAATAACAACATTAATTGCAAAAGCAAGTGTCTTCAGTTATTCATAATTTTATAAATTCTTTAGAGGAAAACTGCTTATTTTATAGTAAAAATTAATAAAGAAGTTATTAAGTTTTTCATTTTATTAATTTATTGTGTATTTCAAAACATGTAGCAGACATTTAGCTGGCCGGTTTAAAATCAAAAACATTCAAAAAGTTTTGTGTGCAGAACACTTTTCCTGTGATTTCAAATCATTTTCACAAAAAGTGATTTTCAGAACATGCCTGATAATCGATTCTCGAGAGTTGATGTTGATGGATTTTCGCACTCTCTCAGCAACAGCTTCTATATTTTCCAGTCTGCTCACGTCTATATAAAATTAATAATACATTTTTTTGTTGGGTACGTATTCTACTTTTCACTAGTTTGAAAGGGTTTGAATGTTTTACTTAAGTTTTGATCTGTTTCACCTTCATATTACTTCAACATTAATTAGGGGAAGTTTTATTCTCTTCAATATGTTGTATGTAAAATAAAAATGGTTTTGGTAGTATTTGTTTTGTAATGAGATACAAGATTGTATTTAAGGTACTTCCCAAATAAAGCATGGGTGCACCGATGTTGCCAAATCCGTTACTGAGAGTGACTACACGAATTATGCCTTCACATTGGCAGTGGCAACGACGAAAAATTCCGTCGTAATACCTTATAGTTATCTGAGATGTAGAACAAAACCCTGCACAAACACGAGATAAATGGCTTACAAGCATTCCTAGCAAAACGAACACCAATAAAAGCATTTGACGTCAGTTTTTTTCTTGACATAAAAAAGTACGAAACAACAACATCAAAAAAAAAATATTATGAATATGTTCTATTACACTCGCTGGTTAGATTTGCCGTTTCTTTACTTTATTGTCGGATTTTGCGTTCATATTCTATTTATTTTCCATGCACAAGTAGTAACAAAACTGTGTATAACAAGTAAAAGTGCAATATTCGGCTGTGCCGAATCTTATATATCCTTCACTAACGTACGTCTGCTTTCTAACTTATAAAATAGTTTCAGTTAGCAAAAAATACAAGTCCTCATAATGTGTAAAGCGGTTTTATTTAAGCAAAAGTACAAATCTTTAACCATTTTGGTAACGTTCATGTTATCCAATATATTGCAATATCCAACCCTGGAATCGAATTTTCCAAATTTTTTTTATTTTTAATACCAATTTTGTTTTGCCGAAATAAAAAATAATTTTAACTTGGAAAAAACGACGTTAATTGATTTTTGGTTATGTATTGTATAAAAAAATTTTAAATTTCGGAACCCTGGATGGTAACTTTAAATCTAAAAATTTGTTTTCATCCACGCAATTCTTCATGTTATCATAAACGGTTTTAGTTAAGAAAAACTTAACATTTTTATAAAACTTAACATTTTTATAAATTATTATATGTACCACAAAATACTGATATGCCCAAAAAATATTTCAATTCCCGATCCCTGGAGGCGAAAATTAAAACTTTTTAAAATTATTTTTTACCAATGCAAGTCTTCATGATGTATACAGTGGTTTTACTTAAGAAAAACTATAAATTTGTAACCATTTCTTTCACTTTCATGTACTACAATATATATCAGTTTTCGAGCCCTGAAATCAAATGTGTTTTTTTTCAATTTGTGATACCAATTCTGTTTTGCCAGGACAAAAAATAATTTTAACTAGGAAAAATCGACGTTAGTTGATTTTTAGTTATTTTAATGTACAAAAAATATTAAAATTTCATTACACTAAAAATTGTTTTATTTAAAAAAACTTAAAATTTTTAAACATTTTAATTATTATATGTACCACGAAATACCGAATGTGTCAAAAAACATTAAATTTCCGATCCCTGGAATAGAATATTAAATTTTTTTTTAATTATTTGTTACCAATGGAAGTCTTCATGATGTATAAAACGGTGTTATTCAAGAAAAACTACAAATTTGTTACTTTTTTGTTACTATAATGTACTACAAAGTATTACAGTACCGAACCCTGGAATCAAAATTTTTATTTTGTTTTAATATTTGATACCAATTTTGTTTTACCGAAATAAAAAGTAATTTTAACCAGGAAAATCGACGTCAGTTGATTTTTTTAAGTTTATTGTATAAAAAAATTTAAATTTCCTAACCCTGGATGGGAACTTAAAATTTTAAAATTTTTGTTTCATCAATGCAAATCTTCATTACACCAAAAACGGATTTATTTATGAAAAACTTAAAATTCTTAAACATTTTAGTTATTATATGTAGCACAAAATACCGAATGTACCAAAAAAAAAATTTTAATTTCCCATTCCTGGAATTTTTTTTTAGTTTTAAATGGACAATTGAGGAGTCCCAAAGCATGAAATGGGTTCAATTTTCAAATAAACAAAAAAATAATCGGTTTTTGGTGTTAATTTTGCCTCGAGAAATAGGTGTAAGCTTCCCAGCTCTGGAACCGTCCTTCCGATTCTGAATTTCAATACCACTCTAAGTTAGCTCACTTCCATTCGATCAGTCCCAGAATGAACTCTCTAACTCTTCTGGGGGCTTGGGAAAACCGATTTGACGTACGGACAGACGGACAGACGGACATCGCTTAATCGTCATCGCTATTCATAAGGATCCAGAATATATATACTTAATGGGGTCGTATATTGATATCGAAGAAATTACACACGGAATGACAAACCTAAATATACCCTTTCACATTTTTGTGAAGGGTATAAAAAAGTTTAGAATAATGTTTTATTTGTTTGATGGCCAATTTTGTATTGCAATTTTTCCAAAAAGTTGTTGATTTAACTGCATTCTACACCAGTGAGAAGGAACTCAGAAGTGGGAATTTGCATAACATAATTCAAAATTAAAACATGACACAATAACTTTATACAAATTACAACATTTGTAAAACTAAAAGCATTTAATAATATTCCTCTTATCTCCAAATGACAATGTGATAATTGTATATTAAAATCTTGTTTGTTTTCTATATAAATTGATTTTTTAAACATATTTCGAAGTAAAGTGATGCAACTAATTTGTGCATAATGTTCTGGTTTAGTATATACGAGTATGTACAAATTGTATTCAACTTTTAATTTAATAGTAAACAAGGTTAGTTAGTAGTCGCCGATAAAAAGGTTCCTGCGCAACTCACCTTATAATTTACTAAGAGCACCTACATATTTACTCATAACTTTGGAACAGCTGATCCGCAAAAAATACGTAACAGTAACGAGGTCTTTGAATATAAATTCCGATATCGTTAACGCAAAAGCCCAAAAAACAAAGCTATATAAGCAATCCCCAGTATAAACATAATAATATTGATGCTTCAATATATAAAATAGTAATTATCTTGAAATCCATCAATAACATATATCTAGTTGCAAGAAACAAGTTGAAGAAATATGTTTATAAACTAAAACCATCATCTTCAAAATCCTGTCAGAACATTTTTGAATAAACTAGAATTACCAGAGTTTCGTACATGTGAAAATATAACATGTTAAATAAACTTAAAACTGATTAATTTTAGTATGCATTCAATAACTTTCTACATTTATAGTTTATGAAGTTTAATATAAAATAATGATTTATTTATATATAAATCACTATTAAAAAACAGTTGTATATTAAGTACAGAACAAGGAAGTGCAAACAAATATTATAAATTAGGAATGTGGTCACATATAAATGTACGCATGCAGCATATATTAACAATTTTTAATTTGAGATAATTTCCTAATAACAGGTTATACAGGTATAAAGTATATAAATTAAATAAACAAAAAGCCACAAATTCGATAGTACGATATACATTGTCATACAAATGACCAATCTGTACCGCCAATAAGTTCTAAAAGGTTCTCATGCAACAAATTATAATTGGTCATTTTGTTTCGCCGTTAAAACCACATATCGCCGAGTTCAATTGCTGGCCATTGAGATCTTGGGAGTTTTATTTAGGATATGTAAATTGCAAAACGATCGAGTGCTAGGATATTCATAAAGATCGATTAGTGGTCTTTTATACATCAGTTAAGCTAGGCATTAAAGTGATATGATTTAAATCAAACTTAATTGACATTCAGAAGACATATTTCGGCACTAACACTTGCTAATAGCATTTGATTTTTTGCTTCTCCATCCCATATCATTTCTCTATTTTTATGTACATACATATATGTTTGACAATGATTTTGAATATTTCGTACCATTTCTTTTTATCACATTTTATTTATTATCTGTCTCTTGATTTTGTTTTGTTTTTTGGAGTCTTTATATATGTAGATGTTTTTGTTGTTAACCCTGACATTTTAACATATATATATTTCTGCAAATTATTGTGCAGTCACAGTTGCCAGATACTTGCGAACGTATAATTGGCGGTAGATAAATTTTTTTGGGGTAACCGTTAATAAAACAGTCATTATATAAAAAAGCTGTACTGTACCCTCTTTGGAACAGTACTGTGCAGCGTATTGATATATATATATATATATATATATATATATATACACATATATGTTTATATATATATATATATATATATATATGGATATATATATATATATATATATATATATATATACATATATATATATATATATATATATATATATATATATGTATATATATATATATATATATATATATATATATACATATATATATATATATATATATATATATATATCATTTGTGGGCTAATTAATTTAAATTTGTTTTTGACAAAGTGATTTTTATTTTCAATTAATTCTCAGAAAACTTAATTGGACGAGTACAATATATTTAAAAATAATTTTCTTTAAAAAATCTTGTGTAAACGAAACGTAGATGAATAGTGAAGGCACATCAGTTTCATACATTCTGACAACAAAGCATTGAAACAAATTTACCTCTGAAGTTATAAGTATATGACTTTTGTGTACTCGAACATATTAAATATATTGATTTAATATATTATTATTAACTATTACTATAAAATAATTTGTTTTAAAATAATACTTTCTTCAATGAACCGCCATCTTTCAGAATCTTGTAAATAATACCGCCAGGATGGTAGTCCGTTTATAATAGTGAAATAATGTTATAAAATGTTTACTACTTGAAGCAAACCATCAATTCAACTTTGGCGCTGGATATATAAATCCAATCCGGCAACAATAGTTTTATTATGAAACAATTCTTATAATTCATCAAGAAAGTCACATCCCATATAAAATAGAACATAATAAAAATGCATAAAAATTATATTATTTTTCTTTAACTGAGTAGTTTTTATTCTTGTTTCTTTTCATCGATAAACATTTTGATTAAATTGTATCTGGGCAAAAAGTTGAAAAAAGTAGAATAAATAATTTTAGCAACAACAACCAAAACAGGATGCGGAACATGTTTCGCATACTAATATGTACTAAATTTTTAATATGTATTTTAATTTAGAAAAACATGCTATTTGGTATAAAAGCTTTGCACAGTTTAAGATATTGTACCATTGTTGTTTTCGTGATCATCACATCACATTTTTCGTATAATTTTTAAACGTTTAATCGTTCGTCAAAAAACCAATCGCAATCAAATGTTCAAATTTGTGAGTGTTTAAATACGTATAAAAAATAATCTACATTCGACAACAAAAGAGTAATGCGTTACTTTTACTACTGCTGCAAAATGTGTCTGTAAACGCGAACAGTGTTTTAATTAATAAAATTTTATATTGCTTGTGCAATATGCAATATACACACGCATGTGCGTTTTGTTGCTTGAAAGTTCTTTTCGACTTTTTCTCATATTTAGTATGCAATACAGTACTCCTATTATGTAGAAGTACTTAACCAGTGAGAAAAACAAAACAATGATCCATTAAAAGTGAGCACGGCAGACTTTGAAACAACTGTCACGGTGGTAAAAGCACAGATAAATGAAACTTGACATATTAACTCTTAAATAGTTATTTAATATTTTGGCCTAGCAACTATTAACACAACTTATCGCAAAGTCTATTCATAAATAGTGGAAGGAAGTAGATACCATGTAACTTGAGATAAACCTACAAACGTAAATAATTTATATTTTCACCAAAACTAATTGGAAGCACGAGTGCATAAATACTTTTCACATTTTCACTACTGAATTTAAAACATTTTTAAACAGCGTTTCAGAATGTCTCAGACACAAAAAGTTGTAATGCGCGAAACCACGTGAAGCTGATATATTTAATAAATCGGTTTTACTCAATGTAAATTTATACAAACTTTATTAAAATTTATTTAATTACAAGTAATATGTGACTTATTTCCGTTCCAAATCGAATAGTACCTTTCGAACGGTACCTTTCGTTTTATATAATACTTCAACAAACTAAAGAATATTAAACATTTTCCCCAAAGCTTTGCTAAGTGCCTATCGTGCTAAACTACTAGAAATGTCTGCTAACGCAGGGTTATATTATATATTATATATATCTGTAAAAAAGTTAACCAAAAAATAACTTGGTATCTACTAAATTGGCACAATACTTAAAATTGCTTGCATATGTACATATATACATATGTATCTACATATGCATGGAAACATATAGATATGTTTTGAGTGCGTAAATATTGTACGTAAAAGTCAAGCACGATCACACACGGTCTTACCTTTTTTGTTTCACTCAGGCACGCGTCATTTTGATAATTTTTCATTACGATTCTCGTCAATTTCGCGTGATAGGAATCACGATATATGTACGCACATCTCTGCTTTAGTCTATTTTTCCAATGATTCAAAAACATCTCATATACAAAAACATATTCTTATGCAATTTCAAAGGAAGTATTTGGAATTACAAAATGTGCCAAACTATTTATATAAATTGTAGTATTTGCAAAGTTTTGAAACTCAAAAAATAGTCTTAATCGAAGAATGTATATATACATAATATATATGTATATATATATATATATATATATATGTATATATGTATATATACATAATTATATATTATATATAATATTTTTAATTAAAAAAATATAATATATATATATATATATATATATATATATATGTATATATATATATATGTATATATATATATATATATATATATATATATATGTATATGTATGTGTATATATATATATATATATATATATATATATATATCTATATGTATATATATATATATATATATATATATATATATATATATATATATACTCAAAAGAACAAAATTGGCCATCGATTGGAAAACTGCATCGCTTACACAGGAATATATATAGTTCGGAGATTTGTTACAAATCCTTGATATTTTGTAATATGAAAACTTTTGTGGAATCTTTAATTGCTTTATTTCTTTTTACAATAACAAATATATTAACTGTTGCCGACTTTAATAGCACGATATTCAAATTAATACTGGCTCACTTATTTTCCATCAATTTCCACATTTACTGCTACAATAAATACTAGAATCTACCCTAATGTTCTCGATTTAGAATTAGAGGTTAATGAAAAATACTGTATCTTAATTTCTAAATCCAAGAACCATGCAAAATATCGTTGTACTTTAGTTCCATTACGTCTCACCTAATGGAATGCTATCGTCATACATATGTATTGATACCATTATTGGGTATCTGCGGTAAATTGAAAATAAAATCTAAATTTTTTAACAGATTTTTATGGTTTACAGCTCTTTTTTATTTCTAAGATATGTAGCTATTAGCCAAAGTGCAAAGTGTTGAATAATTGCTTTAAGTTTTCTTAAATTCAATTTTTAAACTGAAAAAAATTACGAATTTTGCAGGAAAAAATTTTTTTTCTCGATTAATTTCTGAATAATTTCAAAACGATAAAAGATAAAGAAAAATTGTTTTAGACTAAAATAAAAACAATTTTGTTACACATCTTCTGGTGTTTTGCTTTTTAACATCGAATGACTCGTTCTCGAGTTAGGGTGAAATATGTCTACGTACCTGGCTAATATAGGGGCACGCCCATTAAAAAAATGTCGACCTGATGCAGAAAAACCGGAAACGGATTCGAGTTTAGCGCATCAAACAATTTTGAGTAATTAAAAAGCGTATTTAGGAACCATTAAGTATGGGACCAACTGATTACCGCCAGCGTTGATAAAGTTTTTCATTGTTTTTTCCATAACTCTCCGAAAAACTGAGCGATCCTTTTGGCCATGCCGAATCGCCTAACACAGCTGGCCAATTATTGGTAAAGACATTGATGCAATTTTTCAATGCTGTCAAATAAAATTGACATACAATGTCATTTAGAAAGATGACATTGATCTTCCATAAGTTGATTGATATAAGAATAAAAATCGTGTAAGCAATTTTATTTTAACTGTGGAGCACATAAGTAATCTTATGTAAATGTAATCTTACCAAATGGTAAAAGAAAAATATAATATTATTTATTTAAATAACGAATTGATTAGATTTTTTAGTTTAAAACATACTACGGCAAACACAATAGCGTGAGTTAGTAGACACGTTTGTCATTATCGTACAATAAGTTGTGTAGCATTTTCTGGTTAATAGCGATGTCACAAATTGCTACTGCGTGCTCTCGCCTTAAAGCAAATAATGTTCAGACGAGTTCAATTTGTTTTTGCAGTTTTATTCATCAAGCTTAACACAACTCATGTCTTCCTTTTGCTACTTCCTTTTAGGTTATTCTTTTTGCCTGCATTGCTGCCGTTGCTATTGCTGCACCTGCCAGTGAACGTGATGAAGAGCGTGAAATCGTACCCATTTTGAAATCCCAAGTCAACAAAGGTGACGATGGTTCCTATCAATTGAACTACGAAGGTGGTGACGGAACTGTTCGTGAAGAAAAAGCTGTTATCACAAATGCTGGCACTGAAGACGAAGCCTTGGAAGTTAAAGGTTCCTACAAGTACATCGACGAAGATGGTGAAGAAGTTGAAGTTTTCTATACCGCCGGCGTAAATGGTTTTGTGCCTTATGGCAAAACTATTAATGAAGAAATATCCGCTGTAGCTGAAGCTGCCAAAGATTTGCCCAAAGAAGAATACGTCAAAAAAGAAAAGAAATCAAAATCTGAATAAATTAAATTAGAATTTTGATGAAAAACTGCGGGATAACAACAGAAATTGCCTTAAAACTTAATTTGCGTTTCTGGTTATTTCTTGTTTCCTTAAATTTTGTATTCTTTTGTTAAGCTAAAGATAACCATTAATTAACATTAAAATAACAATTTAAGCATAGTCTTTTTGTAATTGTTTAAGAATATATAAAAATAATTTAAGTTTACATAAGCCAGCGTGTATATGAAATAAATTGAAAACAAAATCATGCTATTAATATCTTTGATCACATATAATGACGTAATATTTTTATATATGAAAATTGGTACTTTCTTGTAAATTAACGTTTTCAAATCCATATAACAGATTATCAATCATATGGATTATCAATAGATATGGTGTAATATCGCCTCATAAACGTGAAAAAATCTTAAGTGATAAAAAGTATGTAAAGGATTATAGGACTAATATTGGCTACAGAGGATTATAGTGGCCTCTAATATCTGATGTTCTCCTTTTATAATTGCTTGTTTGTTGACACTCAGACTGTCTGATGTCTGAGTTAAATATATTTTTCCAAAAGCTAATACAACACCATATTAACAATAATATAACAAAAGAGGATTAAAATGCCTTTTTCGGCACAAGTAAGTCTGCATTCGTCTTGTTTCTTTAAACCCACATGTGCTTCAAGAAAAGCTGAATTGTTTAAAATATTACAAGCGGGATTTCGTTGGTTTGGATAGGGAGAAAAGTAGACATTAATTCCGGCTTTCTGATCAACTGCAATATTGAATCTCTCTATATTTGATTCTAATATATCAATGAATAACGTTCACTTTCAAATAAAATCTAGATATCACAGAGATATTATTAATTTTCTTTTATACGTTATTTATAGTTTACACTCATAAATAAACCTCAAGATCGTAAAAACTAGGATCATTGTATTTTGTCCGATATTCGTAATTCTTGAAATATTTGAAGAAAATTGGATGAGTCGTGATATGCGATATGACAGAGCATAAGATAAGGTTTTTTAAGTGTTTTACTTGTAATATCTTCGATGTGCCATCGATATTTATTTTCTAGGATACAGCGCTTAACGGTTTTTTCGTTAGTTTAATGCATTATATATAATTAAAGCGTTTTTTAGTACAGAATATATAATTACGTTTTGCCAAATTACTTTAAAAATTCATGTATATCACATAAAAAACCTAACGGATTTGGGCAAACTTTTCAATGGATCCACCGTATCTGCAACCAACAAAAGTAGTAAGATACATAGTGAATTCAAATTTAAACGAGGGTTAGAGAGATGCTACACGCTTAACAACATTACTAAAGTCTCTAAGTTCAAATAAAAATGAATATAAGAGCATTTCATATTATATATTCCTTAAGATTATTGCTTAACTAGTTAATATTCCTACCGACTCGTTTCACCTTCAGAAGTGAAAATATTGAACGAAGTTCGCTATTGAGATGGCGTAGCAGCCTCGAACTCACTACTTCGAGTCGTTCCACTAGTTTGGTAAATATAATATATATATATTTGATTCTAATATTTCCATCTTAAGCAAAAAGGTTAATATTGATAAAAATAAATGAGCTTAGTAGATCCTGTTAAATAGTTTTCAACTTAATAATTTAATCTATAAGAAGTTCAACTAATTAAAGACACTCATAATATATAATTTTATTAACATTCGTTACTATCTTTAACATGAATAAAAAGGGCATATATGTATACATAACTGATGTCGAATATATACACATTACCTGTTATATCAAAAAGAGACAAATCCTCTTATCGCTATAAGGATTTCAATAAATATCGGTGTTGTGAAGAATGACTAAAATAGCAATTTGAAATTTATTCTGTAAAGCACCATTCTTGGTAATTTAGAGTATATTAATTAAAAGTATGACTTAACAATGTTATCTGATACTTTAGAGAGTCGTATCCATAAAGTGATTGATAATTTGAACATTTCAGTTAGAGAAGCGATAATCAAATGTAAACTAGTAAAACAGCCACGCACACCGTCTTATGCACGAATCTAATATGAGTTTCCAAATGATTTGCCATATTTGTAGAGTGAATGCCTTTCGTTTGTGTACAAAGTTAGCGAGATACTGAAGTGTTTAATATAAGCAATTGGAAATCACTAGTAACACAACTTTGAACATATTGGAAACAAGCATTCATTGAACAAAGGTGTGGGTTAGGCATTGTTCGCCACTGGGAATACGTGTCCATTACCAAGATATTATAGAGGAGGTGCCGTTAGTTACCATCGTGTGTGATTTTTCACACATCTAAAAGCAACTCTTGTTGCTTTGGTAATTGTACCCAAAACAATGGCGTTGCTGCTTAATTTGTAATCAAAAACTTGTGTGTTATTTTATACGCTTTTCATTAGGCACGCTTGTATGTTTGTTTGTTTGTATCTGAAGCTATGTACACACGATTGGCAGATATGACAATATTGTACGGAAAATTTTGCAGAAAATATCTAACAATCGTCTCAACTTACAATTTTTTTCTTGCAACTTTGTCAGAAAGAGCATTGTCGGTACATTGGAAGACAAAAATATTGTTAGACATCTGACAACCGTGTGAACACTCTCTTTGCCATTGTTATCTAATTGCCAGCCATTGGAAGCTCATATTTTATTTTCAGATGTGCTAAAACTATACATCTTCAATGGCACCATTGTCAGAAAAATATTTATACTGGCAATGCTATTCATATATATAAGCAAATAAAATTTTTTACCTCTTGCTAACAATTTTTCGTTGTCTGCATATTGTTAGGACATTGCCAGATCTGCCAATATTGTAAAATCTGCCAATCGTGTGTACATAGCTTAACTCTCCTTTTGTGTTGTGTTCTACGCATGCAAGCTTTGTTGGCGTGGTTCATATTCTTATCTTCTCATAATGTGTAAATATTACTAACTTACTGAATACACTGTGAACCACTGAAAAAAAAATATAATGTTCTTTTGCTATTGTTTTGCAAAATCATATATTGGAGTGCTCGAAGAAAAACCAAAGAATAGTTTTCAAACTAGTCTCTTCTAGTATTCCATAAACTATTCACATCAGAGTAATTTAAAAACTAGTCCTCTGTTTGTGCTCCGCGGGGTAATAGTATAAACTGGTTTCTGTGGTAATCCATGGAGTAGTGGACATGAAGTAATTTCAAGACTAAAAATTAGCATATAATAAATAGATATGATTTAAAACAACTGAATAATATAACATTAAAAATACCTCTTACAATAAATTTTAAAGTAAGCTTAAAACAATAATGAACCAAAACACAATCATGGTTGTAAAAAATTGAGGTGAACACTTTGTGCCCTATATTTCGTGTTTCAAACGCCCGGCGGTTTTCTTTTCGAAATAACACTTGTATTGATTTAAGCTTTTTAAAATTAATTTATAACATTTGAAAAAAATAGTTACTAGAAGAAATATTTTAATAGAAAAATGTGCTATCAGTGCTTAAGCTAAATTGTGCACAAAGTCAAGAAATTTTACAACGCCTGAAACTTTTGTATAAATAAACAGCTGAAGTACATTTTGTGAATTAAGTGTTATACTAGATGAAAAGGACAACAACACAAATGCATCTAGTTCTTCGAGAAATTAATTTTGTTGTGATTAAATTTGTTGGACAACCTTTGCGTTAAAAATTTAATTTATTAAATCTGCAGTGTGAGCACAAAATCAGATGTTAATAATTTTTACGTTAAAACCAGGTTTGAACTTTCTGTGTGAAAACAATATTATAATGGGATATTATTACAGTAACCAAAATCGTTATAAGTTCCTTGATTGTCTAGTTCAGTTAAAGTTGACATACGAAACATATTGTTACATGAGATGGCTTTCAATCTAAGTTTGTCAGCGCTCAACGGTGTTGTTTTGGGGTATGTATTAAATGTATAATAGTTGAAGGTACTCGTTCACTTATTTGATTTGTCCCATTTGCCGCTGTGCTGTGTACAATTATTTCAAGACTAACTTAACGCAGTCAAGTAAATTTTTCACATTTCGTATTGATGTTTACACGTTAGTAATGGTGAGCCTTAATACCCCGCAACATAATTTTGGAAAAGGCTAAAAAGTTCGCTGTGGAAATGGGTGTTGACCTCAACCCGAGTAATGGTTGCCTTCATCGTTGGCAGAAAAGGGAGGCATAATTCTAAAAAAAGAGCAAGGAGAACATCTGCCGATATTGATGCGGCAAACGCATTTCTTTATACAGTTTTGCCAACTTTAATATCAAACTATGAGCCTTCAGATATATTTAACGCTGATGAAAGCGGGTTGTTCTTCCGAGCATTACCTAATTCAACATTATCAAAAAAAGGAGACCAAAAGCTAGGCTGTAAGAACTCGAAGGAACGTTTAACACTATTATTTGTCTGCAATGCTATCGATGATTATAAAAAAGTTATTATTATTGGCAAATCAAAAAATCCAATATATTTTAAAAACAAAGTGTCTGGAAAAAAAAAAGTCTGGAATGTTATACAAAGCTTGGATGACCCAAGATTTATGGCAGGAAACTTTGCTTTCCCTTGATGCTGAAATAGGAAAACAAAGACGTAAAGTAATATTGTTCGTTGACAACGCATCTTCCCATAAAACATCAATATCCAACATAGACTTGCAATATTTACCAGCTAATATAACTTCAATAAATAAACACATTTTCATTATTACAACTTTCCTTTAATTTAAGTATGTGCGATATATTAAAGGCAAGTTCGAATTTGCGATAAGTTTTACCAGGAGGATTTATGTTTGTATTACCATATATTCTTATTTTTTAATATGATAGCACCACACATAGGTCTTCTTCACTTGAAAATTTTTTTTTACCGTCTTCTCATAGCTCGCACGATTGTTTCCTTAGATGCTGACATTTTTTATTTTATAACACAAATTTATATGTTCAGAAATAAAAGATACATATATTTTTAAAAGGTAAAACAAGTGTGTCGTTGCCACTACAACTTTTCGCGATCTAAATAATCTTTCAAAAGTAGTCGGTAATTGCTAGTGGTATTGCCACACAATAAGAAATATACATTTAATATTACCGGCAAGTAAGTTTCCGCCACTTGTAAGTTTCCGCCACTTGTTTGTGCAATAAATTTTACAGTCGTTACATTTCAGGCTAAATTTTTTTTCCTGCTGAGCAATTAAATTTAGAAAATGATATTGTGGAACTTAACATTGATGTTGATCATCGAAATGAATTCGAAAACTTCGTCCGCTGCGATGATAATCTACCATGTAGTGGAATACTTACAGAGCAGGAGATAATTGAAGAAATTGATCATATTTCGTCCTCAGACTTATACGAAGATGAAGAAAACGAAGATATTATCAGTCCTCCTTCCACGAAAGAGGCATCCTTCGCATGAACTTGATGATATAGAAAAACGTATTATCGAAAGCCGTAACAAACTTAAAATTCAAATGTTGATGACAGATTTTTTAAATCACATTTAGTTGAACATAAGTATAAAGTCTTATATATCATATAATATACATTTCCATACATATATTTTTAAGTTTTGATCTCCTTTTATATTGAATTTTGTGATATTTGTTCCTTTTCAAACATTGTACGATGAACGTACCTGATTTTTATTTTATTTTAATAAACCTTAACAATTTTTTAGCTTAACAAATAAAGAAATGAGTTTTATTTCCTATCTACACATGGGTGTTTCGCCTTATTGCATCTTGCTCAATTAAGCGATTTTCATTTTAATTGCGTCGGCGATTCAATTAGCCGAGTACTACTTAATGAGTTCTCGTTTAATTGCGTCAAAAGTCGTGCAGTTTTAGAAACTCAATTAAGCGGAAATAACTGTATTAGGTGTTGTTGGTGTTTGTTAATATCTTTTAACTACAATTGAAAAAAAAGCCAGTCTAGGTAAAGCGATAATATACAATGCCGATTGTTTATCGAGTGCTTGCTTTACCTTTGATATTTGCGCAATATAATAGACCTGGCCTTAACTCAACTATTTGAAGAACAAGGACTTTGTGCCCTGAATACAAAACAGCAAGATGCTTTTAAAAGTAGTCAATTGCTAGAAACAGATTTTATTGCAGTATTTTATATTTGGTATGGTCTTGACTTTGATATACAATTTCAGAATAAATCCTGGTACTCTGCACGAATTTGCGAATATTGTTTAGTCCCAGCTCATCAGGTGTACTGGATCAGTTTAAATTTTCTTTTGAACCTTCAACTTTTCATAAGAAACATCAAATTATTATTCTGCGGTCAACTTGAAGTATAATTATTCTTAAACTTCACTTTTTGGTCAGCACCCTACTCCTTTCCATTTCTTTCACTGTTTTCTCCTAAAGCACAACAATTGACGATCCAAATCTGATTCGTGTGTGAATCAGCACTTAATAACATAAATTTTTTATGCGAAAAAGTTGACATGCAGCTGATGTAGAGTTGCCTTTCTATTTCTTTTGAATATAGAAAAAGACATTGTTTGAGTGATTATCTGAAATCGACTAATTCTTTATTACATACATTTTTTTCGTATTCCAAATTACAATTGGTTTTTGCTTATTAATTAAAATTGTAATAAAAGTCGTTCCTTTATCGGTTTTTGCCGACTAATCATAAGTGTGTTTTGTTTCCGTTAATATTGTTGGGAACAAAACAAACTTATCTTGAAATTTGGTTTACTACCAACTGATCAACAAAAGTGCTTTGAAAAAATTAAATAATTTTGTTAGTGAATTAAGCTGAAAGTAAAAATGTTTAGGGAAAAGGTTTGAAATTAAATCTGGCAATAAAAAATAAGATTGCGTTCTTTCAATAAAGAAACAAAGTGTTACAATTAAATACGTTAAAGAACGTAAATATGTATGTATGAATATGTGTGCGTGTATTTAATTACTTTAAATCCTGCCAGGAATAACGGGTCACATAATAACAATGTAGCTCATCAAGCGTTTGTTTGTATCTGGTCACCTTTATGACTTGTACGGGTATCTATAGGAAATTGTTTATAAGCAGAAGTCATACGTTGTTACTTCATAATTATAAAGTATATCTTACCAATAAAATGGTTATGGAAAAAATATTTATTTCTCATGTTTTTCATCGTAATAGTGTTTTCACACTGACATGGTTTCAATAAATTTAGGTTTTAAGTTAAAATTTGGTTTTACTACACAAAATGGTTTTATTAAAACCAGCTTAAACTGCAACCTTTTATGAATTGCAACCTTGTTTTTGTCTGTACTTGTCCGTCCCAAGATGAGCACCGCCATATTATGCATTAGAAACTTCTGTCAAAGACTAAACATAAAACTCTAAAGAATTTGCATGATATATATACAATTTGATATTCAAGCATTTATTGACTTTGCATAATAATTTTTTATAATATTAAAATAATCGTTTTCAAAATATAACAGATTTTCTATTTGAGAGTTTAGTGAAAAATTTCTTATGTCCTTATACAAACAAAAACAGCTGCAGTACAGTTTGTCAACTAAGTATTATAAAAGGAGAAGAAATCCGAGAAATCTGATTTATTGTGATTAAATTTATTTGACAAATGTGCAGTGTGAACGAAAAGTCACATGCTTTTAGTTTTAACGTTAAAACCAGGCCTTAATTTTCTGTGTGGTTTATTATTTATTTGTTATTTATTTGTTGGGTGGTTGAGCAATATGCATTTCATTGGCGCTTTATACCAAATCGTCAGTAGACTTGAACCAAAGTTTTGAAAAGCTTTAAACTTCTCAACTTACCAAAAGACTTTTATAAACCATTTGAGAATTCAAATAAAAACCCACAAATGATTTTGAAAATCACATTATAATAAGTGTAGTAGGCTATGAAACTTATACAAACCAAAACCCAACAAACAGTTTTTATTTTATATGACTCTATTTTATTTTTCTACGCCTTTTATACAATTAGAAATTCTTTGGATAACAATGAACAATAAACTCTAAATTTAAGTGTTAATAAATTAACTATTTGACATACTATCATTGTTTTATAACACTATGAAATTTATTGACAAATAAATTTCATATTATAATAGCACAATGACAGTATGTCAAATAGTTAGTTTATTATCATATATTTTAAATATTTACAAATTTTGACATACATCTCTGTATCAGAATGCACATAACTTTTTTTTCAATTAAGAAACATATTTTAAATAGTATGTGCACTAAATATATTTAAAGTCAGTTTTCAGATAGTGTGAAAAATTAGATTTATAGGTAAATTGATAACGACATAATATGAACGAAGAGCACGCGAGTTTACCAATATGAGGTTTAGACTAAATGCCATTTCATCCCATGCTCTTTGAGACTATGGTTGGCAATTTTCATCGAAGCCTTTTATGAAAAATCGCGTATAATTACATTATTACATGTACCTCATGCACAATATATTTTTATAGGTATCAATTTTAGCATATTAAGTAGAGTTCGTTGCAATTTTTTTAGGAAATTGGTAGGCTAAAAGTTTTTATCCCAGCTTGAGGGCGAAATAGACTACAAAAGCGGTATCGCAAACAAAATTATTTCATTTGAGAACAGACTGTGTATGTAGTTTATTGCCCGTATAGTTTATGTCTTCAGGCAAGCTCATAAAGCAACGGTGTGAAATGGTGCTAAGACTTGTTAAAAACGAAACTACGATTTCTATTAAGGATTTTGAGGAACGACAATATATTCATTTTCATTGCTCACACACTATATTCGGCGTAAATTAAAAAAATTTAAATTAAAATGACGACCAACTTGAACTTTTGCGTTTTTTTTCGGATGGATCTTCGCGATTGAGGAACCAACAATAGTCCGCCATCATTTGTTCATCTCGATTTCTTCCATTTCCTGGTGAAATCTTTCATCTTGTCCAACACTTTCGGAGCCCAAGTTCTTGGGGAAAATGACTAAATATGAACTGTAATTTAGGTGTAATATTTGAAACTAAAAGTTGAAAAGAATGCTTATCAATGGCATAGGCAAAAGTTGCCAAAATTACCTTAAAAAAAATTTCCGAGAGCCACAGCGAGCAAAATCGAAGCTGGTATATTTGATGGACCTCAAATTCGGGTTCTCTACGGTGACCAAGCATTTAATGAGTGTTTAGGTCCAGCTTATTTGGATGCATGAGAAGCATTCCAGGACATTATTCACAACTTCTTCGGAAACTACAGACGTGCTGATTACGCTGAGAAGATCGATACATTAATGTAAAATTTCAATGTAATTGGTCGCTCGTCATTTAAATTAAAATTTTTTGAATTTACGCCGAATATAGTGTTTTTTTTTTTTTTAATTTTATTTAATCTATCATCATCACAGTTAAAAATATATACAAATTTCTATTTCTAGTTTTTTTTACGTTGTAGTAAAAATCCACAGAATCCTTAATAAAAACTTTATTTTTTATCCGATCTTTTTTCAAATTACGCTTAAAATGTTGGTAACTAAATAAACTATTTGGTAAACTAATAAAACATTCCAGATTTTTACTATAACGTAAAAAAAAACTAAATATAAATGAAAAATTTTGAAAAAAGCATAAAAAATAGACAAATTTCGAACTTTGAACTTTTCAACGATATGCGATTTAATTCGATCGGACTTTTGGGTTTGGCTCCACAAGGGTATGAGTGGGACCATACACCGAAAAACACAAAAGTACCGTTATCTAAAAAACGGTACTTAAGAAAAAAATTACAGCGTTTTTCGTGTTCAGGAGGTGCAAATTAACTTATCTAGGCATGTGGCGTTCTTGGTATTTATTCAAATTAAATCTTTGTAAAGCTGTGTAATAAACCGCTAGAATAATAGAACTTTATTAAGAAATAATAATAAAATCATACACTATTAATATTATATTGTAGACAACATATATGTTAATGGATATAAATAACTAACTAGAACTCTTTTTCTACTTTCAAAATAGTTTGTTTATACAGAAAAAAATCATTAAAAATTCATTTGAAATAAGTAATTATCATAACAAAAAAAACTAAAAACACAAAACATTTCAACGAAATTAAAATTTAATACAAACGCGCATGCGCAGCATATATATATTTATCTCTTGACTATGCTATTCGTGTTGAGTTGAGCGATTGTGGCTTTAAAAAACACATGTTAACGTGATAAGAAAACGGCGTGAGTCACTTGTATGCAAATATATCAAAAAACCTCTCATTAATAAAAAGAGATAAAAACAAAATCCATAGAATGATACGTTAAGCAATTTTAAAGCAGAAGAGTCCAAGATTTTTTTAACAAATTGATTTTGTATAATATTTTTTTCTAGCCATACATTTTAATTTAGAATTCATTATTTGATTTTATTTTATTCTTTACTTTAGTAATCAAAATTATTTTATATGTTTTTGAAAATTTTTCGTTATTTCGTATAAAAATGCTGGAATTCTGGATGTTGCTTTAAGTCTAGATACAGTGTTGGCGCAATCAAGTCTTAAAATAGAACAAACGAAATAATTTGTAACAAAAATGTTTAAATTCGTAAGTGTGTTCTAAAGGTTATTGAACAATTTTTCAGGAAGAAAAAAGTGTTGTGTTAGTGTTTAGTTCATTACGTGCGAACTGTATAGTGTTTTTGTTACATGATATAAAGAATATATCAACGCGGAAGTAAGGTTGTGACTAGGACAATGTCCTTGAGAAATATATCCTTCACGTTTTCCCACACTTCGATACCATGTGTCCTTAGAAAATATAAAGTAAAATACGATCGTGCAGAAGTGAATAATTTTTATTACAGGCGTGGATATCATTACAGTGTAACGCAAACGGACTACTTTTTAAATCCGTTATGATTGATTTATTTAACGTCATGGCAATAATGATAATACAATGATGCACAAATTACTGTAGAACGACTTTCAGATTTCCAATATTGCTTGTTTAGATTTTAAGTTCTACTATAGGCACATTCCCACATCCTTGCGTTGTTTTTAGATAACCTTAAGGCTTTTAATACTAGAAACCAAGATATTATGTGTCTTACTAGAATCAAGTAAAAATAGTGTATTGCATTTTTGAGTATTTATGAAAGCAACAAGAAGAATTCCTATATATAAATTTTAGATGGACTATATACTTTGAAAGGTAAATTTTGCAAGGTGGAGGTGCACAGATGCCTACGGGGGACCTGATGTATAGTATAATATCGATTAACTATGGTCAACATTTTAAGTATTTTAAGGCGTTTTATTCAAATTTCTGCATACAATTTAAGGAAGTTTATGAACCCATTTCTACAGCAGCATAAACTGGCCGACCACATTTCTTTTGACTTTTATGACTTTCACCAACAAACTAAGGAAGCCAAATAGCTTAAATTGTGAACTAGTATGTTCGATGTTAGTGTACCAGTTAAATTATATTTTTTTAATCTCAAACGTATTTTACTAGAAGAGACTTTTATATAAAATTTCGCCTGTAACAACATCTTGAGATCTGTCAATTCCAGCAGTATGTCAACACTCTACTGTACACCTTTTTATGATAAGAAACATTGAACAGAAACTAATATGTAAAATACATCTACTGCCTGACTTTGTAATTTTTTTATTTTCGTATTCGATTTTGTACTGGCCACAAACGTACATTTCAGCGGTTTTTTATTGCTGTTTCAAAACGAACTTTCAAACAAACTATTTAATGTTCTTTGCAAAACCAGGCAGTTAATTAAGTTTCAAGAACATTAATTTCAAACCGACAGGAGCATTTATTTAATTCCACATGCTGCTACCGGCAATTTATGTTTTAAAACAACTGAAAATATTGAATCTAATTTTAATTTATGTACTTTTTTCTACTTCTCCATCCACAGATCTGCTTGTTTGCTTTAATCTCTGCTGCTTTTGCCGGCAGCATCGGCAATGTTGAAAGCACCACAGAAAAACGAGTTATTGTACCGCTTCTTAAATACGAACGTGAGAACTATCCAGATGGTTCTTTCCAATTCAGCTATGAAGGTGGAGATCAAACTTTTCGCGAAGAAACTGCCCATTTAGTTGATGCTGGCACTGAAGATGAAGCTTTAGAAGTATCCGGCTCCTATCGTTACATTGACCAAGACGGTAATACCGTAGAAGTTCACTATACAGCCGGTAAGAATGGTTTTGTACCAGTCGGCAACAATATTCTTTCCGAAATTTCTGCTGCCGCTAAGGCCGCTGCTGATTTACCTCGTCTTACTGAAGAAGATCTTAAACGCAAGAGTCGTTCTAATGATGTGCAAAAAGTAAACGAAGTAGAAAAACTGGTAGAAGTAACTAAAGACGAAGAAGTAAAAGTTGCATCAGAAGAACCAAATGCAAATAAAGTCGAAAAGGTAGCAACTGCACTTGCCGCCAAAGTTCATGATGAAACAAAGACGAAATCTGAATAGATTGTATACAAATTTAGACACAAGAAAATTTCATATGGATTAGTTCTATTATATATTAAATTCGCTCTCACTTATGAATATACACGCAGTATTCATTCAAGTGTTTTCTTTAAGCAGGGATTCTTCAATATCATTGTGATATCTAATTAAGTATAAACGATCTATTCAGAAGAGTCCAATCATTAACTAACATTTAAACATATTTTAGTCTTAGGAACGTATATAAAATACTGATTCAAACATCCATTCAATAAATTTATATAGACTTAAGTCGTATTCATAAAAAAAAATATATATTTTTATTTACTACAAAACAAATCAATATTATTTATGTATGTGTGAAACTCCTTTTAATAGTTATCACTCCGTTTTAGAAGACCTTCCAAGTATGTATTTTACAGTGAAAAATCATATATGAAAAGCCAGTGGTAATACATCTCCCCAGAAGATTTGCGAAAATGCTTATACAGTGTTTTGCATTTTGAACTCCTTCTGAAGCTTATTGTTAATTAAAGCAAATTGATAAATTGATAATAAATTATATAGGACACATTTTTTTATCGTAAATTGTGAGGAGAATATCTTATCAAACCATCCCTAATGCAAAGTAAATATTTTATGAAATATCGTAGTATAACAAAATAAGTATATAATAAATATTTTGATATTGAGTATTAAATAAAGAATTTAATACTGCTTTCGCTAAGGTATTTTTAATATTAAGTTTTAGGATAGGAAGTCAATAAATAAAAATTTAGAAGGGAATGCTCGAAATTTGTGATAATTATACATATAATTAATGGTTCAGAAATGATTTGCTTCGCCTCAAATGGTTTATGTGCTGGACATTATCTTGGCATACACTCTCCAAAATATCGGCCGGTATGCCACGAATTAATTCCTCAATATTAGCTGTTAATACGACAACCGTTGCGGATTAAATTGGTTGATCTAAGTGGCCAATTGACAGGGCCCAAACGTGAAATAAACTGTTCATCGAACTCGCCTCTCCAGGGTCACTGCTTAGCCATTGTGGTAGGTCGGATGGCTTCAACTTCTTACACAAGCTGCATTTTAAAAGCTGTTCTAACGAAATTTCTCCGAAAAAGTTTTTACAAAGTTGAGTGGCAGAACTCTAATTACTATGAACGGCGCTGATTCGATAATTCCCTGTCATTAACAACATTCCCGATATTTTTTTCTTTGTCCCCGCTGTTGGTGGTTTAATATCCATTCATGTAAATTTGGTGTGAAATTTAGTAAAAAGACTCCGAATAATAATAAAATTCAACGATCTTTAGGCGTTGTACGTCTTTAAGTCGATTCATTATAGGCCAAACTAAATATGTTTCACAATACCATGTCACGAGAAAATAATGTTGCTGAAAGATCACTATTTACATATACATATTTCACACAATAACTGCAGCAACTCAGCAAAGTTTCCCTGCATATCGAAATAATTATCATCTTAAATCCTAAGAGTACAATACTAACTTTAATTGCTTTGTGTTTGGCTTTCCCCGGTAGAGGAAAGCCTTTCATATTGCTGTTATACGTGACACATATATATGTATATATGTATATATGTAATATATATATATATATATATATATATATATAGATATATATATAGATATATATATATATATATATATATTTTTTTTTTTTTATACATATATATATATATATATATATATATATATTTATGTTTATATATATATATGATTATATATATACAAGGTGGCGCAAAAATAACCTTCCGATGTTTTTTTGGCTGTAGTTAAAAAAAACATGAAAAACTTTGATTCTTCTTGTGGATTATTTTTATTTGGCCTTTTAATTTTTTTACATCAAGTCGAGAATATGATGTCATGTAAATGGCCGCCGCCACAGTTGATTGTCATTTGAGCCCTTTTTATGGCATTTTCCATCACTTTGGCCAAAACTTCCGGCGATAGGTCCTCACATTCTTGACGGATATTGTCTTTAAGAGCTGCAAGAGTCTGAGGCTTGTTGACATAAGCCCGCGACTTCAAAAAGCCTCCCAAAAAGAAGTCTGCAGCGGTCAAATCAGGCGATCTTGCTGGCCAGTGAAAATCGCTAAAATGGGAGATTAGGCGCCCGGGAAATGCATCCTTCAGTTTATCAGTTGTGGCACGTGCAGTGTGTGCCGTTGCACCGTCGTGTTGGAACCACATGTTTTCCAATCCCAATTCATCAAGTTGCGGCAAAAAGAACTCGTTGATCATTGCTCTGTAGCGCTCACCATTCACAGTAACCGTTTGGCCCGCGACGTCTTCGATAAAAAAAGGTCCGATGACTCCTCCAGCGAAAACAGCACACCATACAGTGACTTTGAGCGGGTGTAATGGCTCTTCGTGGGTTACACGCGGATTTTAAGTGCCCCAGAAGCGTAAATTTTGCTTATTTACGTACCCGCTAAGATGGAAATGGGCCTCATCACTCATGATTATTTTTGATGAAAAATCATCTTCATGTTGGTGGTAATTAAGGATGGCTTGAGCGTATGTTAGGCGCGGTTGACGGTCAGCAGCTAACAGCTGATGCCCCGTCTGGACTTTGTACGGAAACATCTTCAAATCTTGTACCAAAATTCGCTGTAAATACCGTCGACTGATACCCATTTGCCTGGCAGCATCTCGTGTTGTGCCAGTCTCTTCGAGGCGAGCGGCTAAACGTCGCAATGTTTCACCAGTAGACGTTGGACGGTCAGGAAATCTGCGACGAAATTCACGTTGTGCCAAAGTCACCGACCGATTATTGGTCACATAAATAGTCACCAATATTCCGCGTTCTGGAGCAGTGTAGCGTAACATTGGGTCTCATGCATAAAACGTGAGCTTGAGCTCGGACTCGAGTTTTTGAGTAAAAGGTGCTTGTCGTATGCATAATAAAATTTTATGAATTTGCTTTTACTCACTGCTTACGTTTTAACTCGTCTTGCTGAGTTTGAACTAAGTTAGATGAGCATCTTCTCACTTTCATATGCATAAAAACGAGCTTTTGCTTTCTTTTGTGAGCTCTTGCTCAAATTTTGTTCAGCATGCCTTGTAGTTGACTCGCGTCCACTAAAAAGGAATCATGGCTGAATATTTTGTACCGCAAAGAAATAAAAAATGTTATCAACAGCGTAAAAAAACTTTACCAAGTGAGGATAAAAAATTGTACAGGTTTGTATTCTTAATTATTATTATTTTTTTTTATTTAATTAATAACAAAATGATAAATACATAGGTTTGATGATAGTAGCATCTGCTGGTTGGCTAATTACTTTTTTGAGGATTCAGAAGAAACACGTGGTGGTGCCCTTAGCAACTATGATAAAATTAAACTGTATTTAAGATTTTGTGCCGATCCTGGATTCCAAAATGGTATAGCCACAGATATTGGAGTCCATCAATCAACTGTGTCACGAACTATTGCGGAATTTGCGAAACTTGTATCTGCCAAAGCAAACGAGTGGATAAAATTCCCGAAAGATGCAGATGAAATAAAAGATGCTCAAATGAAATGGCAAGCAAATTATTTCTTTCCATTTGCAATTGGAGTGATTGATTGTACGCATATAAAAATTAAAAAACCCTCAAATCAAAGCGACGAGTATATTTGTAGAAAAGGCTTCCACTCTATAAATGTGCAGGCAACTTGTGATGCAAAATAACTTTTTACAAGCGTTGACATATCCTGGCCTGGTTCAGTTCACGGCTCGCGTATCTTACGAAATAGCGAGTTATGTAGAATTATGCAAAATGCCACAAACGATGCATTACTTCTCGGGGATGAGGGCTGTGGAATATGCCCATGGCTAATGACACCATTCCGGAACCCAACAACTGACATAGAAAAAACATTCAACAAAGTGTTTACAAGGGAACGTGTCATTATAGAACGATGTTTTGGGCAATTGAAGCAAAGATTTTCGATACTTCAATACAAAATTCGTGTATCGACAGAGTTAGCGCCCTACGTAATATCCAGCTGTTTCATTTTGCATAACATAGCTAAATTTTTAAAAGACGATTATATCTTTATCAATCACGATTACAACAATTACAACGAGTTGGATGATGCTTAAAGTTAAAGTTGTACTACTGCCTGATATTGTTTATCTTCCTATTAATTTTGTGTTATATTCTTATTTAAAATTTGAGCGTTTTTTAAACTCTTCTTGTACTTTTATATTAAAACTTCCGTATATTCTTCCCCTTTTTATTGCAAGCGTTACTTTAGGACATTTAGTGACTTATGGCCCGGTTAGTTAGTGGTTTCACTGATGATTCCAAAGACAATCTTTGCGATATGATACGCATCTTGTGCAAACAGAGATGCGGTTTGAACATATGCCATATTAACGCGCAGAGCTTAAATAATAAAATGGATGAATTTCGTTTACTTTTTGAGAACTCTGGTGTAGATATTGTTTGTGTTTCAGAAACTTGGTTTGATCCTATAGTTCTTAGCTCAATATTTAATCTGGACAAATATCGTCTTTTTCGATGTGATAGAAGATCTCATGCTGGTGGTACTGCGATTTATGTAAGAAATGGCATATCGTGTAGGAAGTGTTTCAACTCGGAATTAGGTGATCAAATGGAGTATATTTTTGTTGAGGTTTCATCTATACGTGAAAAAGTTTTAATCGGTTGTGTCTATAGGCCTAATCGTTTAATTAAAACTGATAATTTTTTGGAGCAAGTAGGAAATCTGACGCTGAAATATGGGGATATTGTGATATGTGGCGATTTTAATTCTGATTTACTTAGTGATTCTCACCTGGTGTATGATATGAATGCTATTGGTCTTTTTCCAATAAATACGTCTATTCCAACCCATTATACCAATACTAGGGATACACTTATTGATATTATCTTTGTGAGTGATAAGGAAAGGGTTTTACTCTATGACCAACTGTCAGCTCCATGTTTTTCGAAACACGATCTGTTATTTATATCATTTAGTTTTCAGCGTAATGCCTATCAGAATACTGCACAATATTATGATTATAGGAATTTGGACTATGAGTTGCTTCGTTATGAAATACAGCGAACTGACTGGGATTTGATTTACTTTATACCATCTGTTGAGGACCAGTTGGACTTCCTCGGGATTAATCTAAGCAACATTTTTGATATATGCGTACCCATAAAGACTGTTTCGTTTGGTAGTAAAAAGAAACCCTGGTTTGATAATGATATAAAGCGTGCAATTGAGAAAAGGGATTTGCTGTATAAGAGGTGGAAAAGATTTAGAACTGAAGAGCTTCATAAGGAGTATAGTATAGTCAGGAAAATTGTGAATAGAAAGATCAAGAATGCAAAGTCATTGTACTATTCTTCTGTCTTTACTTCAGCTATAGGATCTAGGAAAACTTGGAGGGCCATACGGGATATTGGCATTAGTAAGGTAAGTCTTGATCAGGATGATGAAATAGATATTGATGCACTTAATGTGAAATTTACTTCTCTGCCTAATCTTCCTGTAAATCATAATCTCTACCTGAATCAACCGGACCCTACTGGACCGGATTTGTTTAATTTTGATTGTGTGACCCAGGAGGATGTTCTCTCTAGTTGCTTGGCTATTAAATCTAATTCTGCTGGTATTGACGGAATGCAGCCCAGATTTGTTAAGATGTTGCTGCCTTACTTGCTGCCATACATTACTTTTATATTCAACGCTATAATTACTAAGAGCGTTTATCCCAGAAATTGGAAGCATGCGAAAATCATTCCTGTTCCTAAGACAAGTGGTGATTATCGCCCAATTGCTATATTGCCATATTTGTCAAAAGTGTTTGAAAAGTTGTTGCACCGACAAATGTACAAATATGTAAACGATAGGAAACTTCTTACTGAAAGACAGTCTGGCTTTAGACCTAAACACAGCTGTACAACTGCACTCTTAGATGTGTCGGAAGATATTCGAAGAAGTATCGATAAGGGGGACATTACATTTTTAGTCCTTCTCGATCACTCTAAAGCGTTTGATATGGTGCATCATGATACTCTTTGTTTGAAACTGAGACGTCTGTTTAACTTCTCCCGAGCATCAACCTGTCTGTTATCTTCGTACTTGTCTGGCCGCCATCAATCAGTTTTTACTAAGAACAAGTTTTCGCGTCCTTTACATGTAGCTAAGGGAGTTCCACAGGGTTCAATTCTGGGTCCACTCCTCTTCGCGATTTATATAAATGATTTGATTAGGCACTTTTCGTTTTGTTGTGTTCATCTTTATGCCGATGATGTACAAATATATATCAGTACTGATAAGACTAATATTAGCGAATGTGTGGAAAAGCTAAACGAAGACCTCAAGAATGTGAATGATTGGGCTTGTGCTAATGGCCTGTGTATCAACCCTACTAAATCTAAGTGCTTGGTGATACCTCCTAGGTCTATGATATCTTCCTTGCAGCCTAGGATAATTTTGGATAACCAGCCAATTGAAATTGTTAGGTCGAGTAAAAACCTTGGGATTGTTTTCAATAACAATCTGACATGGACAGATCATGTAAATCACGCCTCGGGAAGAACGTTTGCTATATTAAGGAATTTGTGGAAGACTCAATACTTTACTCCGCTAAAGATACGCATACTTCTTGCTAAAACCTATCTTGTCCCGGTTTTGCTATATGGTTGTGAGGTATTCGCTTCATGTGATAGTGCTAGCTTTAGGAAATTGAGTGTGGCCTTTAACGCGGTAGTGAGATATGTTTATGGATTGTCAAGGTACGACCATGTATCAGCTCTTGGAAAGACGTTATATGGTGTTTCATTTGTTGATCTATTGAAGACAAGAGTTCTATTATTTTTACATAGAATTATCACTACTCGTGAACCAAATTACCTCTTTGAGAGATTGTCATTTATTCGTTCTCAAAGACGGAATGACCTCATTCATTTTAGATATCTGTCTCTTGTATCTGAATGGCAATTTTTCGTTTTTTCTGTTCGTCTTTGGAATTTATTACCAACCGGAGTAAAATTATTAAGAAATGCTTTGCAATTTAAAAGGGCTTTATTTAACTATTTTCCTTGAATATATTGATAATTTTTTTTTCTTTTTCTCTCATTAATTAAAATAAAAATTTATTTATTTTTTTTCTTTTACTTTTCTTTGAATAACTGGAAGTCAATTAGGTTTTTCATAATTACATATCGTTATTATATTTATTACTATTACTGTGATTATTACATTTTTATAATTTCTTTATTTAATTTTTTTTTTTTATAATTTCTTTATTAACTTTTATTATTCATTAATTTTGAGCAAATATATATAATTCTGTACTGTAAGCATAACACCTTAGGTCTTGTTGTATGGAAAATCGCATCAATAAATAAATAAATAAAAAAATAAAATAAAAAATAATGATGTATGCCAATTAGAAAATGATATCGAACACCAAACAGCAAGAAATTCAGAAGCTGGAAAAAACAAAAGGATGATGATCGCAAATTTGTTATCAAATTAGTTTATTATACAAATAATATACATAAATGGAAATCTTAAATATTTTTTTGGTCTATAAAAATAACTAAACGTAAATACATTTCACTGTTTTATACAAAAAAAAAAAAAAACATATATGTAATTCAATTTTAGGCATTAAATATATATTAATAAAAATCAAAATTCATGTAATTGCAAGTTTCTTTCCACAAGTTTTTCTTCCAAAATTTGCATTTTTGCAGAAAGGACTTTGTTTTGTTTTAACAAAACAAGCCTCTGCAGACTTTGAAAATTCAAATCTCTTGTCTCATCAGTTTCATAGCGACTCAAAACTGCTGTTGACTTTTTGTTAACCTTGAAAATAAACAACATATAGCAAAATGTAAAATAAAATAAAAAAAATATTACAGGTTGATCATCATTATCAGTGCAACGGCGCTTTCTTTGAGGTTTTGCTGTTTTTTTTATTTCTGAGGATGTTGTTGCTGATATCTCTTCTAATGTATCAAACTTACAGTTGTCATCATTAGTTCCAAGAGAGAGATGAACTGTAAAAAAATAAACGAAGAGCGAAATTAACAACAAAATTTGAATTCGATAACGTTACACTTACCTGGAAGTTTGTTTGTTGAGGGATTTGAATTAGCACAAAGCAATTGTGACAAATCAGTTTCCCAGTTTTTTAAATTTATTTTTTTATTGCCTGTTTTATTTATGTCTATTTTATTTTTTATACGACATTTCATATTAGCTATTTTTTTTATTATATTTTTCCCCCTTAATTCAATTTCAAATTTCTGTTTAATTTCTTTTACACATTCTTCTGTAATTTGCTTTTTTTTATTTTTTATACTTGGTAATTGACTCTTTTCTAATAAATATTTATTTTGTTTTATTTTTTCCACTAAAAATTTAGAAATGTCGTCATTTTCTACTTTATTATTATTATTTAGTTCTATCTCAACTTCACTTTCACTTGACGACATGTTTACAATTCAATAACAATTACACGTTTGAACTCCCTTTGCTCAAGTAATTGCAATTGGTTTGAACTCTTTTTTATGCATACGAAATTGAGCAAGAGCTGTTGCTGTTTGATAGAACTCGACTTTATGAGCAATTGCTCACCTGCTTTAACTCAGAGCCTTTACTCGTTTTTATGCATGAGACCCATTGTTTATTAACGAGTATTTCGCATGTGTTTACTACACAAATGTCAAAACAGAACTGACATTAGGGGCCAATAGCAAAATTTATAGCATTTTCTGATAGGAGGATTAATTTTGCGCCAATTTGTATATATATATATATATATATATATATATATATATGTATCACGTGTTGATCTTTCCTACGCTACGCTGGTATTCTTCGAATGACTTTTAAAAGCCTTTACTAAGTTTGTGAACTCAGCAGCTCTTGACGTCGAAAACCAGGTCGATCACAACACACCGGCATATCGGATAACCCGTTCGGAAGCTTTTGTAAACAAGTGAAGGACTTTCTTAAGTTATGCCCGGGGACAGGTGTTTCATGCAAAAGCATGTTTTTCCCTTAAGCCGAATTATGGCAAAACTGAAATATTTTTACGAAATAATGAATTTCCTTAAAAATTGTATTGATTTTTTAGTGCGTATTTTGGTATATATTAACGTAAATGCATATTTTTGTTATAGATGCATATTATTCTATAAAAAAATTTGTTAAAAATTCAAACTTCAACAACAGAATTACTTTTGAGAAATTATTACGCGAGTATTACTATTTAAAAAAAAGTATACTGATGTAAATCTTCCTGTGGCTTATTACGCAAACTACTTTGATCAATTTAAAGATGTGTGGAAGCTTTAAATGAAGAAGACGCTATAGCAATTATGCGCCGATCACATCCGTAGATGTTGAAAGGTCTTTTTCAATGTAAGAAAGCTCTCTAAATAGATAACTTTTCATTTGAAAATATAAAGCAAATGTTATTTTGAAATGTAAATAAATAGGAATAATTTTTAATTCCTAGTAATATTGTATTTTTATATTTTGTACCTTCATATATATATATGTATATATATATATATGTATATATATATATATATATATATCTAATGAGACTGAATTAAAATAATATGTTTATGTTTCAATAAAAATTAAGAAACAAGTGCATATTTTATTGTTTTTAGTGCATATTTCGTGTTTTTTTGGGCGTCTAAAACACAATTTGTTAGTGCATGAAGTCCCTGTTCCTTGTTATGACATAATTTGTGATGGTATATTTAACCTATTATAAAAGTAAGACTGTTCTTAGCTGTCCACTAGTTCTTAAAACGTTACCCACATATTTGAAAAAAAAGAGTCAATTATTTGTAATAGTTTTATTTCCGAGTACTAAATTACAGATCTAATTTTCAAATTCACTCTTCCTCTAATTTGATCTAAGTGGCAAGCATTAGATCAGGTAAGTTATAAAATAAAGAACACCTTAAATGCAATTAAATGTATGAAACGCTCAAGGCCTGTGTTGTATCTGTTGTTTGAACAAAGTTAATAAACCTTGAATAATGTTTGTGTTTTATTGATAAATTAATATTGATTGTTGTTGTATGTGTGCGAATATATCTCGTTAAAATCTCTTAATTGCCATTTTATTGTTGATATAGATTTTTATTTCTTATGCTTCAGATTTTTTTATTGTTCTCAGAGCTTGACAGAAAAAATGCAACTCTTTACACTTGAATAGACACATGCATCGATAATTGTTTATTATCATGTTATTATAATGTCATATAAGTCTGTTACTCACATTGCATTCCGTTTACACTTAATGTCATGACATGAACATGTAATATCATTACAAGAGTGTGTTCAACACCGATCATTCAACCAAATAAACATACTTTGATACATCAATCCATCCATCCGTCGATACATGTTCTTAATGCCAACTTTATTCAATTCAATAAAAATATTTCACGCTTATTTTTCACAATTACTAACGTATAAACATCAATACGAATGTATTGTAACTGCAATACAAAATACTGTTAAGATCAAACCGCATAAGAGTACCGAGAGACACTTATCATACCTCCATAGTCAATGTGAACTACACTCATAAATTGTGGCCATAATTGTATGTCAAATGTGAAAAATTTACTTGACTGCGTTGAAATAATTGTACACAGCAGAGCGACAAATGGGACAAATCAAATAAGTGAACGAATACCTTCAACTTCACTTTAGAATATTTAATACATCCCCAAAGCTGGAATGTGCAACTAGTCTTGCAAATAACTGCTCTTCCCATGAGACTAATACCTGTTGGAAAGACTTGCAGCTTTCATGGGATATTTAGGAAGTACTTGGGTAAACTAGCAGATTAAAAGCTTGCTACGTGGTTCAGAGCTTAGTCTGAAAATTATGTGCGTGATTAGAAATCGAAGAGAGTAGCATAACGTTAGAAATAACCATTTCTATTTTATATGTTTATATTATTATATTATGCAAATAGTTGAATTGAAGCTATATATTATACATTTGATACATACCCTAAAAGAGCAGCGTTGAGCTCTGACAAACTTAGATTGAAAGCCATCTCATGTACAAAAATGTATCGTATGTCCACTTTAACTGAAGTAGACAATAAAGGAATTTATAACGATTTTGGTTACTGTAATAATATCCCAATATAACATTGTTTTTACATAGAAAATTAAAGCCTGGTTTTAACGTCAAAACTATTAGCATGTGATTTTGTGTTTGCATATTTGTTGTTGTTCTCTTTTTCACATATTATAAAACTTAATTCACAAACTGTACCTTAGCCGTATTTTTTTTTTATTTATACAAAAACAAGATATTATCACATCATGTCATATAAAAATCATGCGAAGTCTGAGGATCATTCTGCTCACTGTTTTAATACGTAACTTAATATATTTTTAATACATAACTTGGCAGCACATCTCCTAGTAAGGACAAAAACAGACAAAAACAAGGCTGTGTTTCAGAATATCTACTCAAAACCAGTTCAATATTCTATTTAAATTGGTATTTTCAATTCTAACAGTTGGTTTTAGCGTTAAAACCAGAATTTATTACAACTATGTCAGTGTGAGAAGTTTATAATACAATTTGAATTCCTTTGTGGCAGTATCAGACGAAGCAACGATCACTATTTTTAGGATCTTTTTCAGAGCAGCTTGACTCTACAATTCTAAATAAAAAAAAAATCTTTTAATTCTCGTAAAACTAATCCATAAGATTTATTATGTTCCTCTTATATATAATTGTTTATGGCAACTTAATTGATGTTATGAGTATGTTAATGCACCACGTAACTTTTTACATTGCTCGGGTTAAAATAAAGTTGTAATAATTGAAATCATTTATAATAGTATTGTGAAATTGACATATAGTAAATATCCTTTAAGTTTTTTCCTCAAAACCATTCGTAAAATAAGCTAAGTCCCATGAAACATTATCTGGAAGAGGTCTCTCAAGCTTTGACATGCATAAATTTGTTAATCCCTGTTGTGAATTTTAGATAATTATTTAGCTTCATGGCAACTTAAGACATATATATAATACTTAAATATACGTGTAGTGACTATTTGATCAGTCCACTTTTTGACTAACTTTTCCAAAAAATTTCGCCGCTAGATTCAATGGTGGATTTATTATTGGCTTCTAGTTTTTCAAAATATGCTGCTCTGTTGACATAAGCGACGATGAACCATTATTTCCCCGTATAGTTCAGTCTACAGCAGCAAAATTTTCTTCGATACATTTAAATTTCTTTATATTTTCGATAGCAGTGAATTGAAAAAAGTAAAGTTAGTGCGATATTAATCCATAACTGCACGAATCGCTTGCTCAAGCGCACGTTTATTCTTAACAGTCTGATATTTGTTTCACTAGAGACTGCACATTTGAAATCCATGCCAAGAACATGGGGACTCCGACAACGAATTCTGAATTGGCTAAAATGACGAGGAGGAGGAGAGTATTATGCATATACTCTGTCTCTGTCTCTGTCCTGCGGTTAGTCTTGCTGCTGGCCCCCATAGGGTGTACATGCGCGATCAATTTTTCCCTATCAAATTTCTTTGTCTTTGATTCGCAGTTTTTCTTAATCTCTTCATCAATATCCACTCTGCTCCTTTCTGATAACTCTTCGACGGAACTCTTTATTTATTCACCCAGCAACCTGTTAGCCTAAGCTAGTCTCATTATGTTAACCGTGAAATGCTCGAAACGCTTTATAGACTTCTCGATTTATCTGTTTCAAATTGTATATCGCAATTTGGAAACGTTGTTTTGTCGCTAAGCGAATTATGATGTTCTGCCAAAGATTACTAACCAGAAATGCGAACAAATTATTAGCTACCAAATCATAATTATCAATAATTTTTAAACAGCTAAAAATTCCGATATTATGTTTTCCAGAATATCTCGAATATATAATATGCATGCGGAGTTTATTCAGAGTTTCGATTCAGAAATATCTCATTGTCCACTAAATTTTGAACAACTGTAAATCGGGTTTAACAAAGAACATAAAAGCTCATATTGTTTTTAATATTTGTAGTACAATCAACATAAAATAGTGCCAACTAGAAGGAATAATATTTATATGGGCTTGATATAATAACTATTGGCATGATGCACGCATGTGAGTTTCATGCATTAACAAGAATGTTTTGTATCAAAATGTGGATGAGGCAATCCCGTATGTAATCGGTTATTCATGTAGAGTATTTTATCGTTAGCATTAGTCATTTCCAAAATTTGATTTATATATATTTTACATGAAGGCCAATCAAAAATTATGATGATTATGCTGATGATGATGGTGTTGGTGGTATGAAAACGATGTTAGCAAATGCACGAGTATTTGGTACTCACAACTTTTAAGGCTGGTAGATGGGTTGGTTGAGAGAATAAATTTTGTAAAAAGTAGAAGTAAAATATAGCGATCATCATGCAGTTAAAAGTAATGATCATGTTGTGGTTATAAATAATAAATTCAAACTGACATTTCCTACATTTATTTCATTTGTTTTTGTTTATTTTTTTGGGTTTCTATTTGATTTCACAAACATTTGTATGAAGTTGGTCACCGCCAAACTCCATTAGAAAACATGTTGTTTGCAACTGAAATCTTAAGCTGAAAAACCACAATTCAAACTATAGCAAAAGTTTAAAGTTGATATCAAACAACAGAAGTATTAAAATTAAGAGAGAAATAAAACTCGCAAATATAATAAAACAATACTTCTGCTAAAGATCCATAACCACTTTAACATAAACCGGCCGGTAAAAAACGTGGTTTTCTTCTTTTGTGTGTAAAATGTTTTACCAAATTTTTTTTTGTTGTAAACAAAATGTTAAGTTTATATGAAAGCAACGAATCGGATCGGAGAAATATTTAATGAAAAAAGCGTGATCAACAACAGAGAAATGTGCTTAGATATTGTCAAAAAAAGGCAGACTAAAAAGGCAGTGTATAGTGATACCAGCTTACATAGCAATGATAGAAAAGTATTATATTGTTAAATTATGTTATCATTTGCTAATACTAGTCACTGCTGAATAGGAGTCACGCAAATCACACGAAATATTGTTGTAACACAGCGCAACAAAAAATGTTGCATTATATGCAGCCTTCATTTATGTATTTGAATAAAAATATATTTTTCATTCATCACTTATCAAATTGTCCTCTCAGATATAATATATGTTATATCTCTATCTTTGCGATTACCGTTTTATCTCCTTAATCGCTGCAAAATGCCATGCTTTCAGGGGTTTAATCAATCTTAAGAAGTGGAGAGCCACATCGTCGAAGGTATTATAATGCTACGTGTCCAAATTTTTTTAACAATTCTGCTCAATTTCTTAACATTTCCATCGTCTGTTGGTTTACAACACGAGAGTGTCATCATTCATATATTCTAAACATTTTTTGAAAACCTTGTACCATTGTAAACGAATTTTTGACTCAAAGTAAAATCATTAATGGTGACATAAACTACACAATTTTGTTGACAAACCGGCTTAAATTTTACGATTTTTCAAATAGTTTGCGTAGACTATAGGGTGATGTTTGTACAAATATTTGAAGCATGTTTGTACGCAAATAAAAAAAATTTGATAAACTGACAAAATTATATGAATGATTTGAGGAAAATTTTTTAGGGTTAATACGTAGATGAAAAAAGAAACAAAAAATATATAAATGGAAAAAGTGTTGCTGTTATATATAATTTTAATAAAGTCTGTATATGTTTGTCCCGAAATCTTTTTCTCTCTTCACCGTGTTTTTTTGCGTGGCTAACAGAGATGTCGCAGCACAGTCTGAATGTACATTGATTAAAAAAAGAAATGAACAAGTATTTACAGAGAAACGGTGTTTCTGGAAGTCGCTTTAGTCCCATCATTATGGCTCGTGTGTATCTATTACGATTATAATCCGGAGGCGTTATTTCGCACTAGTGAGAGGAGGCAGTGAAAAGCACCTTTTTGGAATTAAAGCCACCACCAAACTGTATAGCGCTGTATAGCAAGTTGTGCCTGTCTCATTGGAACCAAATTTCGTTGAATAAGGCTTAAAAAAAGAAATTCATTCAGCACGTGCACGTGCACAGCACTCGTCGTTAACAGTTACAGCAGCTCTTTATTAGTTTCGAAATATATTAGGGCCGATAACGCTAACATTGTGTAAACAACAAAGTAAATTTTAATGGATGAATTCATTATTGGCTTTGGAATTGGCGTAGTTAGTTAACCATAAATTAACTTTATCACTTCACTCATTTTTTTGACAAAGTGTTTTATGAACTTCGCAGACAGATTTACATATAATTTTTTCAAAATTTATATCCAAAATTCGCTCGTGCAGCTAAAAATCACGCGATATTTTGATTATGTTACACTGTGAGGCATAGACAATTTTTGCCAGCAGTTTTCATATAATTTAATAAAGTTTGTTTTGTTTAAAATAGAACTTGTATATGTATGTAGATATGCAGCAAATATATCACTGCCAACAGCAAAGAAAATTCAAATCTTCCTACGGAATATATACAAAATGTGAGCATAAATAACAAAAAAAAACTTTTGCAAATATATCCCAAAAGGCAGTCTCTTCTGCTGTAACGCCTTTTATATGTAACTGTTAATTTTTATGATGCAACAATAAAGAAACCTCGATAAACTTGCCACCATCTACTACAAAACTCAGTCAGTAAGTCATTTTTTTGTGAGCGAATATTGTTGTACGAGTGTTATAGTTTATTTCAAAGATGTTTGAAATCTAAACCAAAAACACGATCGTACAAGACAAAAGCTTTGAAAGAGCCAACAAAAAAGCTGCAAGATAATTTTTGTTTAAATGCTGACGCTCTGCCAGCGGAGGTGTGTCTGGAATTTTGAACTTTACAAGTTGTACCAATTTTGCACTAAACTACTTTACGCTGCGCTCTAATGCACTGCACTGCACTTCACTTGGAAGTCATTGCTGTGTTGCGGTCGCTTATTTTGAATTTCTGCAGATTTACCACAGTAACAAAAAAGTATTATTTGCGGGGGTTTCGTCTACTGGTTAGTATTTAAAGATTTAAGATCATCACTTTTATTATTTGTGTGTTTTTTTACTTTTTCCGACATTTGGTTGGTATGAATTATATATTTTAAAATGTTATATTTTTGGTGGGTTTTAACAACAATAATTGACCAATTTGTAATTTAATAAACGAATAATTTCGCCATTTTATGGTTACGAATATGATTATGGTTGCGAAGCTTAATATATTTTATTAAATTACAAAGTATTGTTTTTGAGTATTTTAAGCAGGGAATATGTTTGAAAAGGTAAATTGTATGAGAAAATATTTCTCACGCCAAAATCTTTTAACATTCCAAATCGGTAACATATTTTAGCTCCAAAATATTGTTTCATCGCCAATGTTTTCAAACATGTACTTCTCTGTTGGCTATTTCGAGATCAATTCGTTAAGAATGTATTTTCAATGATTCTTTGTTTACAATATTTACACTAAAGAACAATAAGTAAATTTAATCAAATAAGATTGACACTAACTATATATAAAAAACAAAGCATACTAAGGTCTTGCGCGTTTTGTGCAGTTTGCTTTTTGAGAACGCTTCGAATATTTTTATTGTACATCTAGGAACGTGTGACGTCAAGGTCAATTGCGGTTGGGAAAGTAGGACTTTGCACGATTGCTTTGCTACTGACGTTTCGAAGCATACCCAACATATTAAAATCTAAAATACCACCATTGAAACTATATACATATTAATGGATGTATTATCTGAAGTTCCATATATAGTCATAAGATTTAAAAAGGTCCAAATAGGATCGAGTAAAATAGTGTGTATTAGTGGCATCGTACATATATAATTTTTGTTATATGGAATTATTGTGCAAGCTTATTAGTCTCGGGTCTCTCTTCAGAAGCTGCCTGGATGTTTATACATAGAAGTCTGGTTCTTCAGAGTTTTGTTTTCAAATTTTTGCTAGTTTGTTATATTTAGTTTGCTTAATAACGAGTGATTTTTTTGCTATTATCTTTTTGGCAACACTAGTTTTGACAGCTCGCGCACGTTTTGTATCTTGTGTCACTGTCAAACATCTTCAGTTTGGTCTATAATTTAATCATGAATCGTCTTACAAACGAACAACGCTTGCAAATTATTGAATTTTATTACCAAAATGCGTGCTCTGTTAAGAAAGTTCATCGCGCGCTTCTTCCATTTTATGGTCAGTTTAATCGACCTACTGAGGCTTCTATTCGGGCTATTGTAAAAAAATTTCGCACCAAATTTACATTGTTGGACATTAAACCACCAACACGCTTACGTAGAGTGAGAACTGAAGAAAATATCGCAGCCGTATCGGCCAGTGTTGGTGATGACCGTGAATTATCGATTCGGCGCCGTTCGCAGCAATTGGGCCTCTGTTACTCCACTACGTGGAAAATTTTGCGGAAGGATTTGGGTGTGAAGCCTTATAAGATACAGCTGGTGCAAGAATTGAAGCCAAACGACCTACCACAACGCCAAATATTTGGTGAATGGGCTCTTGAAAAGTTAAATGAAGATCCACTTTTTTATCGAAGAATTGTGTTCAGCGACGAGGCTCATTTCTGGTTGAATGGATACGTGAACAAGCAAAACTGCCGTATTTGGAGTGAAGAGCAGCCAGAAGCATTGCAAGAGCTACCAATGCATCCACAAAAAACAATCGTTTGGTGCGGATTATGGGCTGGCGGCATCATTGGGCCGTATTTCTTCAAAGATGATGCGAATCACAACGTTACTGTGAATGGTGAGCGCTACCGTGCGATGATAACAAACTTTTTTTTGCCCAAAATGGAAGAGCTTGACTTGCATGACATGTGGTTTCAACAAGACGGTGCCACATGCCACACAGCACGCGAAACAATGGACCAATTGAGAGGCGAGTTCGGTGAACAGTTTATTTCACGCTTGGGACTAGTCAATTGGCCGCCCAGATCGTGCGATTTAACGCCTCTAGACTATTTTTTGTGGGGCTATGTTAAGGCTAATGTCTATAGCGACAAGCCCGCTTCGATTGACGCACTGGAAGCCAACATTGCCAACATTATTCGTGAGATACCGGCCGAAATGTTGGAAAGAGTATGCCAAAATTGGACTAAGCGGATGGACCATTTGAGGCGCAGCCGCGGCCAACATTTGCATGAAATAATCTTCAAACATTAAATTATATCGACCCAACTATCAATCCAAATAAATATTTCATGCATTTTTCTGAATTTTGTGTGTTTTCTTTTTTTTAATTTCCGATAGTTCTTATAAAATCACCCATTATAAACTTATTCAAAGTGAAAAATAAGTTATTTTATTTTAAAATGTTTTTGGTTACAAGAAATATTTTTCATATAAAGTTTGTTTCTTTCCAAAGTTTTGAAATTTTTCTGCACAGCAAACGAAAAGATATGGTCAATAATAATAGCAAATGCCACAACAAAGCGAAACTGAGAACCTGGACTAACAAATGAAACATATTACTCGTTCGTTGTCTTTCGTTTTCTTACGTTTCTACTAGAGACCTCTATATCAACCCACGACCACTGACGAAGAAACTCTCAAGCAATATTCGGAAATAGAATCATCCAATCATGGAGGAAGGAACAAGTCCATCACACAAATGCAAGGCAAATTTTCCAAACACATTAAGCTAATCGTGCTGTGATTAATAGCAAAAATCATCGCTTCGACCTTCTAAAGGCATTTCATCTGCGGTACATGCCGATACCCGTTGCACCAATGTTAGGCCGCTGGTCTTGCTTAGCGAGACAAACCAGTATACATAGATTTTTAACTTATATTTTACCGTGAACAGGTGCCCTTTTTTATACAAAACTATGCAAGCGAATCTACTCCTTCATTCTGTTGTTTAGAAGAATAAACGGGAGCATATAAGTTTTAAGGGGACGTGATTGTCAAAATATTCACAGCTATAACAGTGAAACTCTCCCAACTTGATATGGATTGTTTTGAGAATTAGATATATGTTTTAGCCGAACCTTGACGACTTATACCTTGCGCAGCACTGCATTTTTAAACAATCTATGAAGCCTCCGTCGTGGAGAACATTTTATAAGAATGGGGTTAACGAGCCACGTCGAATACGGCAATCACAATGCAACTAAAGAAAACTAAAACATGCATTTTTAAAAGGACGGTTTACAATATCCTGCCTGTAAAGTCAATTGAGTGCATCAAGTAGAACAACATCAAATGGGTTGTTGTGTTGACTTAACTTCTCTTAATACATTTCGCTAAACATTCTATCTCAAGCTTTAATGACATATGCGGTGCAGCTTCTCCTATTGTCCATAAAATGTTCACTTTTTATCTTTGTAACCTTTCAATACTGAAGTCCTGATAGTAGTATTCCATAAACCCAAACAGCTTTTATAACAATATTATGCAGAATTACTTTATTTTTCAAACTTGATCAGTTCTTGCTTGAATATTGGATTTCTATGCCTAAAGAGTCGCAAGTTTGTTGGCATGTGGCAATGACTTAACATTGCTCCGTAAAAATAGTCCAAAGACGTTAAAAAGTAGAAGTCACCGCCCTCCTTCATCGGCATTGTAGTAAACATTTACTGTAAGACGCCAAATGGCTACAACAAACCGACTCTTTACTCACCTTTCTTCATCTGCCCTCGCAGCTTTATCCACTCCTTTCTAGTTTTGGTCCAATTAAAATTATGATCCAAAGGCGTTGACTCACTTGAACGTAGAACAGAACAGGGAACAGAACCACTTTTGGACAATATATTTTTATAAATGAAGCCGCACACTGGCGTAATACTAAAAGAAGATGATAGAAAGTCCATAGTTTTGGAGCAACTTAACCTATTTCGATAAACGAACTGTTTTGAACAACAAATTTTTTTGACGATTTGTAGAGGCACCCTGTTTTAACTCTACATCTTTGGAAGCTTATAACTTTTGGATATCACATAGTATAGCAACAGGTTATAATGTTTTTTTATCGGGGAGTTATCTAAGTTCTTATTTTACACAGGACTATAATTTTTTTTAATCATAACGAATTTATTAACGAAACGAATTAGAAAAAACTTGTTAAATAGGTAATTCATAATATCCTCCTAGTAAACTTTTATGGCCAGTGTAATTCAACGCTAAGTACCAGTATCTCTTAATTTGATGTAGTCTACCAAAACATGAATTAATTAATTTACACATTAATGGTTATACGTAGAATATATTAAAATTTTTACATAGAATATAATTTATTACATTAATCTACTTGTGTGTTTATAGATTCACATGAATAGTTCGATTTTGCAATTATCTTCTTAGCCCAGTTGTATAGAAAACGAATTAATTCCAAAACTATAATTAATAAGTTCAAACCCGGTATTTTTGCTAATTAGTTTTAATAGAGTTTCCAAGCAAAGTGCACATTAAAAGTATTACAGATAAGAGAGCAAAGAAAATAAAAATTTTAATTGAGTTTAAACTCAAAATCTTTTAATCGCTAACTGAAAATTTTAGGGTTGCGTGTCTGCAATCATAAACAATAAAAAGATTGTAAATAACAAATAATTCAAACGATTGCATTTAATTTGGTATCTTTGCGTTCAGATGAGATGAGTCTCATGATAGTAACCCAGAAACAAGTTCATATTTTCTGATTTGCCATCGTTTTACCAAGGGATTTTTTTTTAATTATTTAAAAATGTGTTTATATTATTAATAAACTGCACGGAGGAGAGAGTATTTTTAAGTTAAAATATTAAAAGAAGTTAATATTTCGCCGAAAAAAGTGAGGATATTAATATTACACTGAGAAAATTGTATAATAAAAACTTAATAAATTAAATTAATTTTGGCTACAGTGCCGATAAATGAGGTGGATGTTTGACGCGTGTGGTCAATGCTTAAGCAAAAACTCACATAATTTATCTAAAATTATTATCTACCAAACTCTTTGTGGTCTTTAAGGCAGTTCCTAAAACAATTCCTATAAAGTTAATAAAATTATGTTTACTGTAATGATGGAGTTTTTTCTTTTGGAATATGACAGTTCCATTAGCTTTCAGTAATTGTAACCGCCATGCCTTAATGCTGCTCAGAAAAGTCCGTTGTCATATTTATGAGAGGGTGTGGAATCGATTCCATCACCTGCTGCTTCGTATATTACGCGTTTACTATATCACCCAACGGCACCGATCCGAAATGCATTTTTAACTGACATTGGTTCGAGTGTTCACGCGCCCACTGGAAACTTTTTTTATCGTAGAAAATTACATTAATAATTATTCTGATATCATGAAAATTATTGAAATTGAAAAGAAAATATGTGTACAATAAGAGGCTGTAAAATAAAAAGAATTATTTTTTGGTTCCAAATATATACGGAAGCAGCTTCAGTGCTTATACTTTCCGTTGGCAACGCAAATTTGGAGCTCTATCTAATAAATAGTCGTATTGCAATGCTGACAAGCGACAGGCAGCTGTTCGAAATAAACTGTAGTGAAGTTTTGTTCATGTCCAAGGACTGGACGTTTAATTTGCATGGCAGTATTTTTTTTTTTTTTTTGCCGAAGCTGTCGTTCAGTAGCTACACGTTTTGATATTGGCACCAACATTGCCAGAACTTTTAGAGGCAAAATCTGCAAAATTGGTTGATTTTTTAATGAAAAATCTTCAAAATCTGCATTCCGTTTTAAAAAATCTTCAAAAAATCTTCTTAACACTTTTTATTTTTTTTCTTGTTTTTTATTAAAAAATATTAATATATAACAATTAGTTCCAACATAAATTCAGATTTGTACATACATATTTCTCATAAAAACAAAACGAAAACATTTTCAAGACAATCGAATTTATTTGTTGTTGTTTTATTTCATTAATCAAAAAGTTTGATTGATCATACTTCCCTAAATTTAATATAAAAGATGTTATATTATTTTTAAATAAGTATGAATTACATATTTATATACATATGATTAAAAAAACTTAAGCAACTTCAGGAGATCGGGGGTCAAAAACTATTTGATGTACAAACATAAATATGTATGTATATATGTATGTATGTACATATGTATATATTTTTAAATCAATATTTATTTTTATACATATATATCAGTTGAAATCGATTTAAGTAAATCTGGAGAAATTGAGGCGTCAAAACACACTGTTTTTAAGTTTTAAATAATCTTTTGTGAGCAATATTCCGACTATGGATTCATTTTCCAACCGATTTCGGACTTTTGTTTTATTTAGATTCACCTGACTAAATATTCTCTCAACGTTTGCTGATGAATGCGGTAAAATCATTATATTCTGAACAAATTTAGTTAGAGTAGGAAAAGCATAATCGGAACCAGCGCGTTTGATTTCAGATATCTTTTTCCAAAAACATATTAAAGTTATTTCTTCCTTATTTAACATATTGTTAAAGTTGAAGAGTTTTAGTTCTCTAAACTCAGAGTCCAGATCTTGTTTTTCATTTTCCTTAAACAAATTTGGAAAATATTTCGCAATATTGAAAATTGAATTAGATTGACCACTTATTATTAAATTCGGACTAATAATATTGAGAGATTTCATTTGATTTTCAAAATTGAATCTTTTCAAAACTTGATCCAACAACTCAATGTAAAATTGGATACAATCATTAGTTATTTTTTGTACATCAAATGAAGATAAACTTGTATTTGAAAGTACTTCAGCTGCATAAATTCCGAGGTAAACGCTTTCGTAATTTACGAAATTCATAGGATTTTTGTAATCTACAGACAAGATTTTATCATTTTGTATCAAATCTTGTTTCATAAAGTTGCTCATTACTATTTTTATTAATCTTTCCATTTGAACATATAAATTGTGGATCTCAGTCGCTTCGCTTTGGAACATTCTATTTATATTATTAATAATACCCAGAATGTACTTTAAAAAAGATAAATAAATTTTATTTGTATCGTTTAGATTATTTAGTATGAATTTTGCTGTATCTATATGATCAATATTAACAGCAAAAGAAAAATATATTTTTAAACTTTCATACAAATCTAATAAACGATTTACAACCGCCTCTAATGAAAGCCAACGCGTTTGGCTTGGATGTAAAATTTTTTTTGGTTTTATATCCAACAAACTTTGTAATTTATTAAACTGGTTACACCGTTTTGGACTATTGGATAAATAGTTATATATATCCCTGGTTAGTGTCTCTACTGCGGATGGAAGTTTGAGGCATGCATAAGATGCACATAACGCCAGTGAGTGACATACACATTTAATAATAAATAAATTAGGAATTTCCTTTTTAAAAAGTTGGGCAACGGAATGTTTTTTGCCCGTCATGACAGCTGCTCCATCTGCCGCAAAACCGATCATATTTTTTCTATAATTAATATTGTTATCTTCAAAATGTTTAACAATTAAGTTATATAGGCTTGAAGCATCGCATTGGTCTACTTCTACCAATCCAAAAAAAAGATCATGGATTTCGAAATCTAAGCAGACCCGAACTATCATACACAAAGATTTTTTATTTGAAAAGTCTGTAGACTCATCTATACACAGTGAAAATAAACTATTTTGTAGTAAATCACATACCACTGAAAATTGGGAACTTCCAATTACATTTCTAACAATCGCATTAGCTTTAGTTCTTCCTAGTTTTATTTTGGATGTAATTTCAGAATCGATGAAGGAACTTTGACACACTTTGGTCAGATGATCTGCTACTGCAAACGGCAAGTTGTGTTCAACAATAAATAAAGCTAATCTTATTTCAGCTTTTTTATTCCCAAATTTTTCCAATGAAAATATTTCATTAATTTTTGCTTGGTTAGCTATAGCATTCGAAGCTTCCACATGTTTCCTTGTTTGTGAATGTGAAACCAAATCATTTTTTCCGGCGGTTGCCTTAAGTTCCTTCTTGCAAACTTTACAATAAACTACTTGATTTCGTTTTTCCGCCCAAGACTTTATATCAGGATCTTCCAACCAATCATTTCTAATTTTACGTTTCTTCCTTTCATCAGTCTAAAATATAGTAAAAAAATTGGAGTGTAATAGGTAACAAAATTTGTGTATAAAATTATCTTTAGCTAACGTACCGAAGCGGCAGAATCCCCGTCATCACATGAGCCATTTTTATCTGAAAGAGAACAAAATTTATAATAGTAACCTTTTTCGAATTAATTCACTTATTCACTTACTGTTTATTTGCAAATATTTTAACATAGTTCACTGCTTTTATTTATTTTTGATTTCTAAAATTATGTAAAGAAAGTATGCAGACTTTAATATATTTTTTCACAAATCGCGTGTTGTCAACAACCGTTATTTCTTTTTTTTCCAAGATGCTTTGGTTAAATTTTTCAGTGCTTAACAGGGAAAAATACATTTAGTACAGAAAATATCAACACTTAACAAAAACGTTTAAAGTTGCAAAGCGAATTAATACCAAGTGGCGTTATCATTACAACATACATACAAAATTGTTGTACGATTATTTCTATTTGTAAGTTGACAGTTCGGGTTAGAAGTTTTATTCTATTTTGTATGGAGTTTGACGGATGGGGTTAAGTCAGCTAACGATCAGCTGCGGTGATAAAGCTACCTGGTACTGAATTCGCCTTGTAAAGCTGTTGCTTTTTTTTTTTTGCTTTCATTGAAGATTGGTTGCAATTTTTCGTTCTTACTGGAGATTTAAACAGTACGAAAATAAGTTTCATAGTAAAGAAGTTGCCATATATTTAATTTTAAAAAATCTGCATTTTTCGGTCCAAAATCTTCAAATCTGCGTTTTGACATTTTAGGTGCACAAAATCTGCAAAATGCAGATAAATCTGCACTTCTGGCAACAGTGATTGGCACATTACCTTGGTGAGCAAAAGCTCGCCTTTTCTTAAAATTTGATGATTGTTCTTTAAATCCAAAACATTGCATTACCAATGAAGCAGATTTGGCGCCAAATTCAGTTTAAAAAGGGTATATAAGACTAGATATAAAAATAATAAACTATTTATAATGTCATCTATTATAACAAATATTGTTATTAATTACTATTAAGTAGATTAAAGATATGGCTTCGGATAACATCAATATCTCGTGGTACTCACTAAAATACTATACTTTGATGATATTCATAATTCCGGTTCTCTAAAAGCAGTTTCCAATTGTATGATACTGTTTTACTTAAGAAACAACTCTCTAAATCAAAATGTTTGCCTTCAGCATTTTTGTGTATATGTTTGATAAAATTAAGGAAACATGCAATAAAAAGTTTTGAAAATAGAACATGAAGTAAATTAACCAAAACAGTAACACAGGGACTTATCAGAAAGGATCTTACTATCGGTTTCATCAGTTCTCGTATATTTTTTCATAATAAAATTAGTACAAATAGAAACTGTTAACTAATCCACCTAACAAGTGGCAATAAGCAAAAGTACACATGAAATCTGAAAATGGAAGTGCAGCGGATTTCGAAAACGGCTGCTATGCTCTTCTGTGTAAGTTGAAAAGTTAAAGTTGATGTTAACTTTCTACCTTGGGTCTTGATATGTACATCCTGTCTTTCTGACTTAAAAACAATTTCCAACAATTCGTCCATCGTAATTGAATTTAAATAAAAATACATTAAACTCAACTAAGCGAATTTTCAATCAACCTCCTAGTTCGACGGTAAAATAACTTTTGAAAATGATAATCCGAAGCCCACTTTTGAGAGAAACCATCGCACTCCAAATACAAACAAACCTGCAGCAAATCCATCTGGACTCATGACTTGACCATTAGAACTAACCACGATCTGCCATTATTTAATTAAGAGATATGAAAATTATACCTTCAAAATGAAAAATAGTTGCTTTTTAGAAGTGTAGACGACTACTAACTTAAAAAGTTATAAAAATTAATATCTTTCTGGATATATAAAACTTAAAAGCAGAACACTTAATAGATTTTAAAAATGCTGTCTGTCGTCATCACTTTGTTGCGAATATCAAAATATACAAAATCACACAACGCACACAACTTATGCCCAATTTAATTTTACTCAAAAGAAGGAGCGATAGCTAAAAATACAAAAAATGGTAAAAAATAAAAATATATGTATGATTAATGCAATAAAATGATTTAATCACAATTTTTATGAGTCAATGGGTATTTTCGCAGAAGTTTATTTTTCTGCCACTTTTTTATATATTAAGTTAAAATGTCAAGTGCTGCAGTTACAAGATATAATAAGAATTTTAAGTTATTTAATATATATTCTATTGTAAAATTGCCGTAAAGCTATTAGCCAATACGTGAATGTTTATTCATAAAATATTTTCCAAATTCAAATATGTGTACTTTAAATCATATTAAAATGTTTACCCATCATCAAGTGTTGACTGCAAATATGTACTCTTGGATGTGATTAACGCCGAAGAAGCTGCTTTGAATGAATTCGGCGAGAATAAATAATATTTTTTCTGTAGAATTATCTCATTGTTTTGTTTAGATTTATTTATTTTTGCAACTTTTTTATTTTATTTAGTTGTTTTTTGAGTTGTAGCATTTACATCATAATCTGCAGCATCTACCACTTGATCATCACCAGCAACTTAATGTATTTCAGTTGCAATGATGTCTGTTAAAGCAGTTGCTGCATTCATAACTACTTCATTACCAATTATTTGGGGTTATTGATTGCGAAGATGGTTGGCGGTACACTTGTCTATGATGGCACCTTCAAACGATGATTTAAAATTAAATCAACTGATCAACATTAGGGTGCTTATGTTATAAGCAGCTGCAATTTTATATCATAGAACTAAAATCAATGAAAAGTTAACTGTTATAATGATATCTTTGCCACAGGAGTCTCTTTGGTCTTTACGTATGTGCACGTAAATTCATGCAACTGACGTATTAGAGTACGTAGTTACATCGTCAATGTATTTTGCAAAATTCAGCACCTGGATGCTACTGAGACCTTTTTAAGAAGTTCATGTGTTGGCTACCTACATCGCTAGGACAGGTGATGATTCCAAAGAGCTCTTGCTTTTTTATTAAATGATACTTCTTTATTACTATTCCTGGCTTCCTTAGAGGGCAACTTTCTTGACATCAGGTACGATATAATCCCCAAGTCAGCACAAAAATTTTACCATAAATATTTTTACAACTTATTAATATTTCGAAAGTGCCTGGGGTTGGAGATTCTCTTTGCCTGATGAAGATACTGTTATTAAAACATTCATTCAATGCCCTAGAAAAATGTGATGAAAAGTTTTTAAGTGCTGATCAGTACTTCCGTTAATGGCGGTGGCTGTGGCTCTCAGTGGATGCGAAACCAACATTGTTATGCTCAGCATAAAGGTCACGTCCGATTACAATGATATGAAAGTATGAACCACTAAAGCAGAATGGCCATGATTGCATTAAATTACATCTTATATATATGTATATATGTATTTATATATATATATATATATATATATATATATATATTATATATATATATATATATATATATATATATATATATATATAGCCGAGAAGACAATATAGGATATTGTGTAGGATTGCCTTCCAAATTAGTAAAATCTGGAAGAGAGCGCATTGCGGTGTCTCAAAAAGCCATGGTTTGGTTTCAACTTAAGCATCACTCTAATGAGCACTGTAAAAAAAATAATAAATAATTTGGTATCTACGAAAAGAGTTATAGACCTACTAAAATGTAGTTCTCTCTGGAAGTTTTATTTCCATAGAATAAAAAACGGTTATTTGAATTCATGTGCATTAGGATCATTCATATGCACATTCATTGAATACGTTTATTGTTGTGTTTTTCAAGCTCATAAGTTGCCGTTAAATTTGTAGTGCAATAAAAATAATTCATATTATCAATAAAAACATAAATTTAAAGATCTCTATCGCACTAAACTAAGTACAACTGTGTAGTCACTGTGAAGCGGTATAGAAGATGAAGAGATGTTGTAAAGAACAAATTATGCATTCAGCTTTTAACCGCAGTGTCCAACCATACTAGACTCGTGCACTACAAAGTAAAACTTGCTTGCTCATCTTGGTACTCATATTTGCTTTAATTTTGAACTACTAATCAAATAATCGATTATATGACTTCGATAATTAATTCTATAAAGCTTTTGAAGAATTCAAATGGCATGTTAAAGCTTTCTGATAACATTGAGAATTTCTAAGGAGTAAATATACAATAATCGAAAACACAAGAGAGTCGGTGGGCTTTCCTAAAGCAATTCTGCAATTATTTGTATGGTACAATTATATCGCCAATGTACATGCAATATTCAAAGGTTCCACAATATATTGAGCAAAATCAAGAGACAAAAGAAAAGATAAACATACTGTGAAATTTGTTCCCAATATTGCGCAATATTGTTTTAGTTTTGCTTATAAGTTATATATAATTTAATTGTTAGAAGGTTGTGCCATGTTGTATATGAAAATATTGTGTCACCAATTCCATAATATAAAATGGGTTTGCCGTTCATAATACCAGTAAAATAGACGTTTTGGTATACGGTTTTGGTGTAATTACCACCCTTGTGCTGAATATCAGCACAATTGGCGAAGCGACGCCCTTACTAATTTAAAATGCAAGAGCTTTGGAGCAATTCAGTATCATAAAAAATGTCAGTCTTCAATTTAATGGTAAGAGTATTCCTGGAGTAGACATAAGGAACCTGTTCAAAGGCATGATATAAAGCAGACTCAGAATCATAGCAGAGATAGTTTGATGTTGTAACAGAAAAAAAGCTTTCTGAAAATTATTCGGACATACTTACTAACTCGATTTCTTAGGTCACAGCACGTATTTCAAGGATGGAAATAAGTCTGAATGGGACGGGATATCCAAAGGGAGGGCGTGAGATAATAAAGGTTTTGTTTTGTAAGCAAAAGCTTAAGACAGAAATAAAAAAGATAATACATATTGTTAAAGTTTTCAAAAATATTTGAATCGATATCAAGTATTGTTTTTTATAGTGAAAAACTCACTCTAGTGATGCGACTTTAAGTATCTTAAATTTGGACCTACCTGAGAAAATAATTTACCATAAACTTTAAGTAAAGCTTAAGAAACATCTCAAGCATGTTCAGAAATCAGATCGAACAAGTATTCAAAATAAAAAAATCAAGCAAATAAATAGCAATTGAGCATGCGCAACGCCCAACTTTAGCGGAAAAGTCTTCATATTGCTGTTACTTGTAGTTGCTTATATTATTTATTTATTTTGCAAACACAAAAGATCAAACAGCCGTTTCTGAAAACAAATCTGCCAACACACTACTTGTTCCCTTCATTGGCAATGTTACGTATACGACACACAGATCTTCTCAAACATGAAAATGGAATATTGAGCAACAAGAAAATATGCAGCAACAATAAATATCACATCGAGCTTTTTTATTGTTTTGTTTAAATTCTAAAACTGTGTGTTGAGTAAAAGCTTCTTCTGTACCGCTATTGAGTCTCTCAATAAGCCAGTTTGAAGTTTCTATTTACTCTCACTTTTTGTTTGATGATGCTGTTTGTTGTCTGTTTCTTTCGTTTTGTGATTGTATGGGAATGTTTTAGCCAACTTTCAGATGCATCATTTCTGTATGTAAAGTTAAGTGTGTGTTCGTGTGACTGCCAGTGAATTTTAGGTGTATTAGCAATAGTAGCAACTTTAGCAGGGCTTATTGTTGTATTGCATTATGTACACTTGATGCGACTGCTGTTTTTTTTGCGTGATTTTGATAATGATGTTGTTGGTGCTGCCAAGTTAAACCAAAGAAGAGTCTATTAAATAAATCTAACGGCATTCGATTTGCAAATAAAATCATTGTTTTCGTTTCAGTTGCAACGCTATATAAATGTTTGCATTTTCTAAGCAAGCAACAACTAACACTTGACGAGCCTTCAAACGCAGACGTGTCTCGTTCTTAAAACGCGTGTGTTCTTTTATAAGTATTTCTTGAATATTCTAAAAAGGACAACTTTCGTACTTTTCTAACATCTAACGTGTTATTTTGCCAATCTACTAAAAGTAAATAAAGTGAGTTTCTGACTAAAGGATTTCTTTAATTAAAAAATCTTAAAACGATGAAGGAATAAACTAAAATGCAATATTTTTTAACAAAACTATATATTAAAAATATTCCAAGTGACTGCAGTTGGTTTCTACGTTGAGTTACTTATTGATGTGATCAAAATTTCGAATGCTGAATAGTTTAAAAATTCATTAATTGAAATGTTGTTTTTATAACTAAAAACTGACACTCATAAAAACAAAAAAACCTATTTTAATAAAAAGATGTTAATGTCATAACATTTTACTGAAAGTGAGCACTGGACAAATATTTAAAATAAACTCAGATTAAAACGGACAAATTTTACAAGAACGTATTTTGCATCTTAGAGTGTTGTGATTGTAAAACTTCGTTTCTCATAAGATATCAATATTTACTTTTAGCATCTAAAGTTTGAAATGATAATTTTTTTTTATATTGAGTACATTATTAACTACTACACAATATAAAATTAAATTTAGTTTTCCAAAAATTACCAATGATTTATCCATTTATTGTAAATGTACATTTTGTTAATCCGTATGAATGTGCCAAGTTCATTCATATTTGTCATATTTGACATTCCCTAAGTTTTCTATAAGAATGTATTATTTTACATACATATAGCTCTGTGTTGAGATTCTATATGCAAGTTTTGTAATATTTTGAATTAAAAGTATTTCGAGCATTTTTGATGATTATTCGAATAACAGAATTATATCTCTTAACATTATTAGCAAAAATTGGGCCATATTTGCGAGTGTTAAGTAGTGTTATAAACTATATACTATAACTACTTACTTTGCCAGTTGATAACAGAATGTAATTAAATTTATAAAGATTTTTGGTTTTTAAGAACGCACAATCTCATTGGAATCTGATTTAAATAACTTTGGACCTTAATATTACGAAGCTAAAGAGAAGTGTCTTGCTGTTTTCGTTCAGAAGCTTTAAAACTCGAATTAATGTACTATATATGAAATTGTTAAATGCTTTAATATCATTTCTTAACTCGGGGAATGTAACATACCAACGAAAAAAGTTTCAAAACATGGTAATAATTTGCAAAATTAACCGAATTAATACATATGAGAATCAGACGAAGTTTCCGAATAGAATAATAATATGTTACTAAGGATACGTGACACTTGTCAACTATTTGCACAAAAAATCATAACCCTTATATACTATTGAATAAAATATATAACATATAAAACAGTTTTCTTCATAGCTAATGGAAACTGTCATAGAATCTAATGGCGTTTTCTTTTCTAGAAAACATGTAACGTTTTTTCAATTATTTTCTAAGAAGTGGCGGCTTGGAAAAGTTTTTAAACAGAAATAATTTTTCAGGAGGGTTGTAGGATTCATTTCTAACAAATCTCTTATTTTGATATGGCAAAATGTTGCCATTTTCTATTGAAAAGTGTGTAAATGCTGCATTATTTTTTTAGAAAAGAAATCGACATAATATGAATACCTTATTGAATGTCGAAACTAAAGTTCTTTAAAAAGCTTTTACTGGTAAGACCTTTTTGGGTAAATATTTGACAAGTGTGAACTTACCCTAAGTGGCATCAAAGAGTTTATCAATAATGTTAGATATAGAAACGTAAGAAACTTTAACAACATGATCTCCTTTCAAATGTTATTTTAAACGTCAACAACTTGTGGAAGAAACTTTTCTATATATTCTTTTATTAAAAATAAAACAAAATTATTTTAAAAGATTTAAGTTAACTATTTTAAAATGAAACATATCCAGGTATATTTTTAAAAAGATTAGTTCTTTGTTTTAATGGATTGTTTTGTTATTGTTAACAATATGTAATATTTTTTTAATGTAATATTTTCAAAGCTATTTGAATGCTTTTTTTTATTCTTTATTAATCCAAAATTCGAATAAAAGTTTGAAATCATTTCTTTGTTCGAACACGATCAATTTTGTGAAAAAAGCAATACTGTAGACAGCTTGAGGTTAGGAAAAAAAAATTTTTTCCTAACCCTGCGACCACACGAGCAATATTTCTTGCCTTGATACAATCAATAACGCTGGGCAAAGCTACAATGTCCTTGCTTGTATTTGTTGGTACCGAACCCGCACTAAAATTATTAATAAAATATTTTGAGAAGGATCACCACTCCATTTCTGTTTTTGATACGACTCCTACCCTTTTATGTAAATATGATTGATATGTTTATATTTTATGCAACCACTTTTGTCAAAATAAAGCTTTTATTTTGACAACTTGCTATAGTTTTAATATGCTGCATATTTAGAAAAAATAAAATTTCAGTCAAATGACAATTGAGTTTGACGGTATGTTCCAATCGATTTGGGCAGTTGCTACGTCAAAAATTACCAAAATTATTGCACGTGTGGTATATACTTGCGATGGGACAAAATACTACCTCCGTAATGGCTTTAATATTCTGGCATCAAAGCGTTTCCTTGCGTGTTTTTTAAGGCTTCCAGACAGTTCTACTTTGGCAGATTTCTTATGAATAGTTTTTACCTAAAAAAATTCCATTTTACTACTTCGTCTTCTCAAACATATTGGTAATTTCGTAATTTGATTAGGAGTTTTTCATAACAAAAATTTCTTAGTTTTAAGCCATGTTTGCTTGACATATCGAAAATATACTCTTGTCGCCGCAAGGGCATGTTGCTGAAATGTTTCTTTTTTCGAACTTAGACTATTCACATGTGATACGAAAAATTTTTATTATCTACGGTAAACATTAGCCTCAACGTGGCTTGATGGTCATATGGATTAAGAAAACTCATACAAGTTTTGTTACATGCAAAAAATAGAAAATTTCCTAAGTACGTGTCAATATTTATAATCAAAAAGCATTTCCAGCTCCAAGAATTGTAACCTTCTTGTTGCCGATTTGCGCTACGAAATTAATTTCTTATAATAACCAATTGCAGTTTTGTTTATTTTTGCAACATATTCGAATTGCGTCAGTATTTTTAGTTGAAACGGATTATGTACTATGTTTTCATGCAAAAGGCACGAGTTGCCCAAAAATATGTTCCCTGTAGAAGCAACCTGGCAACGTAGCTCCGTGTAAAAATGAAATAGAATATATAATTTTTTTCTCACAGAAAAAAGCTGAAGCAGCAATAATTGAAGTGATTGAACTAGGACTTGAAAAAATAGTGGTTTGTGACAGCAAAATAAATAAATAGGTATATTAAATTATAATACACTATGCCAAATAACTATAGACTTTCTTACATGTAATAATTCAAACATCTCTATTGTTACATTATTTCTATCTGTTAAATATATTTGTATACTAATTTGTTTTTTCTATTGCTTATGAGCAATAAAAATATTTCATTAAACTTGAATTGCTCTGTATTGATAATACAATACAATAGGTTTAGTTTCTGTAATAACTTTCGAAATTTATTGAGGACATATACATATATATATATATATATATATATATATATATATAGATATACATATAAAAATATACTACTTCCATTCGCACATATCTACTTTGAGCATTTTGCTAAATGGAAGTAAAGAATGTGATAAAAAATTTAGTACAACTTAAAGTCTTCCATTGAATATAACTAACTCCGTATTGTTGTCAGAAAAATATGTACACATGTAACAGTTTGATTCCTACTTAACGCGGATTACCGCGTTTTCACCCATGTAGTCAAAGTTTGAGTACCTGTACTCAAAGTTTGGGTGAGTTAGAAACAGTTTGAGAGAAAAATATTTTTTATATACTAAAATTTACAATATTTAGCAGCCAAAACTTAGAAATTTCATAATATATTAATATCATATATAATGAAACTATCACAATGTGTTAAATATTAAATTTCATATCGTATTAAGATTTCAAAACATTTTAAAATAGTTCCGCGGAGCACGAAACCTCCCGCACACTTAGGAGCATTTTGTAGATTAAAAAGTACAAGATCATACCGAATAATCATGCATATTATTTTATATTATTTATTGAAAATTAAATAATATTAAAATTCTATTCATTAAATGTAGCAGAAATAATATTCTACTAAGTCACCTGGCAAGTGAGAAAATGTAGCGGCTTCCGAAAATCCCTCTATTTTAGTCTACTGAGTGGGTTGGAAACTAAATTGATATTGACTTCACATATGATTCTTGGATTATTCATAATCTGTTACGTGCACTACCCTATCAATTTTAACTAAATTCATTAGAAAAGAAAGTTGGAAGTAAATACCTAATATAACATTTTTGAAAGTAAGGAATTAAGAAAAAAGGATATGAAGGAAATAATCAAACAGTAGAACGTGGACTCAAAGTGATTTACGATCGGTTCACTATTTTATAATAAAATTTTAAATACGAAAACTTTTAACACTTCCAAATAAGCCACATAATAAATGATGATGAAACACACATGAGCCCTGTAGCGGCTTTCGAAAACAGCTGTTCTACTTTGCTATTTAAGTTAGATAATTCAAATTATGTATTTCTGAATTAAAAAAGCTATCAACCTTAGTTTGACTCAAGTATTTTGCTAATCCAAGATCAGTGATATCAATCACCTGCGGTAAAGGTATATAACAGTTGCCTTCCCTAAATTATCAAATTATATTGTTCAATTTCATAACCTGTTACGAGTAAAATATGCATCTCTATTAAGTGTGTTTGCCACATAATAAATAAATATCAACTAATAAAACGTGACACTCTAATGATAACCTGCAGTTCTAATGAAATATTATTTAATGCAATCTAAACGCTAAATATATTAATTTCCATTTCAAGTTAATTATTATCAACAATCGAAATGGCATTTGTTTAAAAATATTCATGTAATTGATAATAGTTTTTTTGCTCTTCAATCAAACAGATCATGAAATCGTTTGTATTTGCTGTCCTCTGCTGTATGACTGTTGTATCGGCTCAACGTGGTATTCCACCACCACGTTCAAACTCTTTTGATGCCAATGCTGTGATACTGAAACAGGATTTCAATTTGAATCCAGATGGTTCTTATAACTACAAGTGAGTATACACACATCATTTAAGATGGTTAAATAATAATAATACATCTCAAGCAAATAGCATTAAAATTAATTAAAATACAGACCTTTTCACTTAAAGCAAATGAACGCCCATTTAATCCAGAAGAGCCGAAATAAACACACCTTTCATTGAGTTGTTTAAAGAAACAATTTCATGCTCATAAAACAAAAAATATTAGCAAGATATTTCAACATATTTGGCCTTTAGTGCAAGTCAAAAAATCTTTGCAAAATTTGTATTAGCATATTGTTTTGTGTGTTTTTGTTTTACTCCTCAATTTTGGTTTCACTTTGTGCACAATCTACATGAAATTACTCTGATCGATCTTACTGTCGCTAAACTAATTTAATGACTGCTTTTTGCGTTTATTTTATTTCACAGCTATGAAACAAGCAATGGAATACGTGCTGATGAAGCCGGTTATCTTAAAAATGCGGGCAATCCTCAATTAGAAGCTCAGGTAATAACATACATCTATTCACACATATAGCCGTTGTTAATAAATTGGTTAGAATAGATGGTTTTATATATATATTGTTTTTGTTTATAGTACGACCTGAATGTTACATATGCCAAAGTGTTATTTGTATAATAATGAGATAATCAGTTTTAAAATTCACATGGGCGGTAAATTGAAAAATATACTCGTATTGTTAAAACGTTGCACAAAAATACATAAGCCACGGTTGCAAATTGAAATTGAAAAGTTTCAAACTCTACCACATTAAAGCATAGTTAAAGGCGCCCATATATTAAGTTTCTCTGAGGGCACTGCCAGATGAAAACAACTACAGATTGCGTGGTCAACTTAGTTTTAAAATCTGTTCCTTATATATTTAGCGATTATACAAATATTTAATGTGTTGAGCTCTTCGATGGCACCAATTTTCTACAGAGAGCCAGTACAGTTTAAAGGACGAGCTCTGGGTGTTGTTCCTAATTACAAATGGTTGGTTATTTTCAAGGGCTATCGTTTCGACCCTATAAGATCAGCCTAAAAAGGGTAGTAGCCTGTCGAATAGACAGAATGATGGTCAGTGTACAAGAACGTGTTTTAGATATCACTTTCATTTAAAATAGAAATCAGGAATGTTGCTAATCGCAAAAGTATTTATGTAATAGTTGTGTTTGATTATGATCTTGTAGATTTACTCTTGAAGTTGTTGAGGCTACATGCCGCTAGCAACGTCTTATATGATGCCTTATTAGTTTTTAATGTCTTTGGTTTCGTCTATAATTCATCTGACTCCCAATTTTGCTAGAGAAAACAACCAAATGGCATCAAATATCACAAACAAAGCGCATTGATGAATTTTGTGTTATTATACGATTCGTGTAGAAACTCAAACGCCATCCTACCGAGTTTAGAGTCTTCTGAACTGTGGACCCTATAGTCCTCGGACATTGGTTCCTTAATTATCATATGTAATCTAAATGTAGTATAGCTGACTATTGAAACGGTCAACTATCTGCAATCGTGAATAGAGTCATTTCTTTCCTAAAGTTATTGTGGGCAGTAATAAGCAACAGATTTAAATAGCGAAGTGTAAAGCCTTGCGAAGTGTAAAGCCTTGCATGCTGAGTCTCAATCCTCACTCAGTCCTTAATGTTTTGTCGAATTTTTCTCAGTTGCGTTAGTGCAGGATTGTGTTAATTGTTGTCGACTTGTCCCAAGCCATAGCACTGATAGCTGAACATTACCGATAGCGATTAAGACGGTTATACACTAAAGAGCAGAATACAGCACAATCCTTCGACGGTCTCTGTAGCAACATTATTCACTGGCGGTGTAAAAAGTACTTCATTTGAATATTTATTCGAAAGGTAATACTGCAAGGCATATCACAAAGCAATTTCTTTTTTCTGTTTGGATATATCGCACAAGCTTCATTCAACGTCTTTTCTGAATTGTTTGAATGTAAACAATTATTTATTTCAATTTATTTGTTTTCTTTTTAAGTCCTTTACCCTGCGGCATTGACAGAAAGCCAGTAATTGTAGTGCTTCGAAGCCCTATATAGAAGACAACTAAGTGCCATTTTAGCTGTTTGAGTAAATAATACAAGAAAAGGAATTCAATAAAAATAATTTCATCCTCAACTGGTTCTATGGAACATTTAATTATTAAATCCTAAATATTGTTTTCGACGACTTGAGTAGTTGATTCTATTGTGAAATACTGGAAAACTGAATATTTGAGTAGTTTAGTTGAAACATTTTTGAAATAACTTCGGCTGGTAACATAAATATTCCACTGTATACTTCCTAAAGCTTTAATTACTTCTAGAAATGGACTAAACACTGTTTTATGCCAAGAAGATTCAAGAATATTTTTAAGTCCAGAATTATAAACGTTCTATAATTATAAATTAAATGATTTGTAAATGATGATTAATTAAAAATTTCTTGTTGTTTGCAGGTAATGCAAGGCTCTTATTCTTATACCGGACCTGATGGTGTAGTTTATACCATAACCTACATTGCTGATGAAAATGGTTTTCGTGCTGAAGGAGCTCACATTCCAACTCCACCACCTGTAGCTGCTCCTGGCGGACCAAGAGGCAGATTTTTCTAATAAACTTAATGAATTTTTAATCAGCATTAACAGAAATTTATAAAAAATAAGAAGAAGAGCTTATACAACGCACAGTAAATGGCAAATAGTTGGCAACTATTACAATATAAATCATGTGGCAACACTAATAATGAACATACACAGAACAAGCACACAGACACAAGATGAAATATACTAAAACGCAACTGAACACACACATACACATACAAGCAAATAAAACACTTCTTGTTTCTCTATCGTAGATATATACTTCATCGTATCACAGAGATGTATTTCGAAAAACTATTACCAACATTTTAATACCGCTATTCATAAGCGCTTGCTAAACTTAAAGTATGCTTTATGTTTCGAGCCAAGCTTAATTTTAGTAATCACTTAGGAATATGGTTATAAATATTTAAGTCCATTTTCAGGGTGTTTCCACTTTTTCCGATTCGCACATGTATAACTCTACATATTATATTAACTTTTCATTTTAAATATTTACCTTTACCCTGTCTGTATTATATGTAAATATAATTTAAATACTCCTTTTATGTTTGTTGTGATCGAATATCTTCTACTTTTTGTTTTTTCATTTTATTAATTGTATTTTATTATTAAAATAAAATGAATGCTTGTAATAATTCATTTTTATTAATATTTCATTATCTATTTTAGTAAATAAACACAAATTCCATTCGTTTTGTTATATAAAAATTCGTTTTGTTATATGTAAAAGAAAAATATTGTTTAAATTATTTGTAAAAAAAAGAACAAAACCAGTAAATATTGAAATAAGATTTTGTAAGAAATTTTTAAAATAAGTATGGCAATAACGCAACAATAAAATTGCGCAAAAAAACTTAAAAACAATAGTTTGTTATTGTAATGTACTGATTAAACAATTATTATATCGACTTTTTAATGGGCGGACGTTTTTGAGCATTACGTGGTATGTTAGAGCTGATTACTGGGTTAGATCGAGGCGTTGGTGAATACCTCGGAGTGCTTGCATGTGCCGGACTGTTAAAACGAGGAGAACTGAAACTAATGTCAGGCCCAGTTGTTTTATGTCTGCCACTTCCACCGTCTAATCGAGTATATTGTGAATATTTTGCTGAACTCCTGTTAGTTCCAGGACTGTTGCTTTTACATATTACGGTCGCCATCTCTTCCTCAGATTCGACATCATATTCAAACACTAAGATCAGGTGCGATTTCTTGCAATTGCGCAAAAATTTCAAGGCTTTATGCAAAGATTCAACTTTGTTGTCGATTTTGCTGTTGTTAGTTGGTTCATGAAGTTTATGAAATTTTCCCACTGATTGCAGACTGGCTTTAACTAGGGACTCCAAATATTCATACTGTGTGCCCACCTTTAGGGTCAACATATTAATGTCATCTGCAAGGGAAATATATTCTGCTTTTGATAAATGGTCGATGTGTATATTTCTTATCTCCGTTCTGCTCAAACGTAAGCTTCGCCTAGCAGTGGCCTGCAGACGTTTCTCTAGCTTAAAAAAATCTTTCAAAAAGTTGATCACCTTCTTCGGTTCGCCATATTTATTATAGGCAAAAATTATTACCAATAACGAAAATCCTAGGGTTATAATTCGTAAGAACGAGTAAAACACTCTCCAGAGCATAGCATTTGTGGAGCATTCAGCGGAATAACGAGGCGCTCTTTGTACATAATCCTCGACAATTTCTAAAAATAAAGCTTTACAGTCGTGCAGAGACAGCCGTTTAGGGTGGATAGTGATGGCTACTTTCTTAGATATTATTTCCGTTGAACGATCGGGATATATAAAATGTTTAAATGTTTTCCAAAAATACGTGCTCGGGAGCTGGGTGTGAGTTAGCAAATTAGTACAATGTTTTGTTGCCTGTCGGAACCATGCTACACAAGTTGTTCCCAATGCAATATCAGGATGTAATGCTTTGCAGAACTGTTCCATAAAAGTGTTGGAATACTGCAAAGAAGAATTTAATACAGATTAATGAAGATTATAAGAAATTTTATGAACTATATTTGTTTGTGACAAATTTGAGAATAAATTTCAATAGCAGAAATATTTTTAAGTTATCCTGACTATAAATCTTAGGGCCATTATTACAACTTGGCGACAAAGTTAGTGGTAGTGAATGCCAACTCGGTAAAGTCGATAAAGTAGAAACTTTCCATTACTACAACTTGCCAGTAATATTAAATGTGTATTTCTTATTGTTTTTACCTTTTGAAAATTTATACAGCTTTTGTTTGTGAAAATATAAGTTTGTGCTATAAAATAAAAAATGTCAGCATCTAAGGAAACAACCGCGCGTGCTGTGAGAAGATGGGCAAAAAACTTTTCAAGTGAAGAAGAACTATGTTTGGTGCTACCATATTAAAAAATAAGAATATATGGTAAGATAAACTCCTCCTGGTAAGACTTAACGCAAAGTCGAACTTGCCTTTAATTTATTTCACATACTTAGATTAAAGGAAAGTTGTAATAATGAAAATGTATTTATCCGACCGATAAAATCTCACTTTAAGGAAAAAGAAAGGAAAGAATGGGTAGAGAGAAAGGATGCAAGTTATGGCAGAAAAATAGCATTATTGGAACCGTTGGTTCTGCTCTTAAAAAAAGAGAGTACTTTGTTGTTTCTATTTAATGAATATAAGTGAATTATTTTATTTGATTTTTTCTTTACAGTGTTATTAGTTAAAATAAAAATAAAGCCTAAATGGCACTGAACCCGATTACAAAATATACAAACTGAACAAGGACATAAAAAACAGAAATGGAAATACATACATACATATACATGTATATATATATATATATATATATATATATATATATATATCGAATTAAAAATTATGAAATGGGTTTTTAGTTATCTGACAGCGTTTGCATTGCTTGGCGAATTTCATCTCGCACACTATTTCCACGAGAAAGCTTTCCGCCTCTTCAACTGCAAAGTTTGTCCCACAAAGTTCTACTGATTCCATTGGTTCTGCCATCTCCAATCCACTTAAATCCCGGTGACACTATACTATATTTGGTCGTTTCTAGCATGAAGTAAAATGTTTTGTTTATTATAATTTATTATAGATATTAAAAATTAACACAATTCTAACTACTTACATCTGCCATTGTTAAATTTCAATTTTTATTTTCATGTCACAAAAATTATTTTATTTAAACAGTAAATAAAAAGAGCTGTTCAAACTAGTTGCAAAATCTTGCAAGAAGAAATTTCTCCAGTAACATTTTGCAAGTTCTTTAACTTCGAACTGTCAAAAAATTCTCTTTTTGGCTCTCTCGTTGCAAGAGATTTGGACAACATTTTGCAAGATTTTATAACATTTTGCACAAAATGATGCAAAATATGTGTACGCAGATAGACCTAATAATTAACCAATCAGCCGGTTTGTGTTTACATTTAGAAACCAAGATTTCTAAAAGAAGCTAAAAATTAAAAGTTTTTGGAAAATTTGAGATATGTTAAATAATTGCGAGAATTCAAAGCTATGAAACATGTTTATGACTATTTTTGCTAAGCTTAGGATCAGCAATAATCAAATATTACGTATAAAGGAAATGAATTAAGTAGCAAAACACCTAAAACATCAGGGACGCAGGATGCCGAAGCGATTGGAGGTGATGTAAAAACTATAAGTACCTAGATACTCGACACTTCACACAATAGCAGTTGATAGTAGAGTTTTTGTATTATGCGTTTGCATATGAAATAATTAAAAGAAAAACCAAATATATTATATAATGTAAGCTTGGTCAAAATATATTTTGGCTATACAGAGGGCCTGAATTCTGCAGTTCGTGAGAAATCTCCACATAAAGACGAAATCATTACGATAATTATTGGTGTAGGGCGATCCATAGAACAATATGTTGGTTATTATCCATATCTAACAAAAGTGTATAAAATAATGTTATACATTTTGACTTATTCTGCGTTTCAGAGAAAAACAAACGTTTTGTTGGTGCAACGAGATCTCGTTGGAATAGAGGCACTGCGATTTGACACAAACCGTAGTAAAATCAATAACAAGATAAGATAATCGGCTAAGATCGAGCAACATTCTTATATGAATATTTCTTTCATTGAAATAGTTCAAAATTCCAGAAAATATACTTGTGCCTGTGCTTTATATATGTAGGTTTTATTAACAAAAATTATACGTTTTGATAGTGTAAGTAAGTTTGTGTAGATAAATTTTTATTTAAAATGTTCTTGTACGACTGCTACATGTATGTAAAAAACAATTATTTATTAATTTCGTTGAAAAGAAACAAATATACAGTTAAAATCGCATTATTTTCATACTAACATGTAAAATTTTCCCAAATATTGAAGTAAATACTTAGTACTTGCGTATACTTACATAGCACATCACTATTTTAAGTTGATAATTTTGGATGGAAAAGTGTTCATTTACTTTTTGTTATTATTGCGAGAAATTTCAAAAATTTTTTCTTACTCTCTAGTTGATGAAAAGTGATAGAAAGGTAAATGAACAGAGCTATTGAATCAGTTTTTGTATGCAATTTCCTCATAAATGTTTTTATAAGTGGAAACTGTTTTCGCATGCAACTAAGCTAATTAATTAGTGGTAATATCACACGAGTACGAATGAGAGTGTGTAGATGTTTTCGTAAACCGCGATGTGTTTTCAATTGATGTTGATTCCTCCATTAATGCTTGCATTATTTATCTTGTCTTGGGAACATCAGCCTATTAACTATGATTCAATTAAATATAGTTAAGTTCGATATAAATACTTAAAAACTTAAATGCAATTATGACCTGTGATCGGTTCGTTTTTCTTATTTCTTCGTTCTGGTTGGACTGAGGACAAAAGTTGAAGTTTTTACTTACATGACCAGTTGGATATGAAGTTGTTTCAAGCAGCATTATTCTATTTATTATATATTCACTATTTAATATGAAGTACTTTCCATATTCTTCTTGCAACTTTTGTATTCAAATATTTTTAATATATTTGGTTTGAAATTTATTTTATAATAAACTTGATAAATATATTTACTATTTGACACATTGTTGTCATATTATAATAAACTTGAAAACTTCAAATACATTTTTAGTACAAAAGAAAACTGTGTATGTGTCAGAGAAAGGCATGAGGTGATTACTAAATAGTAGGATTTTACCAATACCATAAAATAAAGTAGACTCAAACTGTCCAGACAACCATTCGCATTCTCGCCTGCGTGTTTGGTTAGGAGACAAAACTACCTCTCAATAAATAAATATAATCAGAATATTAAATAATAATAAAAATTTATTCGGGTTTGATGGGTTGAAATTATAATCGCATTAATATGTTATAGCAAGTTTGTCATATGTCTAAATTGCTGGATATACCAAAAAGCGTCATTTGTATACTAACGAATACCCACTCATATTAGAAACATGTATTTTGATCGTCTCTAAACGCATTAAGGAACTTACATATCTGCAGCAATCTGATCATGTGGTAAGAGGTGGCTGGTAGACATGAATAAAATGCTTGGCAAGCATTTTTACAGTCTGAGTGAACATATGCTTGTGGGCGTAAGACGAACAACGCTTGATGAAGAGTTATAAAGAATAAAATATTTCCCTTGCTTAGGGTCACGTGCTAATATCTGTGTAGTGGTAGTCCATCAAGCCGAACTAATTTTCATTAAACCGCTCTTTTAATAAAAAGAAATTTTCATATATTTGAACAAACGAAAAACAAATTAAATTAAATAAATATGAAGGCTTGATTGGTTATCACACAGAATCATTTCAAAATAACAAGGAAATCGATAACAAGTATTATAATCGTTTCTGGGGATTGATAATTTCAGTAAGATATCCCTACAAAATACAAAAATATTGTTGTTGTATTAGTTCGCAACCAATCTGCCAAAAACAATTGTTCAATTCACCAACTCAGTTAAATATTTTATAGTTAAAAAAACACGATAATTGATCATGCGCTTGTGAGTAAAAAATTTATAATTTGAAACGTCAGAAACAGAAAATACTAAATCAATATTAGGTTTGTTGAAATGAAATTATTTATAATATAATATCATTTAATTTATTTTGGTACTATTCAGACTCGATAAATTCAATCGCAAGTCTGGAACAATAGATGTATATCTCTAGCTAAGGTTACAAACGATTATGATTGTATAGTATAGTATAGAGTCGCAATCAGTAACATAGTTACTCTGCCACTGGGTGAAATAAAAAAAATGGGTTTTCCCCGAAATTGTGAAATTGTATGAAATTTGCATCATTGTAATATAATAGTGTGGAGAACTGACACTTTAAATAATTGAAGCGTGAAAAATAAATTGAAGTGTCAAAAGTAAATAAAGTTATAATATGAATTGCGCAACAAAAAATATTGCCTCCGGTGCTGTAAATTCAGATGATATTCGCAAAAGGAATAGCGTCGCGAATAAATCAAAATGGAAAGAAAACGTCAACAAAAAGAAAAAAATGGAAGGTGAGCAATATGTGGGCATATCTAACAAAGAACTTTCCCAAAAACCTCCTCGACAACTCGGTGAGTCGTGTTCATCACAGTATTGTGTGAAAAGTGCATTGAGAAACTGTTCAGTGTTTTCCGAGGCCACTAGAAAGGAAATATTTAAATTGTTTTGGGAAATGTCCTGGGAACAAAAGCGGATGTATGTTACTGGTCTTATTAAAATTTCGGAGAAAAAAAAGTAATAGTTCTGAAAATTCGAGACGAGCATATACAATAACATACTTCCTCAAAGTGGATTACAATAGATTACAAGTATGCCGCCACATGTTTCATTCAACACTAGGACTTTTTAAGGAAAAGATGGTTCGAAATTGGATCGACTCTGCCGGTAAACACGGTTCGCAAAATAGCCCCGACAAATCATTAAGTGTGCGCAAGTCTGCTAATCTATCAACAGTAGCAGGTAAGCACAATCAAAAACGACGTTCTTTCTTACAAACATGGCTGGATGAGTTACCAAAAATGGAGTCTCATTATTGTCGGAAAGATTCCAAGAAATTATATTTTCAGATGGATTTTTCTTCATATTAAGATATTTACCGGATCTACGTTTACAGGACAAGGAAAAATCTGAATAAAATCGGAACGATTTGGGAATATGTTTGTTTCTGAACGCAGTTTTTTAGTAAAACAAGCAGGAAATGCAATGACTACTTTTATTTTCAATTTTTTTTAATATTAATGAAGATATGTAAGATAGGGCTTTTAGTTAATCATATTCTTGAAAGAAAATTCAAGTTAGGGCTTTTTTACACTAAGGTGAAAATTAGATATTTTAATAAAAGAAAATAAATAAATAATTCATGTTATAAATAATGAAAAAACTCAACAAAAAAATTCAGGTGAGAAACATATAATAGGTCACTTTTAACCAAAATTAGTGTCTAAACGGTAATTTATCATATAAATAATGGCAATCTGATGGAAGGAATCTCTTTAAATCCTGCAAGTGGTCCCACTTTTTCTTCGTTAGTGGAATTTTTTCTTTGTGAAGACTTTCGGGGGGAATTTCTTCAATAATTCTTCTAACTGATCTCTGCGGAAGCAAGTCATAGTCGTCGGTTATTCTAGTTTTAAAATAAATTACTCCGGATGGTTCATATGCAAGAGCTCGTATCATGCTTACTGTCGGTTCACCAACGACTCTACCTAAAATTTAAGACAATATGTGAGTATAAATATGTACCTATAGAATTAAGTTAGAGCGCAATATTATTTACCTGGACGTATAGATGAGTACACTTGTGAACTTTTTTCATAATTCAAAAAATACTCATAATGCAAATGATGTACTTGTAGAGGTGTAGGAACTTTGCGCGCTTCCTTTATAAGTTGAACGAATTGAGATGGCAAATTTATTTGCTTTTTAGACATTTTTCTTTCAATAAGCGAATGAGTTGCATCGCATTCCATTTGGGTATGGCCACTTATTAAATATTTTTGTTCAACCGTTATATTCGTTTCCTTACAAAATGTAAGCAAAGCATTAGACAAAACAACATTACGATTTTGGTAAAAACATCCGTCCGAGTAAATTGTTATGTGATGTATATTTGGAGAACGACCAGTGAAATTTCGCAAGTGCTTAATAAGGCATGTTGCAAAAACGGAGGAGACTAGATTGCCATCTGTTTCATCCCAAACATAATTGTCTGAATCGTGTGTGACAATATCGTAGATGGTGAAGTTATGCAGTTGCAATTTCATTTTATAATAAGCAGCACTGGCATTGATTTGAGGCAGCAACTTCACTGCTTGCACATCCATACAAAAAACTGCACATAATCCGTCTTCTGCATTTTTAATATCGTTGTATTTTTCTTCACGCATTTTTTCAATGTCATCTCTATGTTTTTGATAATCTTCGTCCGATACATTATTTGCTTTGTGAGATATGCAAAAGTCGCACTGGTCCTTTCTGGGCTTAAAAATGGAATAGTTCGATTTCTTCAATATTTCATCAAAAATAGGATATGATATTTTCATGCTCTCATTTTCCTTTTTGGATTCACACTCGTGGACGTAGATCCGGTAAATATCTTGATATGAAGAAAAATCCGTCTGAAAATATAATTTCTTGGAATCTTTCCGACAATAATGACACTCCATTTTTGGTAACTCATCCAGCCATGTTTGTAAGAAAGAACGTCGTTTTTGATTGTGCTTACCTGCTACTGTTGATAGATTAGCAGACTTGCGCACACTTAATGATTTGTCGGGGCTATTTTGCGAACCGTGTTTACCGGCAGAGTCGATCCAATTTCGAACCATCTTTTCCTTAAAAAGTCCTAGTGTTGAATGAAACATGTGGCGGCATACTTGTAATCTATTGTAATCCTCTTTGAAGAAGTATGTTATTGTATATGCTCGTCTCGAATTTTCAGAACTATTACTTTTTTTCTCCGAAATTTTAATAAGACCAGTAACATACATCCGCTTTTGTTCCCAGGACATTTCCCAAAACAATTTAAATATTTCCTTTCGAGTGGCCTCGGAAAACACTGAACAGTTTCTCAATGCACTTTTCACACAATACTGTGATGAACACGACTCACCGAGTTGTCGAGGAGGTTTTTGGGAAAGTTCTTTGTTAGATATGCCCACATATTGCTCACCTTCCATTCTTTTCTTTTTGTTGACGTTTTCTTTCCATTTTGATTTATTCGTGACGCTATTCCTTTTGCGAATATCATCTGAATTTACAGCACCGGAGGCAATATTTTTTGTTGCGCAATTCATATTATAACTTTATTTACTTTTGACACTTCAATTTATTTTTCACGCTTCAATTATTTAAAGTGTCAGTTCTCCACACTATTATATTACAATGATGCAAATTTCATACAATTTCGGGGAAAACCCATTTTTTTTATTTCACCCAGTGGCAGAGTAACTATGTTACTGATTGCGACTCTATACTATACTATTGATTGCTACCCTGTTATTTTTGTGACTGTTACAATAAAAGCGACGCTGCTTTAAAAACTAATCCATCAACCACATCAACAAAGTGCATTAATATTAAAATGAGTTAGGGCTTTTTTCTTCGAAGAATTTTCTCAAATGAGATAGGGCTTTTTTTTAAATGTTTATAATTTTTTTATTTCTTAACATAAAAAAAAAAAAAAATTTGAAAGAAACGTGTATTTGAGGGTCCTTCGCCAGAATATGCAAAAAACGCGATTTTGTGAAAAAACGAGATACGACCTTTTCATATTAAGCCATCGATATATATATATATATAATATATATATATATATATATATATATATATATATGTATATATACTAGCGAACCCCTGCACACTTCGTAGTGCAAAAAAGAAAATACAAAAATTAATTCGAATTCGTTTAAGTCAGTGATGAACTGCTTTCATTGTAATGCTCTGTGGTAAACAACATTTGTTGTTTTTCCATTTTCGGTGTAAATATACAAAACCGAAGGTTTGCCAACGCGCGAACAGGATCCATGTGAGAAAACTGGATACCCTAAATTCACTGCACAAATCGCAAACGCAAGGCGATGCGTGGAATGAATACATCTTCGCCTTTGAATTTTCCAGTTAAAATAGTAGCTTCAATTATATAAACCATCAACCTTTTAATAGCAAGTCTTGTACCATTACACAAACGGGGTTGATTGATATTGCGAGGCATAATAATTAAAAATTAAAAATATCTGTTGGATAATTCACAACATCTTTTTCATTGGTTACAGTATTGACAGACTTGCACAACACCACTTCGCCAGGAATCTTTGATTGTATAGCCATGTTTAATTCAGTAACATCTTTGTTCTTTGCCGCTAAAATCGCTCTGGCACTCAACCATGCATGGCATGTATATTGTTGTGTTATGTAAGTGGAAACACATTCAATAAATTCCTCTTTTGACTGTACGATACGGCAAAAATCATTTGAGAATGTTATCAATCCAGTGTCATCAACAGGCATTGTACCATTCCCAATTTTCAGTAATTGCTTAGAGAACTTATCAGCACATGGATCATTCCATATATATAAAGACTTTAAGCAAGGGTTAATTTCATCGGCAGCTGTCGATCTAGAAATGACGGGTAATGTTTGCCTAAAATCGCCTGACAATAAAATCAAAGCACCACCAAACAACTCTGAGTTATCTCGGAGATCTTTCATTGATCTTTCCAAAGCTTCAACAGATTTCTTATTCGCGTACTCATGTATATGGCGTGGGCTGTGCATAATGTTTTTAAATATTTCAGTTTTTAGTGATGTATTTATATGTAATAGATCCCCAAAGTTGTGATTTAGAATAGCTAAGTATATAAATTGAAGTCATGGTTTGACAAAAATTGAATTGTAATGAATTTAAAAACGAATTGTATTTCAGTTTTTCAAAATAATAACTCAAATATTTCGAAATGATTGCAGTGTTTACTAAGTTGGCTATAACTCATGAACCAACACACATACAAACCCCATATACATGACGTCACCTTTCATTTAAACTTTGCAGAAACAAAATCGGTTCAGGCATTCCGGAGAACATCAATTACTAACACAGTGCAACTTATTTTTATATATATAGATAAACATACTAGGTGCGCCCCGCGGTTTCACCCGAGTGAATCTACATCCCGTGGGAATATCGGATTAAAAGTAAGCTATGTGTGGAGAGAAATATTGTCTCCAGCTGGAAATATGTGTATAGCTATTAATAATCAAGATTTCATATTCACATTCAAATATTACTTGCATAAGTATAAAACTGCGTTATCAGAGAGTATATTGAAAAAATTTTTACCTACTAACGGAAAATATTATATTCACAAATTTTACAAAAAAAAAAATTTATATATATACAACCTAACAAAAAAAAAAGAAAAAAAAAAACAATTCGTAACGACAAATATTATTTTTTTCAAATTAAAAAATGAAACATTTTTTCCTTCTTACTTGACACTTATCGTTATATTTTGAACAATTTACACAACATCTTTATAAATTATAGCCTATGTGTTATTCTGATGTATAAGCTAAATTAATGTAAAGTTTCATTAAAATCCATTCTATAGTTTTTGCGTGAAAAAGTAACAAACATCCACACATTCACACATCCACACAATTTTGAATGTATTTTTAGAAAATAGTCCCTAGTCTAATAAAAAATATTTAACCTGTCAAATTCTAAATCAAATGTCATTTATTGATATTTTGTGAAGCCCAGCAGTCTAATAGTACTAAGTTCATTTGAGGAAATTATGTGGAAGTGATTCCATTATGTTGCAAGTAATTTTCTGTTTGAATTTTCGAAATCAGTTTGACGTTTGTATTGTTTGATTATATATTTTCATAGATTAACAATTCTTTTGTTCAATAAACATATAATAAAGCAAAGGAAACAGAAACTTATAAAAATGGGATATAGCTTTGACTTTTTATTGAATTCAATAAATAAATAAATTATATGCAACAACGAAAGTAATATATGTCTGTATGATCTTATGTATATTATATACATATGTATATATTTTTAGATATACATACATAGATTTCTTTACATAAACATTGGAAGTCCAGGAAGGTGTAATGACTCCCAAATATATAACAATTTTAATATCGAGAATCTTAATTCGTAATTAAATGTCACTTTTTCGGATTTTAACTCACGAATAATGGATGCCCCAAGGTTGCACTTGTAATAATAACAGCCGCGCAGTGTTGCACAGAAAAATGTCGACCTACGTAGAAGTATAGAATTTTCATTGCGGCTTGTGACAAATTGTTTGGTTTTTCCCCAAGCCGCTTGTAAATGAAGACGACGTTTTTAATACTACGCAAAAGGTAACATTTGGAATGTTGGAAGATCTTACGTGTAGCTCTCTATCCCCAACGGTAATCTCAGCTTACGTTGACTTGTTTACTTGATTTTTAAAAAGATGCAAAATTATTTAATTTTGCTATAAACTTAACGCTCCTTTTCCCAATGTATGATTGCATCTTCAAATCTCTCTTAGATCAAAGCCTATTTTATGTATGACTATGCGAATTCAAGATAATTAAAAACCTCTAATATGATTACTTTGATATTTTAAAACTATGCTCCCTTATTCTGTAACTATTTGTCGACATCACGTTAAGACAATGAACAAACTATGACAATTGGAAGTAGTCAATTGATGAAGAAAAAGCATACGGAAGTGTCTTATTTTTAATATTGTCTTGACGTGGCATTGAAAAAAAAAAATTACGGAAGAAGGGGAATTGAAAACAACCAGCAACACTAATTTTATATATCGAGAGTTTTTGAATAAATCCATCACAGCAAATAGAACATAGTACATATTAGCGATTTGCACCATTCATATGCACTAAAAAACCATGAGCGAAATTGGAATGCGAATTTGCTTACATAATTTCGTAGATAATGCTTTATGTTTTATTGAAATATATACTGGAAACTATAAGAAGACCCACTTCTTATAACATATTATATGGTTTTCTCAAATATGTTACGATATATATCCTCAAATATTCCATCATTAATTAAAAGTTCCAATTTAATAAAAAAAGGGAAAATGGACCTTTCTGTATTTAATATAATACCATCGCATTCGGTTGCACAGTTTCGGAGAGGGCCAAATTCTATATCTAAACCACTCCCGAATCCACTTGAACACGCTAAAAGTAAGATGAAAGGTCGTACCACATACAACTGCTGTTTTTTATAGGAAAGCGTAAAGCAAAAGGTATATGACACAACAAAAAAATTTATGAAACTTTCGCAGTTAATTGTCAAAGCGCGCCAAGAGATAAGAGTAGCCTAACCTTGCGTTAAAAGTTCTTTATGGTTCATGATTAATTTAAGTGTGTACATCGGCTTCATTCATACGATTTTTGCTTTTTCTTCTTCGGCGTTGACATATCATATTGTTGATGACATGTAAGTTGTTTACAGTTGTGTGTTACGAGTGATAAAATAAAACGTATCGACACACAGTGAACGGTCCCCATAGTAAAAGTTGAAAAAAATCGAAGGAGTTATGGTAGCTTAGTGAAATTTTTGGCACATATCTTTCTTCGCCTACTATTTTCGAAAATGAATAAAAATATTTGGAAATCCTTTTAGTTTTCCTGTGCGGGGACAATAAAATACCAAAAATTCCCCCATTTCAGTAATTATTATTATATTTTGAGTTTTAATCTATCATTTCACATACAAAATATTAAACCGTGACAGTTTTTTTTATAAAATATAACCGATCTCTAATTATTTAGGGTTGCCGTATACCGTTTCTGATTATAATATTATTTGAACTTTTTAGTGCTTTTATTGTTTACAGTTTTGAAAATAACCATTAGTATTCAAATAACATTATATGAATAGGGTTGACAAATTGACAACACTAAATGTTTTAAAATTAAATTATTATTTAAGATAAAAAACATATTTATATAAAGATTAATAATAAAGTAACAAATAAATTCCAATAGGATAAAAATTGTAAACAATTTCTAACTAAATTTCACTAAAATAAGTTTCCGAGTCTGAATCAGTGTTAAAAGGTTTATCTCCTATTATGTAATTACTAATTTCCTCCCTTACTGGTGCCAAAATTAGACTTCACTATATCAACTGTTAATCCCATCTCATATCGAAATTTATCTTGAATTTGTTTATTTTCTTTTATTGTACAGTGTTTTTTTATCATTCCTAACTTGCCAAGTCTTAAAAGGCAATCGATATGCAATGTGTTACATGCTCCCAAACCATCTAAGCAAACAATGTAAAGGTGATATTACATATCTGTAATGGTCTTCGTTGGGAGAACTAGTGTTGCTAAGTTTGTTCATATCTTTAGGTTTACCTTGGCATATAAGGCACTTTGGTCCCGACTCTTTGGCAGTTCTTGCTTAATTACGTATTTGTATCAATAAAGGGTTAGTTTCACATGGTGTCCAAATATGTGAGAATAAGGTTTTATATGTGTTAGAGTCATCCTACTTGGTATTCCTTGGTTTGAAGCATAGCCTATTATCATACATTAGCACACATTAAAACTATCAACTGATAATTTAATAAAAATATCAAATATGGATGCTTTTTAAAATGGTTATATTTCAAAAGTTGGCATAGAAAACACCTAAGCCTTCTTGTACATATTTTAGTATATATGTATATCAGAAAATAAGATTATAGATGCATAAACTCGTTTTGTGATGTGCCTGGTTTTTCGGTTCCAACGAAGCTGACTATTTTTTTAAAGTTCATATTTTGTCTAATTTCTTCACAAATTTTTCTCACAGTGTCCTTATATATATTTGAATTTTAGGATTTTTTCACTGTTTCTGCTACATTTCTGAATAAAACAAATATAATTGCAAGCATTTTTATTGAGAAATAAATTTTTTATATTCATTTTTCGAAACCCATTTTTCGTGACTGAAAATTTATGAAAAAATTATGAAAATAGTTCGATTTTAAGGACGTATAACTTTTCATATGTGTAACGCACATGAAAAACCAAACCACCTCTGGATTCTTGGGAGCGTCAGCTTTCATAATATGTATGTATTGATTTCGAAATTCGAGAGTTTTACTTTCATTTTTTTTTACACTAGACAGTTTACTGTCGCGACAGTGTACGAGTTTCTTTTCCCCTCACCTCTCTCGTCTATAAACTAGAAAGCTCAAAAATAAGTCTTTCATCATATGAACACAGGCTTAAGTATATAAATATCATGTTTTAATTGTTAAATACTAGGTTGATATAACCGAATTTAAAGAGGAGAATTATTTCAATAGACATGTGGACACAGATTAGCTATTTGACAACAGAGATTATGTCAGTAGCAATAAACCTGTACGTTTCGTCCATACATTATAAAGTTTCTGTAAAACGACAATTTTAGCAGTCGTGAAGAGCTACAAAAAGTCGATTATGGCAGGCTTTACAGGGTAGACGTCTGCAGAGACTTCCTTCTGTTAGTAGTTTTGATATATCCATTATTAGCTTAGTCGCATAGTTATCCCGTTATGATTTGAGTTAATTGACTACTAATTACTACTGTGTTAGTTTATGTTTTGGGGTATTTTTTTAAACTCTTTAATTTTAATTAGGTGCTAGTTCTTTTTTCCAAAATCTTATTAAACAATTCAAATTGATCAGTTGGGGGGTTTTAGCTAGTTCCTATGCGCCTAAAACAATAGCAAAGTCACAACAAGAACTCACTGACACTACTGTATTCTTTTACTATATTCACAGTATTTTTTTTCTCGGACCAGCACTCAGAGCTGTCATCTAAATATGCAATGCATTGTGCCCGAACTAGGAAGAAGGGGGTAGTTAAGAGGACAGATGATGACAGATTAGAAGAATTTGTTGTAGTTATTTATATTTTACTTCGCCGGTGAATTTTTGCTACAGTTACCAACGAAGAAGAGTGCTGTAACCTGGTCCTTTTTACATGACGGTGTTAATGGCTTTCGGTAATATTCAGCGACTAGTGCTGTGCCTTGAACATTGAGAATTTCCGAGACTAAGACTCAAATAGTCCATTCGATACCTTAAATTTTGGATCCCTTGTTTTTAGCAAACTTGGTAGGTTAAGTTGACTTAATGCAGCCAAATAAAATCAATAAAAAGGATTGCATTAGCACCTACGAGGGATCCCGTAAGAAAGACTTTTTCTGGATATCAAGTTGTTATCAAATTTATTTTGCAATAGAGCAGATTATCTTGCTTTTCAGAAATAAATTTCCACAAATCGAAATCGTTTCATATTGACTAGCCAAAACCTTCTTAACATCACGTTTTAAATTTGATTGAATCATAGTTACCAATTCCGATAAAACACAGTCATCAATATAACAATTTTTATGCGTACATAATGGGTTAAATATCTCATTAAAAAATTAGCCGCTTTATCATTACCTTATTTTTGAGCTGAATGCTTTTGAAAAATATTTTACTTAAGTAATAAATAATGTTGTTTAGACATGAGGTAAACAAAAACCCGTTTTATGTGGGAGTATAGGACAATGATTGATAAGTGTTAGGGATAATAAATCATTTTGCATATTTCAGATACAGGCGAATGAATTTTGAATTAAGTAATTCAAACTGCGCAAAAGAATATGTCTACAAGAACTGTTTGGTATATATACAGATTTAAAAAAAAAATATATATATATATATATATAATATTTACATATATATATATATATATATATATATATATATATATATATATATTTATATGTATATATATATATATATATATATATATAATATATATTGGTCTAAGATATACGATTTCACTTTTGAAATCGTTTCTTTTAATTGTATAAAGTTTTTTTTTATCATTTATGGGTGTTATTAATTAGAAATGGGGAATTTCATACTAACCAAAACTAAGTTAACACATTAATACTAACTAAATTTTCGTTAAAAGCATTGGTTAAAGAGTTGCTACTACTACTGACTGGTACCACCTCTAAAAGTGGAAGAATATAAAAATTAAAAACCAAGCAAAATATGACAATTTTAGGTTGACTGATGATTCTATCATGATATATACTGAAGATAGCTTAGGTTTCGTTAGTATTGAAAATATCTCTTCATCAAGCTTTTCAGCGAAAAGAATTAATGTAATAGATCTATTCGTTTAGTCTCAGGAAATATTTATCACATAAACGTTTTTTCACTTTGACCTTAGCAGAGTCCTAATTTAAAGTATTTGAAAACTTAAAATATGGGAAATAATTTTGATTTCACCAGCTTGTTTTGTATTATTCCTTAAGGTAAATTTTAGCTATTTTGGCTAAAATACTGCTCCGAAAATATTTAGTAAAAAATTAGTTTATATATTTCTTAATAGTTTCTCCGCATACAATATATCCCCTATTATGCTCTTACCAAAGACTGTTGATAACATTCTTACTATATATTCAATATATTGAATAACATTGATTTAACTTTTCTTCGTATACAATTCCTCCATACCAAAAAGCGTTCCAAACGAAGCAGAGCGTGATCTCCCAAAATGGGGATCTGCTTTAACGTGTTATGAGGACCAGAGTCTAGGACTGCAATAGGCTGCAGTTGTAATCGTGCAGTGGTTCAATTTTAAAAATTTGAAAAGGAATTATTCTTAGTTATAATCCAGAAGTATTAACGACATACGTATGACTTGGCTAGTATGAGACTGGAAACACATTCCAGCTGTAGAGGCTATGGGACATCTCAGTCGAAGTCCGAATGTAGCAATTAGTATATACTGCGTGATAAGAATTGAGGTCAATCACTAACGCCTAGAGCAAGCGCTGGTATTGCCACTTGACAGAACTGCCAGTCATTGTTGTGGACAAACTACCAGTTGTGGTCTTACGCATAAATAGAGACATAATTTATTCATACTGGTTGCGTGTGATATATTTTTATCACATAATAATGCCTTTTGTTTGTTTTGTTTTATCATTGGCAACCCTTAGTTGTGCAATGTATTGTGCCACAAGGTAGGTAACACTATTGGCAAAAATTATGAAAATAGCCATTTCACATTTTCATATTTTTCTGGCGAAATTGCTACAATATCGACGAAGGGCGTTATTAGTAAAAAGTTATGTCTATTCTTAATATAAAAAGTTGTAGCTCTCTTATTGCTCGTTTAAATCTTACAATTGCAATTAGAGATGCAAAAAGCCAGGCTATGTAAGATATTAATATAAGCCAATTGGTTATCAAATTCTTGTTTGAACTTTTGATTTTTGCAGTCAATCCAGAAGAACTTTGAAACATTAGCATTTGTAATCGGGAAAGGGTTCAGTGGTCGCTAGTTAGGAGCAAAATTTTTCAATTGCCTACTTTATATAATCTGATTTAAATATTATTACTTTACGACTACTTGTATGCAGCACAACATTTTTTGAAAGCAATACTAAAAACATATAAAGCATTAAGAACATTATCTGATCTTCAATACTAATCTAGAAGAATCACCAACGTCAACAATTTCTGGATAAAAACATTTTAAGCTACTTCTTAAGTGAAAATAAATAAAACAGATTCAAAATATTACGCCAAGAATACTATAAATAAATCTAATAAAGTAATAAATAAAAAAAATATAAATAAACTAATATGTTATTAGCTACATACTTGAATTTTTCAGAGATATAAATTTTTCATTCCTTGATAGTTCGGGAGTTCGAATAAAACTTTAAAATTATTCGTGTGTTCGAACAAGGAAAACAATATCAAATATTATTCGAACCCAAATAATAATTCCTCTACAATTGACACAGGCTCACAACAATGCAGATCAATATATATATATATATATATATATATATATATATATATAATTTTTCTGATCTGCATTCGTACGTGGTTGTATTAATGTTGTCGCGCTGTTAAAATGACAAAAGCATAGCAGCAGTCTAATACGGAGCCGAATATAACATCCTCCGTTTTCGGTACCGGTAGCAAAAAAATTCAATGCAGAACTGAAAAGTCAAAATTAGCTGTAATAAATTTTCAACAATTTCTCTATCTTCTAATCTGTCTTCTTAACACAATCACTTTCCTTTCTAGTCCTTACACAAGGTGCTGTATATTTAGATTTCATCCTCTGAGTGCTGGTCCTGGGTAAAAAAAATAATAATAATAATAATAACACCTTCAAAAGTCTGATCAGTTAGTTAAACCACAAAAGAATTGTCTAGTAAATCACGGCCACACTTATTTATATCCTCGAAATAAATCACATAAAATCTGCTTTCAAAAGGGAAACAATGCATCCAAATTAGGTATTCATAAATCGTTTATATATCGTTAGCGTTAAAATTACAAAATAAGATATTTGTGTCGCCAATAAGATTTTAGCCGTAATGATGACGGCGCCAACCACCACCTTTCCTTCTGCCGCCACCCCATCCGCCATAACCACCACCCCATCCACCATAACCACCACCCCATTTGCGACTAGACCAAGCACCACCTCCCCTGCTTCCGCCACCCCATCCACCACGCCATTGACGAACTAGGCGATCGCCATCATTGGAATGCAGATATCCAATATCAGCCACATCTAATAGACTGTTGGGTTCTTCGTTATTCTGAACCGAACTTGCAGTTGCCGTCACTAGTAGAATGATACTAAGCAATGCAACCAACAATAAAAGACGCATGATGTTTCCTTGCAAACTGCTGCTGTTGTGAAATCTGTTTACTGTTACAACCCGATGTGTTGTTGTCTTGAATTTTAAATTTGTACTACAGTTTATGTTAAATTTCACAAGCTTTTTATACACTTCTAAGATTGTAGAGGAATAAAAAATTCTAAGTTTGAACAAAATTTTTGTAATTCACACTGCTGAATGAGAACGTTATGACGAAGATGTTCTTTTTTCTTTGGCTTGTTTGCTCTAACTTGATAAACGAAATGCTGTTGCATATATTTTTTAATACCTGCAATTATATCCAGCTGCCTTGAAAAGACTCTGTAGAAAGGGGTGTATGATGAATCGATCGGCATGGGTATGAAAATGTTTATTAATATTTTTATTTTCACCGATGTGATCTTAAGTTAACGAGTATTTATTTACATTGTCTATAAAAATTAATTAATATTTTTTATATAATTAAATTTTTTAATTACAAAATTCACATTATCCAAGCCTCAGCGCACAGTGTTCGATTTTTAAATTTAGGAGGTCAAAATCTATTTAAGAATAAAGATATTATTTGCGTATAGTAATTTGTAACAAATTAAAGAGAAACGATAGAAATACGTAGAAACAAAAGTTTAGTTGCCATAAAAAATTAATAAAACTACAATATGCAAGTGCTATTGAATTTGTGTATTAAAATTATAAAAACAAATTTAAGGGATTTAATAAATAAACTAAAGCATTTTGTAAATATTAAATATTGTGGAAATAAACATAGTTTTAAAATATTTTTTTTTTAATTACTTCAAAATTCTCCAAACCGACTTATAACTTATAGCAAAAATTCGCAACAAGTTAAAGATCCAATATATATGCCAATACGTGAAATTATCTTTGAAAAGCTTGCAAAATAACACAACGTCCTCAGCAACAATTATGAAAAGAAGCAAAATATGTTCGCCAAAGCCAAAGAATAACTATCAGAAAGTTTTAAAAAAGTAACTAAAAGCTTAAGAAATTCCTTTATATCATAGAGTATTGAAAGAATTTTAAACACGATAAATAACATATCTACTGCTTTAATAATGTTTAGTCAATAGAATATGTATTTAAAATATCAGCTGAAATGGAGTTGTCTACAAAATGCAAAATTTAACAAACTGAACAAAATAATTTTCTTTAAATAAAATTTGAAATCGCACAACCAATAATAACAGTTTTGCACATTTTTCGTATTATTCTAATAGAACTTGTATCTGTTCTAATATGACTTCATGACTACCATTTAAACCCTTCAATTATCTTAATAAAGTTTTACCTTAAAATTCACCTCAATATTTTTAAAGAAAATAAAAAATGTATCACTACGAACCCGCACTTCTGTTTAAGAGTCACAATCATTTTCAGTGTCATACTTACATACATTGATACCATCTTAATATATTAAAAGCAGAAGTTATTAATCACCTTTGTCTTAACTCTGTCTTAGTACTGTCCCTAGGACTTGTGGAATGACCTGAGGAATATTGTTTTATGTCTCGGTTCCTCAACTTCTGATAAGTGGCCATTTTAAGAAATGTATTTTTCTAATACTGCTCGCTTATGCAAAAAAAATTAATTGTGCATTCTAATAGCCTATAATAGGAGGGATATCGTTGCAAAGAAACTTGGTGTCAGTATATGTCACAATTAGAAGTTACAGGGATAACCTTAAAGACCACCCACGTAACTTCCTGTTAATTTTAACGGAAAAGCTATTGTAACCTGATATTTGTGCTGTTCTATACTTTTGAGATATTTGAATTATATACGATTATCTTAATTTACTAATCAATTTATTCCAACGTGATAAAGGGTGACTGGTGTAGTTTTCTATTACTATAAAAAATCTAGAACACTAACTGATCAGATATTAAATTCAGGAGATTTCAAGTAATCACTCTTTTCGAATTTTTGGTTCACAATGTCTCACGAACAGATTAGCCGCTATCAACCCAATTCACTGGGATCGACGTGGTCCTCAAATGTCAAGAACTGATTAGATTGTGGAATCGACCGATGAAACCGCTTTTTTTAGATATCTTGAAATCCACCGCGTCGAATGTGTTAAAATTCACAGGATATCTAAGTTCTGGAATACTCTTCAGCTTGGTTTGATTCGGTTCAGACCTTTAAAAGTTATAAGAGAGTCACACACATATGCAAACAGACATATTGACCGCCTTTCAGAACTAGTCAGTGAAACTCAAGACGTGGAGATCTGATGAGAGCTAGATTTTTTCAAACCGAAGTAAAACCAAAAACCATTTGTAAAAAGCATAGCATAAGAATAAATGTTTTCAAAAAATTACATTGAATAAAAAGTATCTACGTGCTGTTTTCTTTTTGACCACAATTACACAATTCATTTTGCAATGCGTTAGACAATATGACTTCAAAATCAATTCAAGTAAACATATGAAGATTGAAAATTATTATTGTTTAATTCAGATGTTCATTCGTGTTTATGCGCTTGCGCTGAGGCTAACTTGTTGTATCGATGTTTCAACTCTCGCTTTTAAGTGTCTGATAGTAGTAAATATGTCAATTCAATGTAAATCATTCAACAAGTTGTGGGATTTTTGTTGATTATGGACTAAGTTTTTCTCGTTAAGCAATTTAGTTTAATTCAGTTTGAAAATAAAATATAATTATTTTTCGTTTAATTAGAATTGAACCTATACAGCTGATGCTTTTTTATTTCATGTATAATTGTATGAAAACAAGATTCTGCGACGTGGTCAAATAGGCAGTTATTTTCTGATTTAAGTTATCGAGTACTTGTTTAAAGAACTTTTATATATTAATATAACAAATACTCCAAATTTCATACGATTTTTATGAAAATTTATTACATGCTTGAAGCATGTGACTAGAATTGGCGAAATGGTGGTTTCAAGCTTTTAGTTTGTTGTTGTTTTCATGAATACAAAGTGTGCGCGAGCACTTTTCAATTGTAAAATGTGTCAAGATATTTTCATACAAAAAGTTCATGGTTATCAAAGATTTGTGTAAGGATTTTCACGATTCCTATTACACCGTTGGATGTTTATGAAACGCAGTGGGCAAAATTACTTTGTGTCGAGTTGAAAGATCATTTCTTCAAATCTATGTATTGGTTTAGCTCAGTATTAGGCAAAGCGTTATTACATAAATAATAATACATATAATATATTTATTCTTTTTGCCTTAGACTATAATTTTTTTAATAATATACTACGTATACATATTTGACTTTGGTTTGGAGCCAAGGTCAAAACACAGTCTATGTTCCAATGAAAATTTATACTTGGAAATGTTCCTTTTTCATGCTGTTACTTTTTTCGTTTGTCCATGACGTTATATATCGCCAAATCGGACATTGTTTCACAATTATAATAAAGTGCCTTAATACATCTATTGGTCTTCTTAAAAATATGTATATGAAATATGTGTTAGATGTCTAGCAATTTATAATACAGTGTTTTTAATTAGATATTATGCATATCAATTATATTTATGTCCACTAAATTTTTAATATCATAAAAATAGTGTTACATACATATAAACTACAAGTGCAACCTGCACAGATGCCAAAAGCACGTAACTACATAGTTATTAATAACAGTCTCGAAAACATGTTTATTTCTACTGAATCTTGTGAGTTGACCAGCTTCTCCAACAATTGTCTTTACTCTCTTAATACTTTTTTCTGATTTTGACGGGCTGGGAAAGCCTCGACTAGTGCCTAATTTCATTTCTTAAACAAAATAGTATTCAAATTTTACCTTTCATTTGCTTCCACAGCACAGATTCGGCTAACACGTAAAACACCTTTAACTTTTACAACTCTCACAAACAACTTAAATATGCTATATAATTGAAAATGTAAACATGAGATGAGAACACCAACATTAAAAAATAACGCCAATGAAATGTAAATATCCCGCAAAGTCCTCAAAATTTGTTTAACAGTCCTCGTACTTTAAACTGTAAATAGCAAATATTGCAAATTTCGCGACTAGAAAACCTACTCTATTCTGTTCAATGGTGCCTTACCAAATCACAGTTTTGAAAAAAAGCTTCGCTCAACCACCAATTAATGATCATCATTTATAATAAGAGAAGGCCAATGTGTCAAATAGCAACTTTCATAGCAAATCATGTTAAGTTTCATATCCTGCTACATACATATACTATATTGTGATTTTTAAAAATTATCTGTAAACTGTCAAACGGTTTATGGAAGTTTTTGAATAAGATAAGAGATTCGAAACTTTTCAAAGCTTTAGTTGTAATCAAGCAATGCCTATATTGGTTAACTACGAATAAATAAATTCCAGTGAAACTAGGCTTAGTTAATCTGAAAATGTTTTTGTGTCTTCATTTCTTTAATGAATTAATGAAAAAAATGGAAAATCGAAACCTGTGTTTTGTGTCATTCTGTGCGTTTGAGCTGTTGGAGTTTTCGATTACTATAAAAGAGTTCAGAACTCAAACTAATCAGATATAAAAATCCGGGGTTTAAGAAATAAGTTAAACTTTTCCTTCACGATATCTAACGAACGGATTAACCTTTTTTAACCCGGTTCGCAGTCTTCGACGTAGCTTTTAAGTACTAACAGCTGGTTAGTTTGTGGAATCGATTGAAGAAGAAGCTTGAATCAGATATCAGGAAATCTAAGTTCAGGAATGCTCTAAAGTTATAAATCACATACATCCACACACATCCACACATAGTGACGGGCTCTTAGAATTAGTCAGGCAATCGTCCTGATAAAAGTTGCAGGTTTTCGAAAACTTTTAATTTTCCTAGGGGGAAATTAAGAAAACATATGCCACCAGAAACACATTTATTTTTGAATTAATCCATACCTCACATATACGTCCTAAAATGGTTTTAGCTATTTCCTTTGTGTATTTCACCAGGGCTAGTGCAAATTACCATTTTTTTTAAATTTCTTTGACGAGCACTTGGATCAGAACCAGAAAGGAGGGGACAGAGGACAGAAGAAAACATATTAGAAGATGGCGAATTTTTATTGCAGCTATTTTTACTTTTTTACTTAGCCGGTCAGTTTGCTGCGTTCTACTCTGTAGGAAATTACGGCGTTAATAGTTTTTGGTAATGTTCAACGGCTGGCGCTATGCCTTCATCATTTGGACAGGACAATGACAACACAACCATGCACTGATGCAGAAAAAAATTGCACGCCATGTTCATTACTGAGTGCGGAGTCGAACCTGGCATCTATGGCATCGTAGCCTCTTATCCACCCTGGCCTTAAAATCATCAGGATTAATATTAAATTTGGAAGTGTTGAGCGACAATTTCAAAACATGCGAGTATATATATATACATATATATATATATATATATATATATATATATATATATATATGTATACATATATAATATTATAATTATATTTCTTTATTCTTAAATTATTCTCATACATATTATAAAAATACTATAAATTCATCAAACAATACAACAGATCAACAATCACTTTATAACAAATATAAATAAACTCAACTAACGCTAGTAGTATCTGTTTCTATAGCGTTTCCCCTCAAAGTTTCCAGGATCATCGTGAGCTGCTGAAACAGCTCCCTGGTTTAAAAGCGGTCGCAATTGCTGGCCCAAAAGTTGTCCCAACAAGTTGGCTATTTGAGTTGCTTGGGCAGTATTTGCGGCTGGTACTGCTGTGCCACTGTTAGCAGGCACAATAGTAGGGGTAGAAGGATATGCCACCGGAGGTTGTGCAGCAACAGGCCTGGGCTTGGGACTGCTATATAGAGGACGTTGATTGCCGTAGCCGTTGAATTGGTGATAATTGTTCGGATAAGTTTGCGGCCTAGAAACACCATAGAAAGCTTGCGGATAACCATAATAAGATGGTCTATAGAGTGGGTAGCCACCGTAATAATTGTATCGATTGAAATAATTAGGAATATAGCCGCCGTAATTAGCATATCCATAATTGCCATAATAGGGATCTGATTGTCCCGTTCCAGATGATGAGGAAGGTCTATACAGAGTATTCGGTGCAATAGGAGCATCGTAGCCTACAAATGGTCTCACAATACTATTGAGGCCTAAGCCCAGTAAAGGACGTATGAGACCCAAAGTACGTCCTTGTTCAGCTGGTTCGTTAGTTGAACTTTTCCGTTGATTTCGATAACGAGTTTGGGCCGACGTCAATATTGTATAGGAACTAATTAATATAAAAATAGCAAATATTTCAACAATATATTTCATATTTTCACTTGTTTTTTTATTCGCAATTTCAATAGGTGTTACTCGATGAAAACTTTAAACTGAACTGAAGTTCTATTCAAAATTCATTTGTTAAAGTTAACAATATATTTCTTTAAAGTTGAATGATTTTGAGTTCTGTTTTTTTTTTTCTTTTGTTAAAAGTTGCCAAAAAAAATTTAAAACAAATGCTTGAGTTCGTTTGAAAAAGATTAATGGGATTGGATCTAGTAGACCTTCACGCTAAGCAAACTAGTGTGCCGTTAGTGTCTTCGCAAATAATATTAAAACTAACCAAATGTTGTTGTGTCACAAATATATAATGTAACGAAAAGTTGTTATTCCATTTATTTCTTTCGTGTACAAATTTTTACTCCAATATTTTTAAGCTAATATTTCCCATGACGCCCACATTTTCATTAATTTAATATAATTATTTTTATTCAAATTCGTCACTGACATTGAAAATTTTGATTATCATTTTTATTTTGATTTCTTCTTCTTATACTTGTTAATGTTAAATTTGGCCAACATTGTTTGTTGTTTTTGTATTGTGTGCAAACTTGCAAATTACTTCCGTATACTCTTTGAAATGGTATTTGCGGGTTTCACATCTGTTTTGCTTTAATAAAATCTTCAATACTTGAACTCTTCGCTGTATTAAAATGTTATGAAACTTAACGCATATACATATATACTACACACACAGATATTTAAACTCATACATTAATGGTTTTAGCCTGCATAGAGCCAGGGGTGTGTTTAAAGAGGTATAGCGATTAGAAGTTAAATAAAACAGAGATTAATGTTTTAAGCTAATACAAATTTTATTTTTTGGAAAGATAATCTTCTTCCGTCATATGACCGCCACGGCTGGCTCGGACGTAGTGGAGTCGATTACGATCGCACTAACGTGGAGGATGTTGTCCTTCAATAAATCACTCGTGGCACGTATTGTGTGACATATTGCTCCGTATTGTTAAAACCACAGCTCCTGAAAATCTTTTTGCTCAATTGCTGAACGAAAAAGTCCGTGATCACGGCTCAATTGAATCTGCGAATCAAAAATAAAAATCGAATCAAAATCTCAATCGAATCAAAAATCTCCCAGTCTACAAAATACTATATGCAAATAAACTAACTCCCCAATATATGAAGTCCCCAGAAAGTATTTAATGTAGGGCAAATATAATTATATTTTTCATATGTGATCTCATCGGACAAAAATTATCTCATTACATTTCGAAAATTTTCTATATTTTGCGATATTGTGAGCTTAGGTTTCGGCCTTTGAACTCCTGTATGATGACGTTTCAATGACATGTTTTAATCGATTCAAGCGTAGTTTCTTGCAGTAGTCCTTTTTTATCATAGAAGTTATAAAAAGTGCGGAAGTTAGTAGCGTTACCACATAATTACTTTTTGAGAAAATAAAGTTTCCTGGATATCACACTGGGTTTGATTTTCAAGCGGAGAACAGAAAAATCCGTTAGAGTCTTAATTCTTAAGGAATAATATGAAAACAAAGAAACAAAAGTAGCATATAATTTCCGTCCAAGTTGCCAATGCCACAAAACAAGTAAACCTCTAACTAACGAATTTATCATCTTAACTAATTTAATGTCGCCAACGTGTTTTCTGTGGCCAACAGGACTATGATACTGATTTACTTTTCTTAAGAAGCACTTTCGGGATATTCGTGATTTTTGGAAGTTTTTAAAGATATTTCAAGAAATTTTGAGAACTTTTTATTTAAGTTATGCAAATCTTACACCGTTGCGTAAAACCTAACAAGAAAGGAACTTAGTTCCAGTTACGTTCAAAATAAGAAGGGGCGTTGTTTTCTACGTCACTGTTTTATTCCTTATTTTTTATGCCCTCTTAATGTTAATTTGATTTATAAAAATATGCTACAGAAAATTAAAAAAATAATATATTTACTAAAGGTACGTTTACACTTGTCAAATATTTGCCAAAAAAACAATAAATGTTAATGAAAAATATATTGATTAATATACAGGGTTTTTAAGTAAAACTGTGTCTTACATCACTAATAGACGGTGTCATAGAATTGTATATGAAACTATTTAGTTCGAAAAACACATGACTGAATTAAATCAAAAGCAGTGTCCCTTAAGTATTACAGTGTTCGAAGATATTCTTTTGCAAATTTAACGATTTAAAATTAACAAACTATTCCGAACATTTTCTTAACGCCTCCATGTACGATGCCATACATTGACGATTTTCTATTTACTAAGTCATTTTTAAAACTTTTTGATTCTATTGACATACAATCTTCTTCATTTGTTAAGCTGTAATTATTCACAAATTTATATAAAAGTAATAACATTTAGTAGAATTTGTAAACACACATGCGTACGTGTGTATACAAATATTCCTTGCCTCTAAATGAAACTATGTGCGTATGTATGTGTCAATATACGAACATCAAAATCGCAGATTTCATATATTCACAAGGTGATCATATTTCAAAAAAACATGTTTTACTACATTGTAAATTGAAAAACAATATATTCTCATATATAAGACTAAGTTTGCAATACATTTTATTAATCTTTGAATTCATCGCACACCGACTTCAAAACAAATACCCGATTATAAAAATTTAATAAGCCATAGTTAGATGGCAGTATATATTTATTTCAAAACTTAGGTTTTCAATATCATTGAACAGGCAGAAGTATTATTTTTTAAAATTACTAAATTAAAAACTCAGGTTTAAGTTCAACGTAGTGTATTGGGTGTTTATCATTAACAACGACAGATGTATGAACTACTTGGTATGTGCATAGGCCGTTTGTCAAAGAAATCGATATATTTGCAAATAGTTCTTAATTTTAAAACAGTTGTGTTATATTCAAATTTAAATCATCGAAGGATTAGTGCCAATATCGAAGTTGCTTAAGTTAGGAATTTATTAAAAGTGCATAGATATTTCATTACAGAGAAAATTATGTTCATAGTTGGACAAAATATATGATTTGCAGTATTTAATAATATAATAGACAAAACACAAAACACTTGCTGGTCACGTATTTATAATATAAAATATGAAATACTTTCAGGGTATATATTTACGATATAATTTATAAAAAGCTAAAATAGTTTAGTTACCCAGATATGGTTGTATACAAAAGCTTTTTTATTTACGGAAAGCTATGGTATGATTTTACATACACACTTTTAGCAAACAATAGAATTATTTGCAGAGTATAACATTTTTATCTTCATACGGCTTTGAAAATTTAGCACATACGAGTACATGGGATATACTACCTTCCCACTTTGAAGGACAATGCCACTAAATTACACATTTTAAACAAACTTTGCCTAGAATGAGCAAAGAAATAAAAAAATAAACAGGAACGGTTAGAGATGTGGATACGAGCATAACAAACGAAAAGATACTCGCTATTCGAATACATTTTTCCTACTTATATGTATTTTTTAATCAATCTCTTTTTGTTTTTATATCATAAGAACATTTTAAAGAAGGCAATTTGAAAAGTTTTATAAAAATATCTCAAAAAATGTTTAGTATGGTTGAAAACAATTCACATGTTCGAGTACTCGTATAAATTTATATTGGCTGCATTATAGCATTAACCATAAAAAAGGTTTGGAAATGCCAGTTTCGAAATAAACCTTCAAAACACAAAATAGCTAACCTATGTTTGTGAATACGATTTCATAGTATGTACATATATGTTTAATAGCCTGAAAGTATTTAATAACTATTGTACATTGGACCCATGCAATACCTTTCTTTTTATAAATTATAACGTTAATATAAAAGTACCTTATATATCTTATGTATGGACATATGAACTCCTGGAACTCATTTCATTGTTTCGACTAAAAAACATATATGTAAACGAAAAGAATGGATATTTCCACATGCAAAATAGTTTAGGAAAAACATACCTGGGCCTTAAATTCCGGGAACGTTAGCGAATTCGTGCAGCAAAAGAAGCAATTGTGAGCCGCTTCTATACAAAAAATATATGTCGAATGAAAAAGACGTGTATGCGATTTCTGCAAACAAGTGTATGCAGTGATGATAGAGTTGTATCTAGCATTTCATGGGCAGATTTTATTCAAAATTAATTACTTGTTTAATATTCAATACCTAACAGAGCATTTACATGGAAATACTTTCATAAAATTTCTGTATACGAATATCAGATAAAAATTTCAAAGAAAAAAACCATTTCTTCGAAAATATTTTTCACCGTCGTTTAGAACAGGCTTAGGAAACGTAAATTCAATATATATCCGACTACACGAAACTATTTAAGATATATGTGTTGAATCCATAATTAAAAAGTGACAGTGGCAACATCGACTTAAGTGATTAATCGATTGAATTATTGTAATACAACATGCCTGTAATAACACTCAAAGATGACAAATAGTTAAAGTCTACTTTTAGGCACAACATTTTTTATAAAGTTTCGTTGCTTTAAAAAATCGTTGCAACATGGAATATATTGTCAGTTTTTTAAATTAACTCTCATCTTCGAAAATTCAATAATTTTCCGACAATTAAGAACGCATTTATTAATATAATACAAGTGGTTCAAATTATATGGACAAACCCATAACTACATCCATTCTGACATCGATGGTTTGTTAATTCTTTTAAACTTTCAATTTATTAAGAAAAAGTTGGTAGAACTTTTTGTAACTATTGCTACCGTATTATGTTATAAGATCTACATATGTATATATGTATATATAGAGAAGACGATTGTTAATGTAGGTCAAAACAATGGACAAATATAACACAGCAATTGTAACTCCAATATTACTTCTGGAGAATCTGAATATTTCTCAATGAAGTGCGAGTAGTTGCGGGATCTAGAAATGTTGTTGTTACTTTTATAATAACATTAATTTCCATTAGTTTTTTTTTTGTCCTTATTGTATGTATTATATTTATAAAAGTTTTATTACTTAAAGCTCTTATAAAAGCTTGCATAGAAGCATCGACGGTTTTGTGTTAGCAGAAACAGACACAATTTTATGTCACATAACGCCAACTTTTTATATGATTGGATGATGATGGTTGGTTGGGGAGAAATATTTGACAAGTTTTCATTGCCTATAAAATTTGCTCCCTAATATTTCTTTCTTAGAAAATATGATGAACGGAACTCTATGATGAAATTGTAAATTTGATTATTAGGCACCACGTTTATAAACGTTTCGATTCCTTCACATACCAGTCTTTGCAGAAGCTCAGAGTACGGTTAGCTTTCAGTTGTATATAACTACTATTGTATTTTTCTATACCTTAAAGCGAGATAGGACACACCCTGGCATTTACTGCCATCGCAAGCAAATAATTTATCGTATCCTGGTGGCAACGTTTAGCATTTTCTTATATCTCGTTGTGCGGCATTAACTTTCAAACTCTAAATTTCTAAATGACAGCACATAGACTGTGATCTGTTTTAATACAGCAATTAATTTAAATATGATTATTTTCAAGGCGTATTTTTGAAGATTTTCTTAATTTCTTCAAAACAAATTTTAGAAACACAATAAAATTATCGAATTCGATTTATGCTGAATTACACTGTTTCCACTTTGTACGAACTCATCTCTATTCATTCGCTGTTAGCTAATAAATCTGTAATTAATGTTATTTTCCTTAAACTATTATATAAAATATATAATAATATATTTATGGTGTATTTAAAGTTAATATAAGTCATAATACGGTCCAAGTTTTTGTATGAATTCTAGTTTCTATTAATCACATTGTCATATTAATAAGTTGTTACTATTATGGTAAGTAAATTGAAAATGAAAGAACATATAGAATTAAAACTCCGAAACTGAGCAAATTGCTGAAAAGCTTATTTTTTGAACCGCTTACATCCGACCAAAAATTAAATACAAGTCTCATGTGTGGGCTAGTTCTTAAAGTCCAACCTTCATGTCGCTATGTAGAGTGCGTTTCTTTGTTCCAACGTTACCATAATGGCAGTAACGAAATCAGAAAATATGGCACAAACCGTCTGCAGTTTGAGAAGACTTAAATCGAATGTCCACATGTACTACTCCCTATATCCACCATTCCAATACCTATATTCGCAATTCCAGCGCATGAATACGCAGAGGTCATCGTGTGATTACAAGTTCTACGATGTTGTTTGTAAGTCCTACAAACAACAATTAAATTCAGCAACTGCAAATTTGGCAACACTTCACATCATGTGCCTTAATTGGATGCTTCTCAACTTTCTTGCACGACGATGTATTGCGTCCAAATTTAATTTTACAAATTTTCTTTAAATATTTTACTTTATTGATTTTTGATGAGCTCCATTTTTTCTAGTAGTTACACACGAAGGATTACTATTTAGTTTACAAAATTCTATAGATTTTAAATGGAGATACACAACGTTTTTAAATTATTTAATACTCATATATTCTGTATCCAATTATTTGCCATATCCGCCAGATGCTGAAGCACTAGCAGAGGCAGAAGCACTTGCAGATGCACCACCGCCGCCGCCACCGTATCCACCAAAAGGTCTTCCATAACCACCGTAATATGGTCGACGGCCTCCACCTATCCGTCCTCCACAACAAAAACGACGACCAAAACTTCGCGTTTTACGTGCTAGTCCGCGAAGAGGATGAGGGTCTACTCCAGGTACACTCTCATATTCACTTGGCATATCCAATGCTGGATGGCAGCTTACAAGTACAGCAACGGCCAAGAGTATTGTAAATATTAATAGTTTCATATTCTGGATTATTGTTTTTCGTTTAATTAACTAATTGAAATTAAAAATACATCCTTTAGTGTAGCACAATTTATAGTGATGTTCTCTCAGATGTTAATTCGAATAAAATATTCTGGGAAACCCCGAAGTGCCAAAAGAGAAATTATATTTTAACGTGAAATCTACAAATGTTGTTTGTTCATCCTCTAATTAATAATTAGTTAAGTGAATATAATTACAAAATTACAATTGCATACACACGTACACATGTCTTTGTGTCTATGCATTGATAAATTAATTTTGTATTAAAAACATTTATTGAACAAAAAGTGAATGATGCTTAAGATTAAACAATGATTTTTCAAAATTATAGCTTTTACAATGTAATAATTTTAAAATCCAACTGTTTTAAGATATAGTCATTCAAACTGGTCATATATTTAACAAAATAAGTAAAACCTCCTCGTACTTGTGGTAAATGGTATTTAAAATCTGTTTTACGTATGACCTACCTATTTCGGGTGGTCGGCCTCTTTCCGATTTAAGATTTTTCAAAACATATTTAGCGAATTCCTTTTAAGGTCATATATAAAAGATATATAGCAGCATCGCTGGACAATAGCTGCTTTTATTGAAATTAATTTATGAGTCCCCAAGAGGAATAAAACCGTCACTGGACACCCAACGTGACTGATTCTGACTGATACTGGTAATCGATTCGTGTTTCAGAACTTTAAATCAAAAGTTCCTGTAGTTTTTGATTCTATTTTTCTTATATGCCATCGTTTCATTACTCAGCAAAACTTTCATTTGCGCCGGTTATAGGACAGCTACGCTCAAGACAATTAGTACAACATTTTAATCGGCTAACCGTTCAACTAACATATCTTTAATCGAAAATGGCTATATAAGATTTTTTTGAAGTGTATTATAATATATATATATATATATATATATATATATATATATATATATTTTTTTTTGGTTTTTAATAATTTGTATAGTTTTAGATGCAAACGGTATGTGTTCCGAAATATTTTCATACAAACAAAGAAGGTGTTCAGTGCTCTTCATATTAAGTAAGGGCAAACGATCATATGCAGCGGATTAGTTAGAATTAGTGTTATCAATTCGGGTCTTATAATCGTTCAAATAAAGTTTCATATAATTTTTCTTGTTCGAATAGCTGAATAATATGAAACTTTTATGTGAATATTCGTACAAATAAGGAATAATATACTTCATATGAGTAATTTTGAAAACACTAAAGAGAAATGACATACTAGTTTTATATTCTTGATTAGCAATAATAAAACAATCCATTAAAAAGGAAAGATAATATTGTTAACAAAAACTAAGGAGTTTTATTACAAACGAGCTCATATTTATTAAAAACAAATGTAAAAACGTATGAAAATATTTTCTTTATTTCTTTTAAAATAATCATTGAAAATCAATAGATAATTGCTTATATTAATATAAAAACAAGCAGAAAAATGTCTTTCAAACCAAGTTTGTTAACCATTTCGTTTCGAAATTTCGGGCATATATTATACCTTATAACTCCAATAATTTATAAGAGTTAAATATCATTAAAAATTTCACGGGAAAGAAATAATATTGAATTATTATAGTACACACGTCTCTTAATAATTCGAGATATAAAGCTTCTGAAAAATATAGAAAAGCAATTATTATTTCTTTATGGATTTTGAAAACCTTGTTAGTCATCTCGGAAAGCAATTGGACTTATGCATATCCGAACAGTCATACACAAGTATTTTAATTAATGCTATTTGCTTTCTCAAGACAAATATCCATGAACAACATGAAAAGTATATAATTATATAGTCTAAAACACAATACTAAAATGTTTATATCTAGTGCTGAAATAAAATTATTTGAATACGCGTGAAAGCTGTTTTAAGTACTTTTCATTCCAAATAAAATATTTTGCTAGCTGGAACAAAGCTTAATATATGTAGTTCGGATATTCGATTAATTGTTATTCAAATGACAACCCTGGTCAGAAGGCAAATTATGGCCAATAAATCAGTGGATATATATATATATATATATATATATATATATATATATATATATATATATATATATGTGTGTAGTTTGCGTTACTTTTGATACAAATTTAAACTCTATTTAACCCTACGATGTTCTATAACCATTACATCACTAAGTGCACCACATGGTCTGGCCAGACCACGGTTGAAAATCCTAACCAATTTAGTAACCTAAACGAATATTTTGGGTTTGTTTTTTTATTTTAAATATTTTAATATATTTTAAATTTTATTTTATAATATATTTATATTATTTATTTAAAGAGACATTGCAAATGTACGTTTTGGTTTCTTTACGACATTGAAGGCATGACAGGTTGTGTTACACATTTTATGACTCGAGCAAAAATCAGCAAACCAGCAAAAGCATAAATTTCATTTTCGTTTGTAGGTTCCCATTTTACAAGTTTTTGTTTTGTTGCACAAATCTAGAAATATTTCTTGTTCTTTTCGATTTGTTTCCCTTACAATTATATTTACCATACCTGGTGTAAAAATTTCTTTGAAAATTTGTAATAATTTGGCTCTCATTGCAATAGGCCTGCTGCTCGTGGTTTTCTTTCCACATTATGCCTGCTTTGCTCGAAAATATTTCATTACTTTCGGCTTTTGAATCATCATCACATTCATCTTCATCAAACTCGTTAGCTTGTTCCACGTCGAATACGACAAATTCTTCTTCAGACGCATAACACGGTTGCACTTTTTTGCACTTCAAAATCTTGAACTAATTGAGACCCCCAATATTCAAAATCTTGTGATGGTAAACATCAATTATAACTCATGTCATTATTTCTAGGAATATATTCGTTCTTCTCTTCACTCGTACAATAAGGTTCATCGCTATTTCACAAATACTCCATCATTCTTTTTTCAGCCGCATGTCTTTCAGCTGGTGTAAGACGCTGGAATCTAGCAGATTTGTTGACAACCATATCAAAAATTTCTAACTCCGAAGCTTTATCACAATCCATTGCTTCACTTGATCACTTCAAAAGACAAACTATATATTTTACTTAACAACAACACAGGTTCCTTTGAAATTATTTTTGCTAAGTAAAGGGGAGTAAAAAAACAAAACGTTTTGCTTTTGTCTCTTCAAAAGAGTTTATCACATATGTGATGGAAATCGTTTCGATTTGAAATAAAATCGTAAGCTCAAAACGTAGAAAATGGTATTAGGTGAGACAAAAGACGTATCGATTTCATATTCCAAATATGTTCCTTTTTCCGTTGGTTTCAAAAAAGTCAACTCTGTTGTTTTGTTTTTATTTGCTACAAACAGAAGTTGAAGCCAACTATGCTGAAGCCGACTGCAGGTTGCCAAATATATCTTGGGCGTCGACTAAACGAAAATCGTCAGATCACGGTCCGCTGAAGCAAATGTGGTAATGAATGTCATATTTCTTCTTAATGATAATTACCAAGTTTTATATTGAAAAAACTTTTATATTTAAAACAATGGAAAAGTCTTGTGAAAATGTTGGACATGTCGGCGGCAGTAAGTTTTTTCAATACATGTCGGCGGTGGATTTTAGCCAATCGGCTTCATCTTATATGCAATTAACTTTTAAAATTTAAATTATTTGAAACAAATATAAATTTAAAAAAATGGCTTTTGTTGTGGTTTCATCATTAATGTTGATTACTGAAGAAAATAAATATGAAAATATCAAACAGAGAAAGCTGCGGGACTCATCCAATCCATTAGTTTACCCGATAAAATGGTTTCTTCAATGGTGGGCCAATACTATTTAAATCATCCGAAAGTGTTTGCCAAAGTTTCTCGATTTCTATTCGATCTCCTTTGGCAAAACCCTTTGCTAACTGCGGATGCTTTTCCATGAACTCAATAATAATCTCTTCTTGTTGAGTATTTATATGCTTTTCCCTATAAAAATTAATATGTATGTAGATAAATCTGTCTTAATTATTTTAAAATATTTTACTTATATTTTAACACAAGTTATTGCACGCAATTTTTCTTAATATACAAGAATTTTTAAATCATGACCCCCGCTTACTCGATTTTAAAACGCAAATACAATACAAATTCCGTTTTCCATCCTTTTTTTTCTCACAATTTCATAGAACAAAATTTCATAGAAAAGATTTCGGTTTAAAACAAAACCAAAACGAAATCAATATAAAGATGTGCATCACAACTTTTTACGTTTTTCAATAAATTTTAAATCGAAAACGATTTTCATCACATACCTGTATATTCATTTATTTAATTTCAAATGATTTCATTGCATTTACTTCTATGCACAGAAAAATCAAAACATATAACAATTAATGAAAATAGCTTGTGGTCTAGCCAGACCATGAGATGCACTTATCGAACTTTTTCTTGTGGGTAGCTTTCTGACCCCTTAGCATCACTCTATCTACTCCAAATTTGTTGTTTTGTGTTAAAAACAATATGCTTATAAAATTCACGTTTTTAGTTTAAAATTTTTCTGTAAATAAAAATATTTCATATGAAAGGCATATATGGTCTGGCCAGACCATGTATGTCATACTAGGGTTATATACGCTTTCAGCTGTTCAGTCAGTTTTTACTTTCAGACTTTTCTTTACTCTTTAGACTTTGTCTGCATGAGGCTGAGAGAGCAGCACATATTGTGTGTGAATGTCGGGCATTGAGCAGTATTACACTGGGAGCCACTATTCAATATATGGCAGTTGCGAGACTATAGAAGACCATAATGCATGCCAGATGCTGGTCGTTGCTAAGAGCAGTGGGATGATAATGGTAGTCGATAATTACTGATAACTTACTGAGACCATTAAGACGTAGAGTAAACGACGGTGTTGTTTGTGTCTTCTTTTATACTCCGGTTGCATAAAAATATTAGATTTTATGATATAAAATATTTCCCAAGTCTGACCACACGTTAAGATTGGTATGACTTTGTGAGCTCCTAATAATTATTCCCCTTCCACTGAAACAGTTTGACTAACCCTCCATTAATTATGACATGTAATAGAAGATTTTAGAGAGCGAAATTATTAATTTAAATTAATGTTTTGCTGTTAGCAATTAATCAATTTGTTTTTCAGATTAACTTAACTGTCGATTCTATAATTGATATTGTTAACAACAATTTTGAAAACACACTTCTTTTCTTGGTTGTTGTTAGCAGCAGTTGTGCGCAGTTTGGAAATATTTATCACATTTCAATTTATTTTAGTTAAGGAAATAAAAGATCACTTTTACACAATCAGTTATTTGTAGGACAGCACAGAAACTTGTGTTCATTATTCAGTTGATGGTAGCAGTTTTTTTGTATTGTGTATGTTAAATTTAGCCCGGTTGAGAAATGTTTCTATATTCATAGTACATAGCAAACATCATAGTATCACTTCTTAAAAAATACTATTTATTGAAACATAGTTTGATTTAATACTTCATTATAAAAGAATATGGAGAGAGTTGACCTTAAAAACCAACTCTAAAACTTGCGACTAATATTAACCGGAAAGCTGTAGTAACCTGTTTATTGCTATTATATGCCTGAGCTCTTCGAGCTAGTTTATGGAATTGATCGATGAAGCCGTTTCGAAGATTATAAAAAAAAACTTTTAAAAGTGATTTTCTTCCAATTTCTTTTGGAGATATCAAAGTATCGATTCAGATTCAGAAACAATCTAAGTTCAGGAAAGATCTTTTCGGTTAAGTCGTTCAAAAGATGTAAGCGGGTCACATGTTTACACACACACACATTAACACAGACATAGTGACATGCAACCAGTAGCCTTTTGAATAGCATCCCTAAATTTAACAGCCTGTGAAAATGAACCGATTCGAACAAATAAATTTCAAGATATCTCAAACATACACAAAAGCACTTTTCAGCGGCTTCACCGATTGATTTCACAAAGTGATCAGCTCTTAATACTTGAAAACCATGTCGATCAGCAGCGTTGATGCGTTCGTGAGATATTGTGAACGAAAAAATTTGAAAAAAGTGTGTTTTTTCTAAACTCTGATCACTTAGTGTTCTCGATTCTTTCATAGTAACAGAAAACTGCATCAATCACCGCTTGTAATAGCTAATCGCTAATTTCAATATTAAAATAATCGTTTTTTAACCAGAAGAGCTTAGCTATTATATAGATAATCACATTTAACAATTTCTTGGTTTGCAAATATTACATTCATGAGTGGTTTGGAATCATTAATATTGGCCGGCCCCTTTAAAATCCATAGTTCATTTCCCATTTTTCCAGATATCCACATATTATTTTAAAATAAATAACATTATTTTTTCTTTTAAATAAATTTAGGCTCATTCATCCAATGATGATTTTAAAGTGATTGACAATTTGTTATTTTAATATCTATATTTTGTGTTGAAATGCGATTATAATGTGTTTTATGGAGTCATCAAGAACGAATATATTAGGGAGAAACTAAAAAGCAGTCTGTTATTTCCTACTGTCTTTCCGCAATCCTGATTTTTAGCCGCAGAAGCCAGTTTTAAGCCGAAAATGTGTAAGAGTTTATTTGTCTTAAACGATGCAAAATTGGATAAATAATATGTCAACAGGTGCTGCTAACTTTTGTCATTTGATAAAATATTGATCTCAAATCAATTCGTGGGTATATTAACCACCATTGCCTAGCAAACCGCAAACATGATAATAAAAAATTATGAGAATTGTCATAACGCGGATCCAGTTAGAACGAGATTTCCCCTTTTTCCTACCATAGAACCAATTTGTATCTTCAAAATAGCTTAAGCTGTAAGAGTATGTGTGCCGCAGGCTCACAAACTAACTAACTAAAACTATTTACTACAAAACAACAAAATTTTACGAATATCATTCTTATCATTAACTAAATAAATTAATAACACAAATAAGAAGGCAAAAAGTCCAATTACGTCAAAGCATGTGTCTTTTCTAAGCGTTTAATAAACTCGCAGAATTCATTCCGCACCTGATCGCCCTCACTTACCGCACAATAAATTTATGAGGGTATATTTGCGTTGTGTTAGATTTTCGGTGAATACACACTTATGAATTTATGTATGTGTGTTTGTACACACGTACTATTATGCCAATGCTTCACATATCCATACATATAGCCATATGTAGGGATACCCTGCAGCTTTGTCATAAAATTTATTATTGTGTTTAATATTAAAAATTAAAATTTTACACCTTCTCGGATCTTAGAAAACAGAGTCAAACCAATAATATTCTATTCGAAGTTTTGCAAGAAACAACATACTCGTAAATCATAAACATCTACAATATTCCATACTTGTTCAACAGAAGCGATTGGACATGGAGGGCCATCCCTTTAACTCCCCGCTAATTTTAACCTCGAACTGTCAGCTAATCTTGTGCGCTTTTAAACTCTTTGAGTTAAAACACTGTTTATGAATGAATCAAATGATTCCCAATGAGATAAACGGTAATTACCATAAAATAATCGAGGAAACTACCTGACCTAATATATATATACCAGAGTTTTTAAAATAAATCTATTTTTCGTTTACGATATCTCACGAACAAATTGACCGATTTGGACCCGGTTATTTTTTTTCGATTCGATCAAGAAGCAATTTAAAGTTATATTGAAAAAAAAAATATTTGAAAATATACATATTATTTTATACATATATATGGGATATTCCGATATATATATTAACTGGACGAGTCACATACTTAAATACATCCATTCACACACACGACATAGTGAAGAGGTGAAACCAATAGATTCCTTATTTTTTTAAATTATAAGTTAAAATACACATCATATATTGAGAATCTTATGAAATTCTTTTAAGTGGATAGAACGATCTATTTAATTTAATGTTTCAATCTGAATGTTGATTGCGGCTACGGCTTAAATGTGTTATACGTTGCATGCGATTTCGGCATAATCTCTCTAACATATCCACTAGTATCTTTAACTTAATTACCCCACAAATAAAAGGCTAAGCGATATAGGGGGCCAATTGACCGAAGTCTCCTGTCAATTCAACTATTGTTAAGCTATTGCAGTAGGTCGTGTGTGTGCAAATCTTGCACAAGCTGTATTTTAAAAATATTCAGAGCCACCGCTTTAATTTTTTTAATGGAGTAATAGGGCTGTTAGTGGTGACGATATGATAATTCTCTGTCAACAACACAGCTGCCACATTTTTCTCTGTCCGCACTCTAAGCTGATGGCTTAATGTTCAATAATGCAAATTTAGGCACTGCATTCCGAATAGTCGCCTAAGAGTATCGTCCAAACTGGGCATAAAATTAAAAGTGCACGTTAACTGACTGTCAATTTTGATAACATAAGAAGTTCGATAATACACCAGCTTTGTTTGTTTGTAACTCAATTCGCGATTATATGATAAACGAAAACAGCGCTACCAGTAAGAAGTTACTGAAAATCACTCTTTACTATGGGGGGGATTGTGAAATATTTATAACAACTTTGGACAAATCCATCGAAATTAACGAAAAAAATGGACTTAAAGTTGTTGCGAATAATAAATATTGTTATTTCTGCTTATGCGTTTGAGAAAAGCAAAGCCATAATAAGTATATATATATATATATACATATATATATATATATATATATATATATATATATGTATATATATATATATATATATATATATATATATGTATGTATATATATATATATATATATATATATATAGGTCGCCTACGTTTTATAGTACACATTTCAGTGTTCAGAAAGTAATTTTGTCCTGATTTTCTTAAGCGAAAATTAGAAAAAAGTGTTTCAAATATTCTTGACAGCAACAACAAGTTCTTTCTTCTCATTTTGTGCTTGCGAAGTATTATTAACCCAAAATTGTATGCATATGCGCACATTCTCTTATAGTTCGTAAAAGTAAATCAAATGTGTTTGTTTCTTCTCCGCATTTCATCGCCGTATGCAATTATATATATTTCCGAACTGCCGGGTAGTTTATTGTTTGTCTAGATCGTCTTGCTTTTAACCATAAAAATGCTTGTCTCATTTTGGGGAATCACTTTAAAATCAATTGTTTTCTTGTTTTTAAATTTTTTGTTTGCTGTTTTTATTTGATTTAGTTTCTTTATATTAACATATGCCATAATTAATGATATTAGAGATTTTAACAAACAACTTTTTTATATGTGGATTGTTTGTGTTTTGTGCTTAAAGTTTGACATCGTTTCAGAGACGTTACGGTCTTTTTTATTTTATTTGCTGAATTTCATTTAGTATTTAAAGATATTTCCTATGTCTATGAAGGGGTTTTTTTATTATATTTTTGTTGTCTGTATATGAATATTTGAAAAGCTTTAACAAAAGAGAGATTATATGTTTCAAGAAATTTATTAAGTGAAATTGAAAACTAAAATTAATAAATATGTTAATTAAATTGCATGTGGCATTAAACTTGAATAATGCTGTAACATATTCAACAATTTATCAATACGGAATAGGCTTTTCATAATATATTTAATAAATTTCTTTCTAATTATAATAATAGTCCTGCGAAAAAAGTAATTTTACGTACATGTTTTGTTAAATACCTAATAGAAACAGAATTATGTATTTATTAATCAAAAATTTGTGAAATCAATATGTTATCAACGATTTACGCTTAGGCATCCGTACTCATGAAAGCAGTCTAAGTAAATACAATGTTATTAACAATTTCAGAAAAGAAATAATAAAAAATTAAATAAATCAAATAATATGAATATTATTGATACAAAAAATACTTGTTGCCTAAGTCTTTTGTTTGTAGCATACTAAGACTAAATTGTGTGCATTAATTGACCCTGTTGTGGCCAGATATTTGAACAACATAAAGCTAAAGTCAACAACAGGCTACGTAAACTTCTCTGGCAAAGAAAACAATGTGCCCTAGGGGCAACGTTTGTAATCTGCGTATATTCATCCGAGCTGTAATTGTCTAAATGACAACGAAAATGTAATATCACAAAATGTTCAAAAATTTGGTCAGAATGTGTCCTAGTTAAAAAGGCCCTAACTCTAAGAAGCGTAGCTACTGCAAAAACAAAACAAGAATTTCAATAACCATTTTGATGTTTTTTTGTTCGAGAAAGGAATCAATCTATTTTATAATTTCAAAATTAGAGTCTTAAATTATTTAAATAACTCGAATAATTCAAATATATATATATATATATATATATATATATATGTATATATATATATATATATATATATACCAAGCAGATATATCCACGTTTGGTACAAATATGAAATTTATTTGTTGGGTGGTTAAGCAATGTCTTATATACATTTCATTGGCGCTTTATACCAAATCGTCAGTAGACTTTTACCACAGTTTTGAAAAGTTTCAAACTTCACAACTTATCAAAAGACTTTTATTAACCATTTGAGAATTTAAATGAAAACTCACAAATGATTTTACAAAATCACATTATGACAAGTGTAGTCGGCTATGAAACGTATACAAACCAAAACCCAACAAACAACTTTTTTTCAAATTATTGTAACACAATGACAACAATGTGTCAAATATTAAATATATTAACAGAATAAAACAAATATAAAATTACAAATAAACAATTCTAAAACTTATTTTCGCTTTGTAAAAATTAATAAAACTTAAAAAAAAATAATATTGAATGACCGATTATGTTTCATAAAATAGTGTTATTTGATGAAATATTAGTGACACCTTTTGAAAATTTATTATGGTAGACAGTTTTTTTTCTTTTTTGTATGTTTGGAAACTCCTTTTTGACTACAGTTGAAGTTGGTGATATATATTACGTTGAGATATTTTCTGGTTCTGACAGTTGCTGCAATCCATGCGATTTTAGCTGAAGTGTCGTATCAAATATATGTTGGGAATGATTCTCTCAAACATCTGGGTAGAAGTAGAGTGTCACCTATTCTGCAAGCTAAAGCCAAGGTCCTGCACAGATTATTTTTATTACAAAAAAGATATTTTTTTTAACAATTTATCAACTTCAAATTACTGATAATACTGGATTTTGTGAACAAAATCTAAAAAATTATTTTTTGAATAAAAAACAGAAAACATTAAATCTTATGACAGCAAAGATTTTGTTGTTTCCGAAAATACACCCCTGAATAAAATAGTTTGTGATATGTTTTTAAAATCTATTATTTTCAGAAGCATGTTCTACCGTACTCATAAAATACGGGGATGGGATATATGGCACCATAGCCGCCAACGAAAACCTAAGTGACGTATTCTTCAAAAATGATCCAAAACTATTTATGATGATTTTGGACCATCTGACAAAGCATCAAAGTCGTGTCCAGAACCCTTAAAGAAATACTTCTCAAGAAATTTTTTCTTAAATGCTTTCTCCCATTTAATTACTAGTTTGTTTTTATTTTTTTCATAACGCAAAAATTTTCGTCAAGCAAAATTTTCTATCCAATTATTGCAGAATTACTATCCAAAATTATGAAAATATAAATGAAACAGCTAAAAGACAATAACTAAGAATTTTGAAATATACGTTATAAGATTGCCTGATTTTTCATGACATGTATGGTATATTGAAATATCTTAACCAACACTAACATGGCCGGACTCATAGGAAATTTTCCAGATTTAATATGGATGTGTTTCAGAATCCACTATTTTGCTATATAGCCTACAGTAAGCGCTATATCCAGCACCAAAGTTTACAGACTTTACACAAACATAATGCCAGTTGTATGTGATTTTATTTTTTTGAACATTTTTATTTTGCTATATTAATATTTTTATAGGCTAATTGTTCTAACTTAGTTAAAATCTCAGAAAGACATGATGATAAATATTCCTAGGCACAAAGGAATTCAACATCAGTTTTATTCAACTTACACAGCAGAGCAGTTGTTTCAATTGCGTACTAATGAAATGACCTACTAGTTGGGCCACGAGTCTACTCATCACAATTTATTAATTGTAAGAGTTAGACAATACAAACTTATAAAAGTTGGTAACATCACATGTTCATTGTCAATAATATATACTTATGTTTGTATGTATGTCTATATAAAATATGTTTAGAAGTCATTTGCTGACGGCATTGATAATGAAAAACATCTAATAGATGACGATGGCCGGTTAATAACCTTTATCTATGAATGCTGATTTGATTAGAAATCAGTATAATATATATGTATGAATGTTTTGAAAAACTTTATTTATTAGATAATAATATATACGGTTGATAGTAATAAATTGCATTAAAAATTAAAATAAAGTTATGTACATAATATATATATATATATATATATATATATATATATATATAGATATATGCATATATTTTTATTTTAGTAAAATATATTCTAAAATTATTTACAGCACACCAGTAGAAATACAAACGATCAGTTGAAGATCTTCAATTGACAGGGAGATGACGCCCTTTTCACAGTTTGATAAAGAACTTATGTAAATTCATATAGAAACAATTTAGACTTCCTATACAGAATAGCTATATAGAATAGCCATGTTTTGACCATAGCAATTATATTTCAAAATATACTATTTGAAAAGATATTTGTCTGGAAAAATATTTATCTATAAAGTGGCTTTTGGAAAAATAACTTTGGAACTAGTGTTTTAAAATATATGTAAGTAATAAAGTATTGTGCATTTAAGCCAAAGGGTTATTGAAGAAAACTAATATAAACATAAAAATGCCTTTCAAATTATATGTGTTCCATCAATATTGATACACCGTAATATATTTAAAAGTTTATCACTTTAGAATAGGTTAAAACAAATTTGTAATCATAATGTTTATAAATCTATTTATTTGTTCATATCTGTAATGTGAAGCTCTTAACGGCCAAAAATAGCAATATTGCAAGGTGTGAGAAACATCACCTAACAATGATGTAAGCATTGTTGCTAGAAAAATATTAATATTATCAAAAACTCAAATTCGTAAATATATTCAAAGTTCCCCAGTAGCCGAGTAGTGCTAACAATTTAATTAATACATAATCATTTATTTAATTAATAACATTTTGAGTTCAAATATAATAAATGGTAGAGAAAAATATATACTAGTTCTGTCAAGATCATTATTACAATGGAAAAGCATTATTCAAAAGTTCCGACATCGGGCTATTCTCAGTAAAATGGTATTTCAAAACTTAATCCGAAATGCTAGGAACACGAATTTTCGGTTTTCTAGAAGATTGAGCAAAAGCAAGTGGCGTACATTTTCCTTGCTGCACAGAAAAATGGAGAATTCTAAAATTCTCAAAGACTTTAGGAGAACAGACATTCTCGAAAACTCCGGGGGAGCTGAAATCGCTCTAAGGTCATACAAATAGCTTAAAATTTAGTTTTATTGGTGTGGGAGCAACCCGTGCAGTTTTCCAACAAGACCAGAATGAATATGCCATCAATACAATATCGAATAACATTGCTAAAGAAGTTTAATAATTGTACATCAACGTAATCAGAATATACAAACGGATTCGGACTTTACTTTATTCTGAGATCTATAAGCATCAAGCTCATTAGGATATCTGATATATATATATATATATATATATATATATATATATATATAGTAGCATCAACGAAATCTTCCTAACCCCTTAAAGAAGTAGTCAAATAAAGAATTTCAAGAAAGTTCACGTGACTTGTTCCGTAGGGAATCCAAGTGTACATAAACACATGAATTCTCTAGTCACAGATTCCTACCAAGTGCTCAACATTTAATTTAGTATCAAGTTTAGTCTTGTAAAGTTATTAATTGTTCATTTATTAACTAAGATCAGTTATAAATCATCTATATATATATATATATATATATATATATATATATATATATGTATATATATACAAATTTTTTTATTATTTGATTTTAAATAGGTATAAAATTTTCCTAAATAAATTGAGATAATCTGTTTAAGTTTGTATTACAGACTACGCAGAAATAAAGTATTATATGTATCAATTAAGAAAATATAAAAAATAATCTGTATGTACGTGCATAGGAATGCGTATGGTGGGGATTTCCGAAAGGAAGCATAAAATGATTTGTTGTGCCCTTGAACAATGTTACTGCAATAGTATTGTGTTTTAATTGGTATCGATCACATGTCTACTGCTCTATACCAAAAATTGTTAAATCTATAATTATGTATTTATTTATCTTATGTTCTACTGGTTTTAGAGTCAACAACTGTTTTATTTAATATATACATACACGTTTGCCAACGAAATGTATTTGTATTTTACCAAATTCTATGGTGGGTTTGTCTATTGTGTGGAATATAACAGCAAGATATGAATCATTTAATGTAATTGGAGGGCATATACTCACATACACCCATATAAATATAATATAACGATTTTAGTCAAAGTTTAAGATTTTAATATATTAAAAAATTAATGGCATGATTACGTGTTGTCCCATTACTTAGTTCTGAAATGAAAAACATTTTGTTAAATATATTCTCAAAGTTCATTCTTATATGAAAATATTGCATCGTTATTATGTGCATAGCTTCATTATTATGTAAATAGTTTTATTAAGAAAACATATACATATATATTACATTAACGTAAATGTTTCTTCTGTGGTAATTGAATACATTTGTTGCATTAAAATTTATGAGCGTCTTTGTCAATTGCCATGTTAGTTCGTTAATAAAGAAACATTGTAATATATTATAAACTCTCTATATATGTATGTATAATCATACAATATATGCTGCATTATTGATGGTTAACATATCTTTTCTGGAAATAGCGTATGTTTTTCGACTTATATAAATATATTGTAAGGTTTCAAAACATAACAATTAAACTTATATTGGACTAAATAGTCAGCAGGATACGTATTCACCTAAATAAAACTGTGCCGTCTAATCGAATAATTGTAGTCATATACTGATCGAAATTTTACTATCAAATATAAAATTTCTTAATTATCTCCCATGCCTCAGATCCTAAATGAAATGGAACATAAAGCTGACTTACGAAATGCCAAAATTATACTCATTATAGTATATATATATAAATTAAAGTTCCAACATGACGACATTATTTATTACTTAAGGTCGTAATTCAACATATTACACAATCGCTGGATCTGTACCATATATAATTATATCCGAAAATAAATAATATGGTATGGAATTTCTTGGCAAGATTTTGGGAAAAAAGAATCAGCACAAAAACGACAATTCCCCAAAATATGCACTAATTTGCAAATATGGCATATATATTCCCAAGTCAGCGATTTGCAACAATATACACAAATCCTCCTATATATTTAAAAGGCAGTTAAAAGTGTTGAGATCAAACAGAACACCAATTGCTTGACAAATGCTGTCACGATCAAAACTTTATTATAATCGATTGGGATATATATATATATATATATATATATATATAACCCAATTCAAAACTTATTTATTTTATTGAATATAATGAATTTCTTTTTTATTGCGTATATTGCCAAGGTGATTTGCTCTTTTCTTTCATTATGATTGATAATATTTCGAAAAACTCAAATCAAAATACAAGTTTAGTTTTTTAAATAACATATCTCTTTGGAAAATGCTGTTTAATACTAAATTTCAAGCTAACTGTGTTGTTGTACACAATTTAACAACATTAAAAGGCTAACAAAGTAAGAAGGCGAGTGAATATTTAATAACATTAGTTCTAATGAAAGTATGTATTTGAAAAACCGCCAAATTAATTAATATGTGTTGTTGTTTTTCTCTATTATTTGAGCATTATTCATAAATAAAATGTTTGTTCTTATACAAACAAAAATTATTAATTAAAGTGCTAAAACTATAGATTATTACAACTTTATGTTATTTACAATTGGGATTTCAGCGGACGTATAAATAGGTTGTCTCTATTAGTAGCCTACCAGGTTGGACGGAAATGCCATCTTATGGTTTAAGTAAAATTCCGATATTGTGAAGGCTTATTGTACGTCAAACAAAATTGAATTTTGACTAATAAGAAGAAGTAATACCCTGAATTATTATTTCACAGTTACGATAAAAAAGGAAAGAAAACTGCAACAGTTTCATATATATATATATATATATATATATATATATATATACATATATATATATATATATATATATATATATATATATTTATATATATATATATATATATATATATATATACATATATATATATATATATATATATATATATTTACATTATATATATATATATATATATATATAATATATATATATATATATATATATATATATATATTGTAGGAAACATGCGATTGTATTATAAATGCAAATCAATACACATTTTCCATGCATTTTTAATTAGCGGCGTTCTGCATAATTCTTACGATGCCATAATAAATATTGGTAATATGTGGGATTCTTATAAATTAAAAAATTGGTTGGAAAGCCTAACAAGTTAAACGTATAAAAATCAGATGTTTTTTGTAATAAAAAAACAAGCAAAATGGTAGAAATAACTAAAAACGGCAGTTCTGTTCTTGATGGTTAAGCCAACATTTAGTTTCTAGGCAAACATCCAACTTCTTTATCAAGACCGATTTTGATATCTAATTTCTAGATATGGTAACTTCCACATGACTATATACAAATAAGGGAGACATCAATGCCCCCCAGTATATATTTACCATTTTTAATTTTTTTCATATATTTTTCATAAAAATATATTTCTGTTTGCGTATTATATTTCAGCTTTCTAGCTCAAGTTTTCCATACCTAAATAAAATTAAAGGGAAAAGTAAGTCCTCCAGTACAATATTCAAAGCTTCATATTTTCTTCATGACTTATTAACCAGGTCCTCTCTGCAAACAAAATAAATGCTTTCTAGCTATTGTGAAGGTTTCCCATGCTTAGCAAAGGAGTATTGTGAGCTCCATGATGTAAATTTTTAATTTGCAGATTAGTTTTGCACCAAGGCCTACATCAAATTTCAGCTTTCTAGCTATAGTGGATGTGCCAAATTACTATATAACAAGATGCAATAAATTTCAGCATCTAAATGTCGCGTTTTTAGATTTCTCTCATTATTAACTATTAATTAGTAAGTTCAGTCAGTCAGTGGGTTCTTTAGTACATATCAAATATTCATTCGTACACCTACATATCTCGGTAAACTGTCATGATAGATACTTAAAAGTTTACACACAAATTTTTTATATAAGCACAAGTAAAGTGTAAACTAACAGTTAATGTAAATTACTGTTGGAATTTTCATGATATATATCATTAACTGAAAAAAACTAGTTGCTATTAGGTAAGGAGATTTTGTTATGAATTATTATTTTATTTCAGCTAATTTAATTATAATATTTTTCCAAAGTTTAAATAAAATTAACTATATATCTGGGTGGCATTGGTTAAAGCAGTTAGCACAAGACATATTCTACTATAAAATATTTTACTTTGCATTTTTAATTGTAAAAGAACTATTTGTTATTGAGGGAACGTTTAACGGTTTTATATTTAGACTATCCACAAAAACTGGAGTCCTACCATACATCTAGTAGAATTTTTTTTTACTGTTTCAACACGGTTGCTTTTATTATTATTGTTGATTGGTGCAATTCCATCCAACAAAATTGAAATACACATAGTGTGCATTGGACTGCCACAGTGTGCGGCTAGATGAATAATTCAGAATTTTGCCGGAAATCATTATGTGTTTACATTTTCTCTTCTCTTTCACAATTTTTGTTCAGTTCCATTTCGGAAACAGCAATGTCTATTTAGATGAAGGGTTCTATGGAAATATGCCATTAAAATATAACCCAAACGTGTACTTTGCATTGAGAAATCAAGGGTTTTTATACCAAAAATAATTTATTGTGTGGCTAAGTTTGCCCATATGCCAGTATTTCATTCAAAATAACCCTTCAGTTTAGAAAGGAACTTTCAAAAACCAGTTGAGAATTACAGTAAAAAAGCATGGAAAGCCTGTAAAATATGGGAAATAGATTCTCTATTTCATTTTGGTGGTCCAACTGAATTATATTATGTCCTCCCAACATAATGAGCTAGTATCTATATGAAATAATTTGATTTACACGAACTTATTTAAATGAGTAAGCAGTTCGTAGTCATGCGGCAGTTATATTCGGTTTTACCATAATTTTTATGGAATTGGAAAATAGTTGTTACGACTGTTGTATTGTGTTTGTTGTTCATGTTATTTTCGATCTACAATTTATAATAAATACAGTATGTTTGAAATATAAAAAAAGGTTCAACATGTGTAAATAAAATCTTCGACAGTACCGTTATTATCAACGGTAAATACTTCTCTTTTGTTTCTTTGAATAATACTGGCATGTGTATAACGCCAATAAAACTTAATTTATGTTACCTACGATTTTTATCAAGAAAATAATTTAAGGTAAGACTACCATAGTAGATACTCCCTGTGACCTGTCATGCCTTCTTATTCCAACATTCAATTAAAATAGAATACAAAAGAGCCATTCCCCTCATTAAAGCTTTTGTTTCAATAGGTGAATTGAAATAACCTTATCTAAGTATTTATCTTAACCTCTTTGTTTGGAACACTTCTTATACGAACGTCCCTAATATGTATAATGAAAAACATGATTGTTTTGTTCTTCTTTAAACATCTAATGGAAAGTCAGCTTCGAATCTCGTCTAAATAATTCATTAAATATATTATTAGATAGAGTAACAAAAAAGCTTTTTGGAGACATTCTCACATATTAATCTATGTGATCCCATACTTTTTAGTTCGTGGTAAAATGAGAGTCAGCAAAAATTACTTTTGTTAAGAAACAAAAAAAATCTTTAATAAAAGACTTTCCATTCTTGTTTTTTTGTTGTTGTTGATTTCACGAATACTTGATTACTTATTTACTATCCAAACTACCATTTTTAAGGCGTTTTTGTGGTCTTGGACCAGCAGTCGAGGGATGACCAATACATATGCCATGCATTGGGCCAAAGCTAGAAAGGAGAGGATAATCTGAAGAGGACAGGTGATAGCAGTTCAAAAGAGAGGCTGTTGTATAAATGTTTTCTTCGCCGGTGAACTTCTTCCTACAATTACCGACGAAGGAAGGAGTCGACTTTGGGATCTTAGTCATCGTAGTTTTGTTAATTATTTCAGCCAACAGCACGTAAATATTTCTTCAGCCAGCACAATTGGGGTAAATTTTTTCGCTCTTTGGAGTACCAAGATTATACTCAGTTAAAAATATATATTTGTGAATAAAAGAGAATATAATTTTTTTTAAATCCGCTAAAATTGAAATTCTCGAAAAATTATTTTGGATGGGAAACAATATTTGTAACTAATTTCTCTCTAATTGATAGCTTTGTTTCGAACATATACATATTGTTGTGATGGTCAGAATATATTTTTTAATATATTAGTTGATTTTTGAAAATTAAAATTGATAAAAATTTAAAATATATTTACTTTCGTTACGACTCTTATAAAAAAACTTTAATAAAAGCTTATCTGAATTTGACAAACGCTGTCCCTTTACTCTATTTGAGGAATTGGGAATTTAATGATATTCATTGAAATTACTGAGAAGTTGATAATATCGACCCAAATAGAGATTTCATAAATTTCTCCAAACTTCATCTACTCTTCCAAGCTTCAATAGAAACTTTTATTATCCACTGCTGTCAAATGTACACTAATTTTTTATATTAAAGTCATTGCAATAATCAACTTCGTTTAAAATATGTGTGAGGAACTTTCTACTTGGCATTGTGTATGGCAAGAAACAGCTAACTCCTATTTTCCTTAGGCCGTAAAGCTTTTAAGTTAGTAAATCAATATTTTTAAGACACAGAGGAAGAACAAACAAATAACTTGGCAACCAATAGAAAATATGTTGTAAAAGCATTTTTATCTAATCACAGCGTAAATTGGAGCATAAAGAGTTTAAAACAGTTGGTTCAAAAATGTCTTTGATTTATTTAACATAAATTTGAAATAAATTATTAAAACAGATATGTATGTATTCATGTATATGGCTGTACATATGTATGTAATCATAATTGTGTAACTGACGCACAGGCATATTCTACGTAAGATATTAAACACCGAAAGGCGAAATAAAGCTAGACATTAGATAGATCTTTTGCGTCACTTGTACCTAAAAACATTCCTTCATATATATATGCATATGTTTGTATGAATGTGTATCAATTTCACGTTCTGTGATGGGCGCCAACAAAATATCTTGCTTGTTCTGCTTATGTTTTTAAATATGTACCTTAGGGTTCTTTATTGTGTCTGGTACTAGCGTGTATCATTTTAGCGTCGGCTCTCGATTGTCATTTGGGCTATAAAATATTGGCTACTTTCCTTAAAGATGGCCAGAGCTTGTTTACTTTTCATTATTAAAAGATCGTTTGGTACGAGTGTTAGACATTTACTCAGAACATCAATAAAAGCAATCATGAAATTATTTATCACAGTGTTGGGGCTTAGCCTTTTGGCCGTTTGCTTGAGTTTGCCAGTTGGAGAAAATGAGCATAAGAACTCCTTGGAAGAAGTGGATGCTGGAGTTGAAAGTGATTCAAGTGTTGAGCATAACCGTTTAGCTCGTAGTTTCGGGTATGGCGGTTTAGGTGTATACAATGGCTTCGGAGCCTATGGCGGCATTGGAGTTTCAGGTGGCTTTGGAAGATTTGGTGCCTATGGTGGTCATCCTATTGTATATGGTGGTTATCCGGGAGGATATGTTGGCTATCCAGGCGGATATGGTGTCTACGGCGGTTATCCACTAGGCATCGGATATGGAGGCGGTTACAGCGCGAGTGCATCATCATTCGGCGGTGGTGGCTTCTACGGCAGATAGATCCTTCAAGCTGTAAATGATTTAACTCAATAATTCTAATGTCAACCTAATAAAATATAATAATCTATTACATTAGCAAAATATATTGTCTCGGAAGTGACATTTGTAATATAAATGGATCTGTATTTTAATAGCGATTTAAATTTAATTTTTGTTTTTTGACTTGGTCGAAAGTTATTTTACCTATAATCGACCGGCCGAGTTGAAGCTACTATGTTGGAAAACATATATTTGTAATGATCAGTGTCAAGACATGCAATCTTTCATATAAAACAAAAAATATATTAAAAAATATTGTAGGTACTAAGCAAATATTATTCCGTACTACCAGCCACCGTATAAAATCTAGTTAAAAGTGCTTTGATTCTTTTTCAAATTAACTAAAAACAACTGTGGAAGACTGACAAACTACTTTAAACTAATCGTGTGCGTAAGATGCTGAAAAGTGTACAGTTTGAAATTTTCTCGAACGTAAATGTGAATTGCAGTTGTTATTATAATTAAATGTAAAGAAAATGTGGAGAGCAATAATAATGAAACGCACACAAAAGTTTTGTGCAACAGTTGTCACGTGTAAAATGAAACTACTTTACAATTCATAGCGCATATTCTATCACAAGCACCGACTTTATTGTAACAGATTGTGTTATCAATTGAAAACAGTAAGACAACCACAACATACTCGTACATATAACATTTACATATATATTTAGAATGAGAAGCTAAGGTTATTGTTATAATCAAAACAGTAGCAAAATAAAATATATTTGGTAAATTTGGTGTTAAATTCATTTTCTAACATGTAAATAACCAAAATGTTTCGTATCTACCTCAATGAAGATATATAATTTTGCTCACTAAAATTGCATTCCAACATAAAGTTGATCTCTTATATCTAGTGATGTGTACTAATAACTGATATCAACATCATTTCGTATTCATACTGCTAACTTCGAAGAAGTTTTCTTTATTTATGGGAGCTTTATAATATGCAGATATTTTGAGTTTAAAAATATAAAATTAATGGGCAGACGGACGAATTTATTGCTATTTCGTGCTCTCTCTACTTCTTCAACTCCTTTGTCAACAAAATTTCGTCAGTCTTTCCATCAATTTCGTGTTTGTAAACGCAGGCTAATTGATTTCTTCCTTTTGCAAACGCGTTTTACAAACCTTTTGGTCTCGTATAGTGCATTTACAATCTAGAAATTAACAGACAGGCAGATGTTTGTGTGGATATTGTGAAAAGTAAAATAAGAAAGGAAAGGAAAATATTTTGAATGTAGATACCCGTGTACTACACACTCGACATCTTCGTAGCCTTTCTAACGAATTTCGTGTGCCTCCAATTTCTCGCTTGTAAAAGTGGTAGGTGCTGCTTTATGAACATCCCTGTTAGACATTTTTCTTTGCTATCCGCCATTTAGAAATTTGTGATTAAACACTTGAATCTATTTGCAAATAATATAAAGTCGCATCACCATTGAATACTTTAATGTCCAGAGTTGCATACATAGTCCTGGCATTGTACTAGCCTGCTAACTCACTTGACGAAAATTCTATTAGAGCGGCATTTATATTCTGTGGAAATTAGCCAAGCTAATTAATATTGATAACGATATATATTCTAAAGGATATTTTCGATAGTTTGAAACTTTCGTTAATCATCCCAAGAAGAACAATTGCAGTTTCCTTCCAATTAATATTAAAATATCTGTTTTTGTCAATTCAAATTTTCCACTTATTATTATTTAAACCTACAACGAGTGAACTACATAATTGTCTCACATGCACATTCACACTAAAAAGTCATTACGCCTACCAATTCTAAAAATAAAATGAAGCAGCAATCCGCCAACCCTCGTATTCTTACGAATATATCACTATTTACTAAAAGAACTAAAAGTTATAACAAAAGTTATAACCACTGGAAGAGTACTCTCACCCAATAAATGGAAGATGCAATTGTTTCATTCAGTAAAAATTTGTAGAGTCTTTTGGTGCTCAAGTATGTTAAAGTTGTATTTGAGAAGAAAATTTCCAAAAAAAATTTCCTAAAAGAAATATATTTTTCAAATAAACTCCACTTGTTTTAAGAAAATTTGTTTGAAATATTCTGCTCAAAAACAACCTGCAACGGTTGTGAACTCTATAAATCTAATAGTAAGTTTCTTTCATAAGAAGTTTTTCAAAATTGAGAACTGTTCGTTATCCAAATAAATCTTTTGATTAATACAAAAACCTGATTTTAATGTCTCATATTTCATAACGTTTTGTTCTACATATAATAAAGATGAAACTGACCAAGTAATTATTCTCCTAATTATATTTAAAGAAGGTATTATAATAATCATATTTATTATACACACAATCTTATTGAGCCATTAAATTTTAACAATCATTAGAGAAACTGCAGCATTCTAAAAAAGCTGCTATAATTAATATGTCAATAGCCGCTAAACTTGCGTACAAACCTGTTGACGAGTAAAAAATTCCCGGCTGAATGACTGTATCGTACACACCTCATATGTTATATTTCCAAATCAAAATAAATTTTTTACTGTAACGTTTGGACGATATTAACACAACCAATTATTAATTCGCAATAAAAAAAGAAAGAAAAAAATCATTTTTCAACACAATTAGAAAGAATAAATCTACCGTCGCTAATCATGATATCAAACACGTTCTACCACTTTGATTTTGTTTTATTCATATAAAACATCCCGGATTTCGCAAGGAATCAACAGAACTCAAGTACTCCTCGAGCAAGAAACATTGTTCAGCAGCTGTTTTAAAGGTGCAATTTTTTCAACATGAAATTACTGATCCAAATTTTCGTAATATTCATATGGGGCACATGCATCACTTGGGCCGATGAATATAATAACGACAATGTCGAACACGTCCGTGTAGTCCGCCACGGAGGTTTCGGTGGAGGTGGATATGGCGGTGGCTTCGGTGGAGGTGGAGGTGGATATAGCAACGGATATGGTGGGCATCATGGTGGCGGCTACGGTGGACATCATGGTGGCGGCTACGGGGGACATCATGGCGGCGGCTTTGGTGGCAATAGCGGCGGCTTCGGTATCCATCAAGGTGGCGGTTATGGAGGGCATCAAGGCGGTGGTTACGGAGGCCATAAAGGCGGTGGTTTTGTAGGACATCAGGGTGGTGGCTTTGGAGGCCATCAAGGTGGCGGTACTGTGGGATATCCTGGTGGATATGGTAGTGGCAACAGCTTAGCTTCTGCTACTGCACACGCTAGCAGTATCGGTTAAGAATTTCAATATCTTGTAGAATAAAAATACTTTGAAAATTTATTTAAGAACCATTTTTTTATTTATGTATCACTTTGAAAATTTTTCTAGGTAATTAATTGTGTGCAAAAGTTATATTGTGAGTAAATTAATGTAAAATTTTTGCTATCGAAGAAAGGGAACATCTCTAGATGCGGTATTAAATGGAAAAAATAAAATTAAAAAATTTTATTTTGGTTCAATTAGGTATCACATAAAAAATGTTGTTTTCTTAATGATTCGGTCCTTGCAGATACGTTTTAATCCGGATATCTTCGAATTATGCAAGAACAATGCCGACTACCTTCCTAATAAAAGCAGACCTTAAAGTTTACCTTTTCAGTTCTCGAATTGTCTCTAGTTTCATTTTATTTTCTAGGAATATAATTCATAAAAAAATTTGTTTGTTTCTTGAATCCTTAAAATGCGCCATAGAAATCTGACATATAAGAAATTAATCAACACACATACAAAATTTTATTATGTTTCTCTATATTAAAGCACTTCACTCAATACATAATATAAATATATATATATATATATATATATATATATATATTTATATATATATACATATATATATATATATATATATATATATATATATACATACATATATATATACATATATATATATATATATATATATATATATTAAGTTTAATGTAACAATAACGTGTACTAAGTACATATTTAAGAAAATTTAAACCGAAAGAGTTTGGCTTAAGAAACATGAAACATAAAATTCAAGGAAAAAACGCCAACAAAATGACTTAACAACATTTTGGTACCACAGGTTTTGTATAGTTCTCGTATTCTATTTTGTAATAAAATGGTTACAAATAGACACTGTTGTCACAAAGAAAAATATACATGAGCACAACAGGTGAATAGGTGGGGGCGAAAACAATTTTTCTGATCTGCTGTGAAAGGTGAATATTTTAAAATGGCTTTGACTTTCCTTTGAGCTCTACAATATTTATCAAGTCTTTCGCAACTAAAAAGAGCCCATACTAAATTTATTATGAAATATGTTCTATGAACTAGACCGTAAAACAAGATCTTTTTTTATGAAGTCGTTACTACAAACATGTCATATAATACTAGTCATATAATTGTAATAACAATTAACTGTATTAACAATGGACAGTTCATTCCAAAGCCATCTTCTACTTACCTTAGTAGAAAAAATTGTGAAATACTATCTAATAGAAATATAATAATAGCAAACATCTGTGAATTAAATTAAAAAAAGTTTTAGAACTGAATTCTGCGTACATATTGAATGTTCAAAGTTTATTTTAAAAATTTCTTATAAACACATTTAAAAACATTATGACTGATTATTTGTTCTTACTGAGATCAATTTGTTAATTTCTTAGTTCCTATAATGATTAGAGGAAAAAATCAATTTAAATTCAATGAACTTCATTAATGTTGGAAAGACCCAAAATCAAAAACCTTGAAATACTGTCAAATCATTTTCGTAAACATGAAATTCATAATAAAATATGTGTTTTGTATATTGTATTGCTGACGATGTTGTTGTTGCTATTATATATATATATATATATATATATATATATATATACATATATATATATATATATATATATATATATATATATATATAGTCAATTGGCAAGCTTTGATATCAAAATTTTCTTACTGTAGAAGTTTTATTTTACAAATAGAAATTTTTAGTATTTTTCTGTTGTTATAGAAAAGATTGTTGATGATTTATATTTCATGTACTATACATGGGTAATTTTTTCTTTCAGCGATGTGCGAGCAATAGGCGTAAAATTGTTATTTTATAATTGAAAGCGGATATATTAAAACATTAAAAAATTTTAACAAATAATTACTTGATATTAGCCAAATCACATGCAATATTACTACAATTGTACACTGGAAGTTTATTCCGAAGCAAACATTTTGTAACAATGTTGCTAATAAATTACTGTCGTATTCATAGAGAAATGAAGAGTACTTTAGAATAAATTTGGTATGGTTTTTATTTTTTTTTTTTAAATACACTCAACCTCAAATAATTTTTTTATGATCATTAATTATATTTAACTTTTCAATAAAATTTTTATTTATGTTTACTTGTATATATTTTCATCAGAAAGGCTAAACTGTTTTTATTCCTCTTTGTTCTATATCTATTTGCCAACACAGCGTCAATGAAGACAATATAATATTAAAAATACCAGCGCTGATATCTTTTAAAATTCAACAGTTTTCATAACCGTTCAGCAGCAAATAGTCGAAATAATAGTGTTTTGACACCGAAAGTTTCACCCTGGATTCAAGTTTTGATTTATATCAGAAACAAGAAGTTTTACAATACTTTCATAAACCGATATATATAAAATGTTTTAAATAAAGAATACATAGAACGAGTTGTGTAATGTTAAGGAATGCTTGGAAAACAAGAAACAAAAATAAAATATTAAGCATTATGTTCTTTATTTCAGTCAACTCTAGAAGATGAAGCTAAAAATGTTCTTTGTATATTATTCTAATAAAAAAAGCGAATGGGAACTCAAGAAATTCTAAATAAAATTATTGAAATTCAAATTTGTTCCAGAAGTGTATTTAATTCAAAAAGAAATGATACAGTTCTCGTGTCCTTTTTCATAATAAAATTGATACAAATGGAACATTCAACTCAGCCATCTAACAAGTGGTAAAAAACAAACATACGACTTTTAAAAATAGCCCTTGTCCTCTGCTGTTTGAGTTAAATATTTAAAACTGTTGTTGGCTTTCCCTTATGCCTTGGAATATATCTTATGTTCTTCTGAATAAAAAACACTTTTCGAACAATTCGTCTATCAGAATTATAAATAATAAAACAATAAATAGTTGCTATAACAACTTGGACACAGAGAAAGTTCAGGTTGGTATGGAACATTTCCAGGCACATGACTTCCCGAATAACATGGAATACGAATTTAGTTAGTTATGAAGGGGACAGGGACTTCATGCACTAAAAAATTTTATTTTAGCCACCTAAAATATACCAAAAAGAACGCGAAATATGCACTAAAAATACTTTTTATTTAATAATAAATATATATATATATATATATATATATATATATACATATATATATATATATATATATATAATTATATATATATATATATATATATATATATATATATACATATATACACATATATATATATATATATATATATATATATATATATGTATATATATATATATATATATATATATATATATATATATCTATACATATATATATATATATATATATATATATATATATTTATATATATATATATATATATATATATATATATTTCATATATATATATATATATATATATATATATATTTATATATATATATATATACATATATATATGTATATATATATATATATATATATATATATATATATATATAAATATATATATATATATATATATATATATATATATAAATATATATATATATATATATATATATATATATATATATATATATTTATATATAGTATTTTTATACAAAATATAAAAATCCAATATAAATAGAAATTAAAAACTATTCTTATTTAAAAATTGTTAATAAATTTACTATTTGACATACTGTCATTGTACTACTCTAATATGAAAGTTATTTGTTGGGTGGTTCAGCAATGTCTATATGCATTTCATTGGCGCTTTTTAACAAATCGTCAATAGACTTCAATCACAGTTTTGAAAAGTTTCAAACTTCTCAACTTATTAAAATACTTTTATAAACCATCTGAGAATTATATTAATAAATTAACTATAAAAATTCACAAATGAAACTTATACAAACCAAAACCCAACAAGCAACTTTGTGTTGAACCAGCACTATGGACGTTCGATTTGAGCTTTCCCAAGATAAAACTGGCAGGAAAGACCTGTGTAGGAAACTATTGCATATACGAACCATTTGGCCGGAGAACAAATTATCGGCAATGCGTGGTACAGTTTATTAAACATGATATATAAAATTCTGATATGCTTAAAGTACACCAGCAGACACCACTAAATTAGTCGGCCAACATGATTTCGCCCATGCACAAAGAAGGGGAGATGTGTATGCGCTAAAAATATTAAAAATCGACTTAAATCAATCCTAAGTGCATTTATAAGTACTTTAATTACGGATTTTTTGATATCAAAGTACGGATCATGTACTTGTGCGCTTCAAATAGTCATACCCAGCACGGGTTTTCTAATGTAGTCTCCTGATTTTTAATATATTTCTTCTCTTTGTGGTATCTTTAATCGTTTTTAACGGGATTTACACTCTAGGGATGACCTCAATTAATGTGCATGGTGGCGGAACTAAAAAGAGGGGATAGTGTTGATCTTCTCAAATGAGAGGATCGAGAATTCGCTGTACCCAACTTTACCTTTAACTTCGTTAGTGAATTTTCGCTACATTGTCGAAGAAGGAGGGCTTTGTAACGCACCTTTTATTACATAATAGTTTTAAGGACCAACTAACGTCACCTCGTTATACTTTTTTAAGTACTTTTTTGTGTAAAAATATCATAATTTTATCTCAGACAACTGACGACATAATCAAGAAAAATTTTAATGCTTTTTACAATAACAAAAAGTAAAATAGTAAACAAGCTCTGGTGAAAGGTAAACAAATTGTAAAATGGCGGCAAAAATGTAAACAACTTTTGACAGTATGGAACAGCTTTAACAGTCAACACAAAACCCTGCAAAAAATCATCCGAAACGTACCTGCTTATGCAGCCATGATAATGTCAATAGCTGTCAGCAATCTTCAGCGACCAGTTCCATGCCTTCTTCGACAGGCCCATAACAATACCAAAATAATGCGATCATTTCTTCATTTCTGAGTGGATGATCAATCCCATGATTAGAAGTGAATACTAAACACTTGCTGCGTCTTGAGCTATGAATTTCAAGAAAACGTACAAAACTTTACTTCTATGGTCAAGACTTAATATTCTAAAGAATTAATCTGAACTAGTTTGTTTGTTCATGCATATATTCTTAAGTATACTGAGTAGTCTTCGGCATAGATTGCCTAACTTCTTTCATATTCACTTGTAATATTTATGTACATACGTACATACATGCATTAAATTGATTCCGTCGCTGAGCCCTATAGAAGTTTACTTAAGGTAGCTATTAATATAAAACAAACCAAACTTTAGAAATAAATCGCGAGAAAAACATTTATAACTCGGAAATAAATCTTAGATATATGCTAATATGACAACTAAATAATCAAATGAATCTAACCTCACTCCTTTTACGAATTAATCGAACGGTGTTTAACATTTGATGCAAGCAAGGGATTCAGTTCGCTATAGTTGATTCGCCTGTACCGCATAATTATTGATATTGATAAAATAAAACACAACTCTATAATTTAAAAACCTATAAATGCTTAACTAATTTGTTATTGGTTTATTATTATATTTTTCGTATTTAGTTTTATATTTATATGCCGTGCAAAAACGATGCGTAAAATACGATCATATGCGTCACTAACGGATATGTTTACGTCTATGTTTTAGTCACTCCTCATGTAGGCCCTACACATCAGGAACAAAAATTAGTATCTAATGAAATAAAAAAACTTGTGAGAATATGCTAATAAAAATAGCGGTAGTTATATTAGCAGATATACAGAAAAAAAAGTTAAATGATAATCACATGAAATAAAATTTTAATATTTCAAGTTTTTATTGTCGTTTTATTTGTTTCAAATCATTTTCTTAAACTGCTTATTGTTAACGCCGCAAATTAGATTTCACCAAGAGATGGATTTGGATGTGTATTATTTGTACCCAGCAAACAAGTCATTGAAAAATTGGCGTCTACATCAAATATATAACCACCGCCTTTATTTTGTAACTATTTCCCCCAACATCGAGTAAAGACAGCGTCAGAAATAACCTGCTCCCTGTGTATCATTGAAGTATAATAGAGTGTCAGCTACAACTCCATTTTCAAACGATTTCTTAAAGTCGTTCAGATTTCTACAAGACTTTCCTGTGAATGGATCATGCTATTGTGTAGGATAGTGAATCATCGCCTTAAGTTGTTAAACTTTACGCCTTCTTTACTCGTTAAAATGCAATAAAGAAATTATTCAATAGTGAATATAGTGTTGTTGTTAACTATTTCAGGTGTTAATGGAGGAATAGAAAGTAATTTTTAAAGCAAAATGGATAATATTTTTCAAAATAGCACCACAAAAACTTTTTCGTCTACAATTATTATTATTCAAGTATTTGAAATTCAAGTAAGTTAACACACAAAATTTTTTAAAAATTCTCACTCCTTGATTTATACACATGGTATATCCTTTGTTAATGCTATTATTTAAAAAAAAAGTTTGTTAAGAACCCGGATAATACCTTACTATCGTAAGTATTGCTAACATTTGCGCAAAATGTACAATTCGTGCAAACAAGCCAACAATTATTGAAGGACTTACAGCAGTGGTATTAAATTACATTACTCTCCTAAAAAGAAAAAAAATGCCTGGACAAAAAAAGCTGAATGCAAACAAGTTGTATTCAACAAGTGTTTTTAATAAACTACAAGTCTCCTCTGAACAATAAACAATTTTTGTTCCTGGCGGCTTTTTAAACATCGTGTGGGTGTTAAAACTACAAGCGAGTCATTTCCTGCGATTTAAACTTGCGGTTTTGTAGTATTGAATTCAATATTAAGAAGGGTATAAGTGAAAAATAATAATTCTCCATCACAGCTGGTCTTGGGTATAAGAGTCATTGGCTGGATAAAGTTCTCAAAATACGCTCAGTTGCGTTGGCCTGTAAGAGAGCCCAAACGTTTGCTCGTAATATATATATATATATATATATATATATATATATATATAGGAAGAAATACTTACAATTTGAATGAATCAACTTTAATATTATTGCAGCTATAACCGACAATGGCTCCAATTTCGACAGTTTGTGAATTAAGTGAAGCACATGAATAAAAAGAATTGGACAAACAATAATCGGAAAGTGGTGGACTTAGTGAAGAAGAAATAGTATTTTCTCGTTTTTATGTAACCATGGAAACACAAGTACATATTTTATCGTTATTATTAAAGCGGATGTGAACAATTTTTGACGGATATACAGATAAATTTTTTTTCAACACATTTTATAAAAGTTGCACTATATTTGTGAAAGTAGTATTGCGCTTTAGATATATCATTGCCAACTGAAGTCTCTGGAAGTAGCAATTAAGGAGGTAGAAAAATAATGCTTCTCTAATACATACGGAAGATGACTTGCTTTTCCACAGATTTAATCAGAAACCTTAAAACTTGAATTAATAAGCGACGTTTTAAATTATTAAACATTTTGCTATCATATCATAACTTGTAGAACTTCTCATGCAATAGTAACGTTTTCAAATGTGCTCCACAGTTCGAAACAAAAATAGTATTCTATTTCCTTATTTTCGCGGTTATTTTATTGTAATAAAATACAACATGACCTCAATTTCGCTGAAGAATCAGACTAAGTTTCCGAATAGAATGACAATATGATTCAATGATATAAAAAAGTATATCAATAATGTAAGAAATACCAAAAACATAAGAAACTTTAACACCATAATCTGATTTTCAATGCTTTTAGTTAAAAATTATTCTCGTTATGCATATGGTGAAATTCATCAGACGGTGAAATCCGTGGTATGAATCTGTTCAACAGATTTTACTCAAACAACCGCTTTTATACGATTGAAATTTACAATAATTAATTTGGCTTATTGAAACTAATACTTTCAGTATAAAACTTTTTAAGTGATCCAAATAATACTACAAATTAACCAACATGGCTGGCGATCAGTTAACGATTTCTACATTATAAATGCGTTAGCATTTTATTTCTTACCTGGACTTGTTCAATATCACTGCTCTGCAAAAAAAAAATGTGTCCCTCCTTTAAATAAAACTATGTGTGCAGTATGGATTTTGATGAGCTAAACTCGAATCCGTTTTCGGTTTTTTTTCCATCAGGTTGAGAAATTGCCACGCCCATAACAAAATCTCAACCTGATGGAAAAAACCGAAAATGGATTCGAGTTTAGCGTATTAAAATCCATATATTGCACATAGTTCTATTCTAAGAACGATTTGGCTGCTGAACAGTGTACTCGTCTGATATACACATGTAATGGCTTCTATTAAAAGATTTGGTCTGTGACATCGATTTGCCGGCTTGTGTTATATTCCAACCGTTTGCTGTTATGTTGGTTGGTTTAATCTAAGTGATCACACAAGTGTGCGTGTGCATGTGTTTCTCATATCCGAAATATCTTTAGTATGGGTGGTTTTAGCGTGTTTGATGTTTGTTAGCTGGTTTGTATACCGAATACTTTGTAGTTGTGCTAAAACATAACAACAGCTTTAGAGGGAATTAGCGAACGAATGAAAGTCATTGTAGAAAATTATTTCTTATGGTATCATATATAATGAAGCATCTGAGAACGCAAAATTATCAGAATCAAAAATAAACTACAAGTGATAAGTTCACTAAAAAAATAAAGCAGAAAACGTAAAAGTTTTTCAAACAGTTTGCAACAAATTAAAAATATATAAAATGCGTGTCTTAGTGTTGAGCATATTGTTTGCCGCTGTCGCCATTGCTTCAGCTGTTCCTGCCAATCTTCGGGAAGAGCCACTATCTCTACAGGATGTAGATGTCCAAAGTCATCCAAATGTTGGTGATCGTCAAGCCCGTCAATTTGGTCACGGGGTAGGTTACCGATCCGGTTATGTTCGTTATGGTAGCTACAATGGTGGCGGCAGTTATGGTGGATATCCTGGACTCGGATATCCAGGTTATGGAGGCTACGGCGCAGGCTATGGCGGCGGATACAGAGGATACGGTGGATATGGTGGTATCGGGGGTTATGCACCTTATGGTGGCTATGGTGGCTACAATGGTGGTTTCTATGGCTAAAAAACCTTAAATAAAAAAAACCCCTATATTATTTATGACTGTATTAATTGTGATGTAAAAAACAAAAATAAAGAATTTTTTTAAGAAAAATAAAAAAAAAACAATATCTAAACTTATTAAATAGCCTAGTATTTGCTGTGTACATGTGCTTTTATGGTATTTAAATGTCTCCATTTGGAGTACGCAGTCTGCAATTTGAACACGACATATTTTATTTTGGAAACAAAATTCTATGTGTTGTACGTTAAGTTTGTGGAGACGATCTTTGGGATCCACAAGAGGAAAGCTGGCGCTGATATAATTTTATACTTTGCATTACCGCCTTCTTGCTACAATACGACGCATATGATATCTGAGTTGTATTATTGGGCGATTTAGTTATATAATGCAACAGCTTTCACGTAGCGAAGAGTTATTAATGGTTACTGAACACTACCGGTAGTGATTAATATTCTATTAAACGGGTGCATCGTATAGGTCTTCTTTGTTGGTATTATAGAAGAATAATCAGCGAAGTAGAATAATAAATGGCAGTCATATTAGAAAATGAATTGATTAGCTCTTTTCACATCAAAGAAGCTACAACGTTACTTTTAAAAAAGAAACATACGCAACAGTTAACAATGTTGATGTCATCGATATGTCTTTCCCACTTTAAAATATATAATGTCAACTCCAACTAATATAAATGCTCGCATCTCCCAAACGAATGTATACATATATTTATTTTCTCCATTTTTAAAGATATTTTCAATAAAATTCCTCCCAATAGTTTAAAATTTTTTCTCAATATATGTTAAGTTTTTACTAAACTAACTTTGTTCGATTTTTTTTTAATTTTAAAATACCCGTTCTAATTTCGAGCAAAATACGCATTTAACAATGTAATAATTAAGGCATTTAAACGATAATGTTTTACTTCTAAGACTGTAAGAATTCTTAGAACATTTCATTAGAAGTTTCATGTATAGCTAAATGGTATTAAATAGAAAAGCCCGAGTTTACACAATTTTAACTTTACAGGACAAGGCTAAAGCATAAGAGAAACAGATTTGATTATAATAGAAAATATTTTTAAAATCGTTGTTTTTTTGGTAGTATTACCAAATCGTTTGTGATGAAATTTATCTGTCTGAAATGTATTGGAATCACTAAATAACTTAATATCTGAAACAATTTATGTTAAGCCCTTTCTACTGGAGACCATCGATATCCTTACAACTTAAAGCAATTGCGTCTTATTGTTGTAGTTTATTTAGAATTAGTAACCTTCAAATATAAATACACGAATAGAACTTGTAAACAAAACTTTGACGTAGTTCTAGACAAATGATGGTTGGGAAAACCCCTCATCTTGCGAAGTATTGTTACCTCTCTATTATATCAGACAGTATAAAATTTGTATGTGCTTATGTCAATATGATGACGAAAATTCGAAAAAAAGCTCTTAAACAAGTTGTCGTTTTTGATGGCAACAATATTCGAATGTTTTGCGTAAAGCAAGTGGTAGAAATGGCCTATAATAAGGTGTTGCTTGCCTATACCCACATGAATATTAAACATCTATCAAACATCGCACTGACACACATCAGTGCCAAGAATCTAAAAATGATTTCAGAAATTTCACAAGAAAATAATATATATTAGGAAGCAGTTAAAGACACAATATTTTGTATAGAAATAGTTTTAAGGATCATGCACTTGGGTTGGGGTTAGCCACACATTCCCATTCCCAAGGGGAATCAGAATCTAGTAAATTGTTTGAAAACTCTTAAATTGCTGAGTGGGATTGACTAAAATATCTAATATACAACAATGCTCCGATTGATCTTACGATAGCCAAAAGAATCTATTGTAGTCTAAGTACTGTTTTGATGTTTTTATATTTTATATATTAAAAAATATTTAACAAAGTATATAAGCAGGTCTGAAATTCATATTCTAAACTGCAGATACAAGTAGCAGATAGATGTAGTTCTGCTTCCATCTCGTTTTCTTGAAATTTTTTATCACATTGTCAACTCATCTAGTTTTAAGGCCTTGTTTTAAAAAAAAAAAAATATTATGCTTAAAAGCTACTTGTAGGACAATTTTTCTATCTGAAATGTGTCTTAGAAGCAGCTTATAAGCATAAGCTGAATAAGGACTTTAATTGCTACTCCTCAAATATATATACCAAAGCTCTTATCCGCTAAGTCTGTCTTTTTTTCTCAATAATATATATTGTTTAATACTTCATATGCAACTTAGAGCGTATGAGAATATTTTTTATATACCTTTGAAAAATATATTTCATTGCACTTCAACCACTATCTCGATATCAACGTAGAGCCTCAAATAGGTTTTCTTAAATTTAATTCATTACACTTCAACTGCTATAGCTTAATAACCGAGTAAAAATCGACTCGGAGGAATTTGATTGTGAAATTTTTTAAAATACAGTTGGTGCAAGAATTGAAACCACACGAACTACGTTAGTTGGCTGAAGATCTTCTGTTTTGGTTGAACTAAAAATTCAAACTAAAACATGCACTATTTAGTGTAGATCATGGGCTAGTCTCATAATTCACGCGTACTTTTGCAAAGACGATGAAGGTAAAAGTGTTACTGCGAATAGCGAGTACTATCGTGTGACGATGACAAAATTTGTTTGTCATCGTCGCTTGGCTGACATGTAGTTTTAACAAGAAGGTGCCAAATGCGCAATGAGTCACGTCTGCGACCGGTCAATTGGCTGTATTAAGGTTCTTGCCTGTCGAGAGTAGGCCGTATTATTTGACGCACTGGAAGCTAACATTGATGAATTTATTCTTCAGATTCCAGATAATGTGTTGGAGAGAGTGTACGAAACTTGAACCTAGCATTTGAACTATTTGAGTCGTATCCGCCTCTAAAATTTATTTGAAATCATTCTTCTACATTCAATAATATAGATCGCTTTATCGACCCAATGAAACAGTTCACAAGCTTTTTCGAATTTTACGAAATTTCTAAAGAAATCACCCACGTATTTGTTAAACTTTCAGGCTAAAGAAAGTTAAGGAGTTTACAAAATGAATTTACATAAAGTATGTAAAATGCAATTTCTCATGTTGGTGTGTTGGTTTTGAAATATGCATCATTCTGACCCTCTGGGTTGAAAATGGTTAAGTTTCCGAAAATTATTTTTGCATGTAGTTTATAATTTGGCGTAAATCTCTGATTAACTGAAGGACTACATGTACTAGATCTCCTCTTTTGACCTGAGTTCAGTATGGTTGACGAGGTTCGGGTAGCCAGCTGTGTGTGTGGCTAAAAAGAATTTTGAGTGGTTTCAAATTTACTAGAAGTTAGTTCCTCAGGTGTGAAATGTTTAAACAACACTTTAGAAACTTAATGGTGTAATATACTTTACTAAAAGATTGTTTGTTTTGACCAGTACACAGGGGATATGAGATATATTGCACAGATGAAGACATTCTAGATGATGGAGTTTGTTGCAGCTAATGTTATTTGGCCGGTGGAAGATTTTGACGAAGCAGGCTGCTGTATTCTGCTTTTATGTATATGATGGTTTCAATAGCAGTCGGTAACGTTCAGCGACCAGCGCTATGCCTTCGACATTGAAACAAACTGACAACAGATCAGAGAGTTCAAACCTCTCAGTCTAACATAAAACATATATTTTATGAATTATGTGTGACTATGATTTTTTATTTAATATTTTTCAAGTACTTTTTTTAATGTGTGAATTTTTTTATTTCAAAGTAATTTAACATTCTGTCATATATAAATTGCTTATAGATTGCAAATACTTAAATCTATTTAAGCTATTGTTAACATTGAATTAAAAGTTTATTAATAATGCGTTTTATGTATTAAAATAAACACGTAGTTAAAAAATTAAAAAAAAACGATGCGCTTGATATTATTAGGTGATGTTTTAGAAACAAATTTATTGACATCACTAGTCAAGCGATAGATATATTGGAAACAATCCTAATAGGATCGATCAGCAACATTTAAAATGCTAAACTGGAAAATTTACTATATAATCCTAATATAATATATACTCTTTTTTTCATTAAATTTATTTTAACCTTTAGGAAGAATTAAATTGGTACTAAACATGAATGGAAATCAAAAAGACGTTTTCAAGGTTGGACAATTTAAAAAATGGATATTGAATAACAAAGTTGTTTATACGTTAACTACAGACATTGAATTGGTATCCCGTATTCCTTAATGTATCGTGTCGCATATGTGGTTACTCCGGTACAATAAAAAATATACTCTTTTGAGAAATATACAAAAATTGATTATCAAATTATTTAATTTAGATATATGAAAAATTATTTGCACTATTCCTATTCGCAACTACTGGCGAGCATTTCGCCAAAATGGTTTGATACAATAAATTTATATTTAAAATATTTTTGTTTAGGAAAAGGAATTGAAAGAAAAACACTACCATAAAAGAAAAAACAGACAAGCTAGCTTCCTATCTAATAGCCACAGTTTCCAGAAATTTTAATTGGCGGTATGTTATTTTTTCTTAAGTAACAGCTCGGATCGAAATTTATGTTTTCTAACGTTATCTGATTTCAAGCTACGACTCTTATATTGGCTCTTCTACATAAGTGGTACAACATGGGAATGCCTCTTTCATTGCGGTCGTGCAGATTAATTGCGTCTGTTTTAAAATTATGAACTGATTCATATCATTTGCAGTAGGACAGGCCATATACTCATGCAAGATGTGTTGTGCTGCAATTAGAAAAATTTGTTATGAGAAGAGGGATAAGTGAAAATTCGATTTTAATTTGCTTCCGACATGCAAAGATCAAGCTTTCTCTGTAATACGTTGTGCTATTCATCGCCGACAAATGGGTGTGATTTCTTCGGAAGATCTCATTCTATTATAGTAACAATAAAACAAGGACACCCATCCTACTTTGCGGCAATGCTAAAGTGAGTCAATAGAGCTGGTAATTCTACTGTCTTCTTAGACTTTCTCTGCTCTCTCATGCTACCGACCGATTAAGTTTAAAACGTACATATAGGCAACGTTCAATATAGATGACAGTTATATTCTATTTTCTAGAACAATTATGTTGAAAGGCAGGGGCACATAGAATCCATCCTAAGATCTACGTCCTCTTTTCTTAAGAGCTCTGTCAATTTCAGTACTTGTCCGTCAAAGCAAAATACAAAAGTTTGTTAACTGTTAATCTTCGATGGCCGTTGAATACTAAAGCAGATAAGAACGTAGTTTTTTCATTGGATTGATTAATGGTTTTGTGTGCTGTGCAACCAAAAATTATTTACAATAACTTATATAAACTATATTATTTTAATGTAAATAAATAAAATGCGTCTTTTCGTTAATTTTTTCCGTCGGTTAAAAATGGACGGAGAATATATGGCGGATTCTGTGTGCTTCGGCGTATGCTGCCGTTTCGTGGAAGTCTTCTTTATAACACAGCTTTACAAATTTTTAATTTAACAAAATACCAAGAACACCACATGCCTAGATAAGTTAATTGAGACTTCCGGAACACGAAAAACGCTGTAATTTTTTTTCTTAAGTACCGTTTTTTAGATAACGGTACTTTTGTGTTTTTCGGTGTATGATCCCACTCAAACCCTTTTGGAGCCCAACCGAAAAGTCCGATCGAATTAAGTCGCATATCGTTGAAAAGTTAATTGAATGCCTTTTCCGTCGATGTGCTGTAAATTTCTCAAAGTTCAAAATTTCCCTATTTTTTAGGTTTTTTTCAAAATTTTTCATTTTTATTAATTTTTTTTTTCTACGTTATAATAAAAATCTGAAATGTTTTATTTTTTACCAAGTAGTTTACATAGTTACCAACATTTTAAGCGTAAAAAACGGATGAAAAATAAAGTTTTTATTAAGGATTTTGAAGAACGACAATAAATTAATTTTCATTGCTCACACACTATATTCGGCGTAAATTCAAAAAATTTAAATTTAAATGACCAATTACATTGAATTGTTGCAGTAATGTATCGATCTTCTCACCGCAATCAGGACTTCTGTAGTTTGCCAAAAAGTTGTGAACGATGTCCTGGAATGATTCCCATGCATCCAAATGAGCTGGACCTAAACACTCATTAAATGCTTGGTCACCGTACAGAGCCCGAATGTGAGGTCCAACAATATGCCATTTAATTCGATCGGACTTTTCGGTTGTGCTCCAAAAGGGTTTGAGTGAGACCATACACCGAAAAACACAAAAGTACCGTTATCTAAAAAACGGTACATAAGAAAAAAAATTACAGCCTTTTTCGTGTTCAGGAGTTCTCAATTAACTTATCTAGGCATGTGGCGTTCATGATATTTTTTGCCTGTAACCAGTGTAATAAATAACATTTCAAACATAAATAAATTGTAATAAAATTTTTATTTTAAATGTTATTTATTCGATAGACCTATACTTTGCATCATTGCCGAACAAGTTCTTATATTTAAGGACTTGAAATGAAATCTCAATTAGAAGCAATTAAAATCGTTATTTGTTTAATTGTTAATTATTTGAATTCATTGCTTTTCATTTTGGTAAATATATTAAAAATAGTATCTGATTATAGCAATAAGTTGTTTAACAAAATGATATGTGCTGAAAGCCCCGATGCCATTGCCAAAATTATAGTAGCTTCTAATATTAATTATAAGTCTAATAGATAAATAGTAATAATAATAATAATAATAATAATAATAATAATAATAATAATAATAATAATAATAATAATAATAATAATAATAATAATAATAACGAAAATAACAAAAATAACAAAAATAATAATGCAAACGTTACATATCACTTCCTCGTCACCATCAGAAAGTGTAGCTAAGCCATTGTTTAGTATATAGCTATTATGTTTAATGGACTTTTAATATTAGATATAAGCAAATTTATGCAGTGTCAACCAATATTTACATATGAGTATATCTGTTGAGCCAAATTTCTTACAACAGTTAATTTTATATCTGGAATATAAAATTTTGTTTTCGAAAGTTATGATATTTGAATTTGTGATTATAATAAAGAAAGTTTTGGGTTTTTCTACTCTATTTGAAAGCAGAACTATTTTTGGGTAAACAATTTTTTTTAAAGTCCTATTTCACTACTAAAATAGTCTTTTAGTTCCTATTATTCTGCAAAAAATATTCTTCCCACTTCAATAGCAGATTAACTTTTGTTGTATTTCAACAGAAAGTAGTTTGCAGTTAAGTACTAAATTGTTTCGAATCAGAAACTAATTGGTAAACATAACCACTTATTAAAATGTTCAGATAAGTCGTAAAGTAGGATCACACGATTGTCGCAAAGGATCAATTTTACACAATTTTTATTGTGCTGGTTTTTATCACAATAAATAAATTGTCCGAACCAAATTCTCTGCGGTCACATGATTGTCTCATTTTACATAAACTTGATTTACGAAAATTGACGCAAGATCATTAAGTGGAAATAATTGTCACACTCTAGTCACACGATTGTTCTACTGCACGACAACTCTGAGAAACAGCTGTTTTGCTAGATACCAAATTTTGTTTTGTTCATATTAGCGTAAATTGTAAAACATTTAATATAAATATATTTTACATAAACATGACTTTTCTCTAAAGAGAAAGAAAATCGCATCAGCTTTAATTATCATGTGTGTACTGGATGATATAAAAACTGAAGATAAGAAAAGAAGAAAAGTTAAAAGAAGTACGTGGGTCAGAGAGTGGCTCACATATGGAAAAACAGTGATGAAGTTTCGTGAAATACATAGAAAACCAAAACTTTTTGCTTAAAACCTTAATCGGATGAATGACGAAACGGTTAAAGAATTGTTGCAGCTAGTGTCAAAATATATTAAGAAACAAGACACAAGTATGCGTCAGGTAATTCTAGAACAAGAACGCTAAGCTGTGACACTTCGATTCCTTGCTTCTGGTGATAGTCACAAAAGTCTTTCGGCTTGGCACTTTTTGTGCCAAGTGTTTGTGATGCAATTTATAAGGCATTGAAAGGTGCAAAGGAATATTTAATTACAGGCTATCCAGAGCATGACGTATCGTAGAAAATGCATTTGGTATTATGACGAGGCGCTTCCAAATGTTTTCATGTCCTTCCAAGCTAAATGCACAAAAACCAACCTCTACAACTCTAGCTTGCTGTGCCTTGCACAATTTTTGGTTAAAGAAAATCTTGATTACGGAAGACCGACGGGATTACATTGTTTCCAAGTTGCAGCTATCACAACGGATATCTGAAGATCTTGAAGAGCTTTGTTCTTTTTAAAAGAACAAAACTTACTGGAGCATGGGTCAAAGGTAACAAAATATAGAAGACGACAGTCAGACCTTCAAAAATGTTTTACTGTTGATGACTCAAAAACGTTTTCCTATTGTAAGGACACGAAGATGCTCATGGATCAGCTGAAAATTGCGTGCGATCTTAACGACTGGTGGCTGTTCATAGACATCTCGAAACAGAGTTTAAAATTAATATATAACAAATAGATACCAAAACAAATACTTTATTAAATTATTCTCCAAAAAATTTATATAAAATTATAAGACTTGAGATAAAAATTTAAATTCTAAGACATAAGGGAGTCTTTATGACCTGGTTTTGGTATCTGTGATTATATTGGTATAATCACAAAAGTTGCTCAGCTTTACCGTGACTACAATTTTTTTCAAATATAGTGTATGAAAAATCAGAGTTTCCTAAAATTTATGATCAAAGAACTAAAAAAAAATTTTTTTGTTCTCTAACTTTTTAAAAAAAAAACTTCTGAGATAAAATACATTTCTGTCATAGAATTTTAGCAAGAAATATTTAACCTACTCTTGGCAACATTTTTGCCGAACATAGTTAAGGGATATTTTTAAGTGCTGATTAGCTATTTGGCAAAAACTGATGACGCCTTTATTTGGGCATCATGCTAATACTGGAAATCTTTGAAAGTCCATAAAAAGAAAACGGTCATCAAATTGGACAAACTGAGTATAGGGTTTTATTACATTTTGATAGTAGAATCGAACTCATATAGTCACGACCTTGCACTTTTTTCCCTGTTGCATAGTGTTATTAGTACTGTAGAGAATACATTTCCTACATAAAATATATTCGCAAGCTGAAATGTTTAGTGACGTGTTATTGTGTTCCTTACACTAACTTGGCCTTAATAAATTCCGATTTTTAAGTTAAAGCGCTGGTATACCAAACAAAATAATTTTGTTAAAACAAACTTAAAATCATTTTTGAATTGAGTCGGGTTTTTGAAATGCAACTTTGCTTTTGCCAGCTTTTGTTAGTGCCAAAAAGAGTGCTGCGAAGTTATATATTGGAAACATCTGGTAATCTTTTATATCTGTTCGAATTTGCTAAACTTTGAATAACTTCTTTTTTAATTTACACCAATTTATACGTTTTCTTTAAGACCTGAAATTATTAAATCTGCAATGTGAATGCAAATCAAATGTTTATGGTCAAACAACACATTTTCTAATGCTGTCTGACGGACGGAATGTTAAGAAATTGCCGACTTGCAATACACATAATGCATACGTTTACAGGTAATTGTTTGAAGTTGTAAATTTCTTTTCAATGATTATAATTTATTTATTATATATATATATATATATATATATATATATATATATATATATATATACGATGAATTTCTATTTAGTCGTGTATTTGGAATCTAGAAGTTCTTTCATTCAACAAATGCGATGTGATAACTATATGTGAAGTGAGATCCAGTCTCATATTGATTTCACCTATAAGTGTTAATAGCACATGAGCCAAATAGCACAGTTTGGCTGAAGTTTCTGCTAAATGATATACAAATTTAGGAAATGGCGTTTGTTGAACTGATTGCATTTTTCAACTCTCAAAAGAAACCAAATTATAGTCATTCTGAGAATGATGAGAAAAAACTTCATGTAATGCCAAGTAGCAGCGGGAAGCAAGATGTCGAGCCCAATCGGCGACGGAAATCGAAATCCCATGAGACAATTATTTCCGAATACTGTCTACCGGACGGATCTGACGAAGGAATATTTGAAAATTGCTATATATTCCTCCTGAATACTTTCTTTTATTTATTCAAAATATAACTGAGTGTATAATATTTCAGTCAAATTTGTATGCTACTCAGCGGGCCAAAAATTTAAAATAAAAAAAACCGTTTCAAATCGTTTTTAGGGATACACTTTTTAATGGGCTATCACAAGCTTCCGAGTTGGAAAACCTATTGGAATACAAGTGAAGATTTTTGTCTGCCCATAATTGGGAAAACAATGAGCAGGAATAGGTTCGATGAAATATTGAGCAATTTGCATGTTAGCGATAATTCCAAAATTCCGCAAGACAATAAAGACCGCCTGCTCAAACTTCGACCCATGATTGATGGGTCGAATCATAACTTCCAACAGTTTTATCAATGACTGAAAATGAGTGGGGAAAAACAAAATTGTTTTCTTCGATAATTATTTTACGTCAGTCCGGCTTCTAGAAAAAACAGAAGGAACATTAGCATGTGGAACAATACACCACAATAGAAAGGGAATTCCTAAAAATTTAGATATTCACAAGAAAATGATTAGAGGTGATTGGGATTCTAGAGTGTCATATACCGTCATAAGCTTTTTCAAGTAGATGGACGGACAAAAAACCAATATACTTGGCATCAAACTTTCACGGAACTGAGCAAACAACTATTTCAAGGAGAAACCACAATGGCAATTTGAATGATAGAAACTGTCCAACGATTATCAGGGATCACGCTGATCAATTACGAAGTGCCTACGACCTTGATCGTAAATCGAAGAAATGGTGGCACAGAATTTTTTGGGGTCTATTAGAAATTACATTTATTAACTCTTATACAATATATTGTCAGTCCTCTGAAAAAGTAAGTAATTTTCTTGGAGTTCAGACGCTCTGTAGCGATGGGGCTGTTGACTTAGAATAACACAACCATAAGCCGTAAAAGATTCAAAGCGACATCCATAGATGAACAATATGTTCCAAGCTGTAAGAAACGCCGAGGAAAATCGGAATCAGTCTCAAAGGATGTACGATTAGGATATCTAGAAATACATTGGCCATCTTTTGTGGGAAGGTGCGAACTTTGCAGTATAAACAAAATTCAATCGAAGCCCTACTCCAAATGCTCTCATTGTGGGGTTCATTTATGTTATAATGACAAAAAAATTGTTTCGTTAAATATCATGGAATAAGTTTATAACCTAACTTCTAAAGCATTAAAAATATAAATAAAACTTTTAAAAAATCGTTGGCATTTTCTTTTACTTTTGACTCACGCTTACCTGACGGTACTTAAAAGTACCAGGTCCATCTAGGGACCAAGGATTTCATGCCTTGGTTCACAAGGGGTTAAGAAAGACTCCTTAATAATAATTTTGTCTAGTATATTACTCCGTATAACAAATAAATGAAGTAAATAAGTTTGGCAAAGAGTCACTTAATAAATGAAGACGAACGCAAAACTTCTTGTTTATTTCATGAGAAAAATTTACATTAAACAACTAAACTAGCAAATATTTGTTATTACATTTTAATAAAAACAAATATTTCACCAGCTCAGATATAAAACAATAGAGTAAAAGTTTTATTAAACATTTAGCCATGATAACCACGTCCACGATAACCACCACCATATCCACCACGGCCTCTATTATATTGGCGTGCCAAGCGTTCACCAGTATTGGCATGTCCTCGAGAATCACTGTTGACATCAAAAAGTGTCTGCTGAATATGTTGTTCCTGTAGAGGTTTAACGGTTATGGCCGTTACTGACACAATGGCCAACAACAAAGCACACAATACTAAGCGCATATGCCACATTCTAATTGAAAGCAATGTAATTATGATTTTTCCAAAGTGAGATTCACACTGTTGTTAGCATTCTGAAAGTTAGCTTGTTTTATAACACAATTTAAGATGACTGATCGCGTTGATTGAAAAAGATTCTAAAATGCAGTCCACAATACATGTTTTCATACTTATATGTTCAATGTGGTGTACAATTACTGGAAAAACCTTCCAGTTGACAAATACACGCTTAACGATCTGGTTTGAAATTTAAAACTCTTTCTATGCTCTTTTTAATATGTTTCTTATAGTTAATAGTTGATTGCTTTGATAGTTTCTAAAATTAAATTCTTTAAAATTTAATATCTGTTGAAGTAGAAGTCATTATAAGAGTATGTAAATAAGACACGATGAGTGCAAGTTGTATACGCAGGGGGAAATTAATGGCATAGAACTTCTTGGTCGCACTTGACAGATTGTATCACATGGCGATTTATTTTATGAAACGTTCGTACTAAAAGTTATCTCCAATATGCAGCGATTAAATACGTATCCGTTAGTTACATTCAAATGGATTTTTGAGATCATGTTGAATTTTATTTATATTATGCAGCATATCAATGCATTCATGAGTAAAAAAGCAATTTTTATCAAACGAATTTTTATATAATTTTCAGTCCTACGTTTTAAATGTATCTCTTAGGGAAACAAGCATAAGCTAATTTTATTAATACTAGAGTGCGTACTGAATTTCATGTGTCCTGTTGAGATGTTCCTTCCTCTCTTGATCTAGTGCAATGCTTCGCATATGTAGAGGTCATCCTAAATCACGTTTGAATCGTACAGCAACTATCCTTTAGTTGTCCTATTAAAAACAATGCCGATATATAACTGCCGACATTCATAGGAGAAAAATTATTTATTTTTGTTTTATATTATATTTATATTTACAAAATAATATTTATGTATATCAACAGAAAAAATAAAATACGAACACAGTTCATATATACATACATATTTTTATATATTATAGTGAGTTAGTTGATTATTTTTTAAGACTAATATCTTAAAAGGGAAGTTAAAACTAATACAATAACAACTTAAACTAAGACACAAACGAAAAAAACATAAAAAGAAATTAAGTTAATAAATTAAAAGAAAATAAAACCAAATCAATACCCTCTGTGAATTCCGGGAGTAATACATGAATAAAAGCTTTGACCAGGATAGATATAATAAGCTTCTTTTAAAATTCCAATATTGAAGATATATTGCGTATTTGACCAATCAAGCCGCCGTTCACGTGGCGAAATTTCCTGAAAAACACTGCCCTCAAAGCCATATAGCATACCCACAAATTTTCTCATGAAATCAAGATCATAACACGATATATGTAGGTACACATTTAGCAACTCTATATACAAATTCATTAGAAAATTTATGATTAAAATGTTTAAAAGTTTTCTTTATGCATTCCAGAATAATCTGACGCTCGAAAATTTCTTCTATTCATTGCCAGATCGGAAATGCATATAGAAGACTTGGTCTGATACATACTTTGTACAGAGGTAATTTCATTTTCTTTGACAAATATTTGCTACTAAATAGCCTTGTAAATGATCATATATCTGCCTTATTAATGTTGTAAGAAACGCGATTATTAAATTTTATGAGTTTATTAAAGATGACTCCAAGGTATTTAATACTATCCTTAATCTGAATTTCATTGTCATTTAGCATTAGCTTTAAGTTCTTGCTTTCCAAGACAACATTATATTTGCACTTACCAGAAGCGTTTCAAAGACAAATCGAATTACTTATTTCTACGTTTATTTTTATTTCCCAACAAGAATAAAAACCATCAACTTTTAGTAGTTGCGCTGAAACACTTTGGAGTGCAGCAAGTGGAGAGTCATAGTGAGCGTAAAGAAGCGAGTCATCAGCATATAGTATACTTCTAGAGGTATTAAATTCGTAAGGAAAATCATGTATAAAAAGGTTATACAAATGAGGCGCAGGCACACAACCCTGGGGAACACCACAAGTAACCTGACCCTGAGATGACATTACATCTCCAATTTGTACATAAAATTTCCTCTCACTAACAAAACCTTTGGAAAGTTTTATAATGGAATTATTAAACCAAATTTTTATAATTTTGTATAAAATACCATTAAAATATGTCTTATCAATTCTCTTAAATTTTGAATGATATAATAATGAAGTTTTAAAATTATAACCGCTAGGAGTGCAACTATAAGAAGGAATTTTCTTATATTAAGTAACTTGCTTTTGTATCGCGATTGATTCTTAATTTTGAATTCAACATTCTTGCAGCGTAGTTGATCAACTAGCAATTTTACATTTACATTTTCCAAGAAAATTGGAGGGCAATAAAACACTTTGGCCATTACATTCGTCCGTATCTTAATGATATCATTAACATTGAAATCTCCAGAACTCACAATTCTATTACTGTTAGGGATTTTAGATTTCACGTGCAAATCTCCTAACAGTGAATACTTATTTCTACGATCATTATTCTCAACAATCTTTTCATTATTTTTAAAACTAACATAGAACTTGATAAATCGATTCTTACATCAAATTTCCTTGTGTGTTTTCGTTCAGTTGGAATTCATCATCTATATTAGATATTGATTCTATTTCATCATCTAAACTTACTTCTGGTAATTGTGTTTCAATACCTGCTTCTAATTCTTCATTCATTATTGAACTTTTTTCTGCAAAACTGCATCAAAAAGCTTCTTTCCAATCTGAAAATTTGTTGGCATCTTTCTTGTAGGGTGCCTAATTCCTATTAGCTGCACTTTTTCCTTTTAATTTATAGTTACTTGAAATGTTTTTCAAACAAGATGTTGAATTGCTGATAATTCTTTGCTAATTGTAGTTAAATTTTGCATCAAATTATTAGGAAGACGTCCTCCAGAATGAGATTGCAATAGATCTCTTTCGATAGCATCAATTTAGTTCCAAATACTTCTATTTCCAATAAATTGTTTATTTAAATGTCCCTTTTTTCAGCGAAAAGAAAATTAATATTTTTTTTGCAAAAAAAAATCCGATGAGAAAATGTTTATCTTTTATATGATCTCTTTAAAAAAACAACCAATACGTTCAACAGTTGACAAAAGAATCAACACCCAAATATATTACATACAGTCGAACTTCCTTATAATGAACTTCTCTACAATGAAATTCTCCTTATTATGAACTAAATTCAGGAACACAGCTTTTTCGTTCCACTTTCATTGTATTTTAATCTCCGTATAATGAATTTCCATACAGTGAATTTTTCTTTACAATGAACAACATTTTGGAAACAAAAATAAATTTTACGTGTGTTTTTGTCTCCATATAGTGAACTATTTTTAGCAGCTTTATTTTATACCTGTTAGCAACACTATAAGGAATATTTTTGGGATTCCCAAAATATGAAAATTAAAACAAATGAAAGAAAAAACCTGTAATAGCTATAGATTTGCTTCAAGCTATTCGAAATTTAAGCACAGTGTGGAATATCTATGTTAAACCAGAGACTACTGGAAACTGTTTCCAAAAGGCAGGATTTTCAAAAGATGACATGCAGATTCAACCTAGTAATTGGGATGAAGAAGATTTTTCCCGCTATCAGATTTAGCTGTTCTACATGCTTCATTTAGAAAAGTAACTAACATCGTCTGTCCCCGTGGAGATTCACTATAGGGAAGTTCGACTGTATTTTCAATTATTTTGCTCGCGCAAAGCATACCATGTAGCCAAAAATTCAAGAATAACTGTAAAACCCCTAAAGTATGCAGAATTCTATGAACACAGAACATTTTGTTTCCGCTTAAATAGATTTTATATTAAACTTTTGCACATCGCACACAGAGTTACCGTTGGCGATTTTATTAAAAGGGCAAAGTTGTATTGTTTGTCCTATTTAAAGGCTGCATCCTGATATTAATTTTGTTTTTGTAAATATTTAATATGTATACTCACTTAAGCTTGAGTTTTATTCTTCTATATTTTAAAATAAAATAATATATTGATGTATACCTCGTAGCTGATGAGAGAACTTCTCGCATCAAATATAAAGTCGCCATTCTGTGAATCGAGTCAGAATATATTAGTTAATTATTTGTTTTTAGTTTTCTTAGATATTAATTATAATTAATATATTATCAATCATGAATTGACATATAACCAATTGACAGTCATTATTAATAATATTTTCAAGCGAGGCACTGGGATGGGAAGCATAAGTAACGGAAATACCTACCTCCACACTAATGTCAACGTAATGGAACATAATTGTTAGTGGTTGGTAGGACTTCGGAACTCTTTTGAATTCGTCAGTGGCGGGCTTAGGCTTACTGCTGCTCTAGAGTCTGTCTGAGGTGTCGGATTTTCAACTGGTAAGACTCATTTCGATTCAATTTAATTTTTTGCATATAATTTTAAAAGTTACTGAAATGCCCTTTCGCCACAGTGCTGCAATGGTCATATTAAGTGCGAAAAAGCTGTACAAGTTTAAATTTTGCACGAACAGATGACTTGATAGCAAGATCTCATGGCAACAAAGGCTGTATTTCATTAAGAGGGCGCGGCACTTTGTAATACCATATGATTAGAGTGTTTTCTACCATCAAAATATGTAAACATTCACTGCAATTAAAAATATAAGCCTCTAGGGGAAAAAGGCCTGACACAGCGTACGTCACGTTACTGTTACTATTTCTTAAGTACCAACAACCCATTCCAATTTCAAAAATGGTTATGAAAGGTCTAAACAAATATCAAAGACAAATTGATATTTGCTTAGACTTCTCACTTATTAAAGTGAAAGTTTGAAATAATATCTTTAGTTATTCTAAGAAATGTTAGATAAAGGTTTCCTGATGATCTGCATTAGCCCCGTGAAATGCGCATATGAACTACTAAAATCCTTGAATTGATAATTTTGAATTTTTTATTTTATAAAAGGAGATAAAATAACTTATGTTTTTTTATTAAATTTATTACACTTTTCCGGGAGAAATGCCAGTTTTATATGAACCATTTCTTATATATATATATATATTTATATATATATATATATATATATATATATATATATTAATTTTTGTTTTAAAACTCCGCCAAACTGCAACTGTTTAGAAAAGATATAAAAAAATTAATATTTTTCAGAAACGAAAGCGTCATAAAGGAAAAAAAATTATAAAATATTACGCTTAAAAGTATAAATTTGTATTCAATGACCATCTAATTAATTAAATAAATTAAATATTTGTTTTGAATAACATTATAATTATTTACACATCTCGTCTTCTTTGATTTTATCAGTCTGCCAAAAATTGCAGTCTAGTTAGCAAAAGTCGCAAAATTTTTAAATTAAATTTTTGCATTCCATTGACTTTTGCTAATTTATCAGCTGACCTCAACCACAGTTTTAAAAAGTTTCAATATATATATATATATATATATATATATATATATATATATATATATATATTGTAAGTGCTTGTTTTTGGAAATAAGGCAAAAACTTCGATTATCCAATAAACTTATTCCTAACTTCCAATGAAATCGATAATTCTATAACTGGTATGCAGATACTTACAACATTAGTTCATACTATTGTACCGATTGGCTCAATTCTTTGATTTTTTAAAGCTGTTCTGAACATATATATTAGAGTGCGCCGAACTTTTTGAAACAATCGTTTCTGACAAAAACATATGATCAAACTAATTTAATTTAAATGTGTTTGTTCAGAGGTTTTTGCAAGAAAGAGAAATTTTCAAGAGTTCGGAACAATTTAAAAATATGTGGGTAAAATTTTTATATATGACGAGTGGAGTTAAGAAAGCATGTTTGATCTCTCGACTCAGATAAACAGGGTGTCCGCCGGGAAGGTATAGCAAATTTTTTATGGAAATATATTCGATAAATCAGCGTTTTTATCTCTTTCATTTAATCAAAAGTTACATATAAACAAAACAAACAAAGTAGTATGGTCTCAAAGCCGATCGGAGATTGTGACTGATTGTGCTGATTGGAATCAACATCACTTGGATAGGATATTTCACACAAGAACCCTCAATATGCTTGATTTAAAAATTCTTAGACTTTTGACCCGTCCTCGCATTTAATAAAGTTTAAGATATTCTTATATGATTTGTTAGTAAAAAACCGCTCAAATTCTAAACTGCTTCATTTCCATTTGAAACAAAATAGATTAAACTAATTTAGTCTATTTCATTTATTTAGGACAAAACAATATTTGATTGTGTATGGGCATCTCGTAGTTTTATCAAGAAAACGTTAGTCAATATCAAATCGTTTGTGCATTCATAAAAATCATAAAATACACTTTGATTTTAATACAATAGCTTCTTTATTTCTTTTTCAACAACAACAATGTGTTAATTGCATTTTTGAAAATAATACCATTAATGGAAAAGGTACTACAAAAATTATAAATGAAAAAAAATTGTTGTCAAAAAGAAAGTGTTATTAAATAGAGGATAATATAAATAATTTCACCCAACTTATGAAAGTATATAAAACGTGGTAAATAAAATTTGACCACATATTACGATTTTATTTTAGTCTTGTCTAGAAAGTGTTAACATGAGCAACGTACGGAAGTCTTATATAGTTGCATTGCTATTAATCGTCATATCTTGTGCCGCGGCAGCTGATATTAAACATGCAGAAAATGGTGATGAATCTTCGTTACGGTGGCGTAGGCATCCCAAAAAATCAGATATTATGAGTGAAAGTGCTAAAAAGCAAAAACAAAAACAACAAGTTCAGCCAGAAAACTCCAAAGCAATAAATAGATCTCAATTAACACGTTCATCAAGTTATGAAACTATTGCACCTTCTGATTTAACAACAGTTCAGGCAAATTTGGAAGCAGAGCACATTGGCTTACACAATATGCCAACGCCAGCGAGACAACAGAATTATCCACCAAATTTAGGTGCTGGTATGAATAGCCAACAATACTTATCCCACTTAGTTAATCCCAGTGCATATCGAAACTTCATATATCCCGCAGCAATTACACAGCTAGAGAGTTTTGAGCAGCCGTTCACAAATTATGTTCCCCAGCAAACCTTCCCACATGTATTGCAACACATACCACCGTACTTATATGCCAATGTTCCGAATTTAGTCGAAAATGGAATCGTAGGTCAGCAGCAAATGGAACAGTTTTCTCAAACAATTTTACCTCCTGAGATTAGTAACAATTTGTTTGACAATGGCCCAAGACATGAGTCTCTGCCAAATGTGGCAAGCGGTCTTCGCCGTTATGCTGACCAAAATGCTAGACCGTTGACACTTCCTGGCTACGCAGGTATACCTGTAAGAGATTTTATGGACTCGCCAGATATGTCGAACAACGGCTATATATTTCAAGCTTCACATCTGCCGCAAGTATCAGCTTTAAATCAGCTCTTAAATATTGCCGCACCTTTGAATATGATTGACAATGAATTCGGTGCTCATGCCGGACTTGTACCAGACTTTTAGTCTAGTTTATTGGTAGTTTTAATTTTTTGCATATTCCTGGACTACTCCTTTTATCTGCAAGCAAACTGTGGCTTCACTGATTTTTTATACATATTTCTTAAGTTTTTGACAGTTAAATTTCGATATATTAAAGACATGCTCTCACACTTTCAACAAAAATGAAGCACAGCATAACACCAGTATTTTAATAAAAAATTATGCTAAGTTATTTATTATTGGCTATACGTATTCATTAAGTAATAACTTATTTATTAGATTATAACACATATTTCAGGTTCTTTTAATTAAAATTACTAAATAAAATGATATTTACCAAGGCAGTTACATTCAAAGTTTTTCTCCTTTGCTGTGCAAAATTTCTAATGGTGAAAGTATTATACCGATTGCAGTATGAATAAAATCATATTGGAAATATGGTTATGCTAAAAATATATAAGGCAAAATTAGACATTTGAGGGCCATTATCCTTTCGGAAGTATATAGGTCATATTAGTGCATTTGTATTTAGCTGTAAACATTATTTTTAGTTCAGTTAGCTGTAATTAATTTTATGAGAACATTTCATTCATGCTATTGAATGAAGCAAGAGATAAAATTTCGTATTGTTATATGTCATCGTCTGTATCAGGATCTTTTGTTGGTTCATAACAAATATATTGCTTCTGTAGGAAATTTGTCATTGTAAAATATTTAAAGGACCCTGATCCATCTGATGAAAGTTAAAACTTCCTTCCAAATGCTACAAAAAATGCTTTACTCTTATTACAAGTATTTAATCTAACAAAAGCTTTCGAATATGCAAGACAATGTAAAACGCAAAAAGGAATTTTTCAAAATGTCATTAGAGAATGACACAGAATTGCGCAGTTTTTTTTAAATAATAAGAGTGGAGGCTTAAGATTTTATCGTGATACATAAAATTTCTAGAAATGAGATTACCATCATATTCCAAAAAGTTTTGAATTTTGCTTAGTACCAAAACAAGTGAACTTATATAAAAATTTTTTTAGCTTCAAGTGAGTTTTTCAATTATTTTCCAGAAATTAATGTTAGCAACTATTAACATCACCTTTCACAGAAAAGGGGAATCAGTTCAAATCACTATTTATTTATCTACGGAAGATCGGAAAAGATCAATGCAAATGTATGATATATATAGATTAAATTTTTCTGATGTAAGTCCCAAGACAAAACCTACCCGATACAGAAATTTTTTGCTTATCGAGCTGAACATTAAAATTTTTATTTCGTTTGCTTAATGTCCGGATGGACCAACAAAAATAACTATGTGTATGTGATAAATGGCGATCATTAATAATAGGAGGGAAGAGAAGAGGAAATACACCGAAGGAACTATTTCCTTGATGTTTCAAATTTCTCTAGCTTTGAAAATGGTTTCTGTGGATTTTTTAAAAAGTTACTTGAATCTATTTTATGTTGTTATTACGGGCATGAATAGTTTGCATATAAAAATTTTAATTCTTCAAGAATTGTTCAATATATACCCGTACGACGATTTAAAACAAACAACAAGCACAAATTTGCCAGTTCTTCCCTCGCGACACAAATAACAAATGCTGCAGTACTTCGCCTTAGAGGTAAATCAATAACTGGTTACACCTTTTTGTCGTTTTGAAATTGCTCTTTTGCTATGATTTTATTCAGAAAAACACTTGTAATTTATTGAAACACTTTATAAACAAAGTTTTCTCATATTTTAGAAAGAATATTAATACACTTTTTGAAAACTTAACATTTAGTTATACTGCTGATAAGTGCTGGCAGGTCGTTGACGATACAACTGCTGTTGTGGTAATTGCCGACGCAATTGCTGCTGTTGTAGTTGTTGATGCTGCAATTGTTGCTGCTGCTGTTGTTGTTGTAACTGATATTGAGCAGCTTGCAACAATGCTTGTTGCAACTGTTGTGGCCTACCAGCAGTGCCGCTGGCAATATTTCCACTACCAACAATTGCTTGGCTTGTTAAGGGCTGTGAGCCACGTAGACCAGATCCTTTTATAGAATTACTGACCACAAAACTATTGCCATTCGTTGGTCGACCACTAGCCATGCCACCGAAACTGTAGGCACCAACACCAACTGGTCGCTGACCTGAATTAGCGGCTACTGAATTTGATTGAGAAGATGTTAAACTTGTCGTTAAATCAGAGGCACTACTGCGTACATTGAAATTCGAGCTAGAGGGACGATAACTTTGACCACCAACACTTGCACCGCTTGCATACCGCGCAGCTTGTCTTGTTATTCTCTGTATAATTTCTGGCGCTTGTTGTACGTGCAAACCAAAAACTCCATGTTGACCATCACATATAAGACACAAAATACCCAACCAAATGTAACAAATATATTTCATTTCTTTTATTAGAACAAGTGACTTCGGCTCAAAAGTTCAATGAAAACTGCCATTCCTTCCAGCAGCAGTTCTTCTTTTATATGAGTTTAGAATTTTAGTGAAAATAACTCGATGGCAATGTTATACGCCTGCTGGCATACATCGCATGTCTTATTTGTTTGAAAAAAATTTAATAAACATTGAGGAACAGTTACAAAACTATTATAAAACTTACATAACAACTCACGCACTTCTGGTTTGTTTTTGTTTCTTTTTTGTCATTCGAATTACTCAAAGGATGATGTAGAAAAATATCAGGTGTACTAGATTTAATAAACTGCTGGCGTAGGCTTTTCATTTAACCTGATACTACTGCAGTTAGCCAAATTATGTTTTAATATGAATATTATTATTATATATTATTTACAAGAATATTTTTTCAACGTATCTCTATTTGAATTGATTCTTGCTTTTTACTCTAAAATATATCAAATATATTTTCGATCTGAAAAAACGTTTAAGACGGATGGATTTGTATGTGTAATTTTTCAAGAGACATCCTTTCGAAATAGAGTTCTTTGGTAAAATCAAAATATTTCGCCTTTCATCAATTCAAATAATTTGTCTTTATTGTAGAACTTCTTTTCATCTGAGTAGCAGTACTGGCTTTTTATTTTCCACATATACATCCATTTTTGGAAAGAAAACTTCTTTCTAATTATTATTGTAAAAATTTGGTATCGAGCTATTTATTTTATATTTGATTCAGAAAGACATGATAACTATTTTTTAGCTTTCTTTAAAATTCATTTATTTAACCTAAGTCAACACAAAATATATAAAAGTAAATAAAACTGTTTTTAAGCTGCTCACTTATTTTTCAATAATTTCATATTTTATATTCCTTAATTGAGGTAAATTTTTATAATAATTTACTCCAGTTTTCATTATTGTATTTCTTCTTCGATATCAATTTGAATATATCCAAATTTAAAAAGAACTTGAAACTATACTAATTCAAAATATACTATTATCGACGAGAAAATATATATATATATATATATATATATATATATATATATATATATATTTTATAGCCAACAATAACAAAGTCAATGGCAGAAAATGCTATTTAGCCAATAGCAAATAACATCAAATGATTTTAACAATAATTTGTACATTTCAAAAAATTCCTTGTGGTAAACACAAGATGGTGCAAAATTAATCATCGAATTTTGCTTTTGAATAACACTAAATAAAAAATTAGCGGTGGAAATCTTTATTCAGACCTGTGCCAGTTTTTCTGCTGATCGAATATATGATAAAACCAAGTGGCTGCCATCAGTGTTGATACACATTTGTGCCCGTAGCTTTGAGTGAATGTAACGGCTTTCCATATATTCTCGGTAAAATTAACCCAGAATCGAAGATGTTGTTGTTTAAAAATATCTAAAAAAGTTATCAACACCGAAAATTATTAATGCGCCGATAAAAGACAAATAGACACCTGCAGCAACAATATACATATATAATGGACAATATATTTGAGAAGATGATTCATCAAAAAGTTTTACTATGTATAGAAAAAATAACACAAAAAGAAGCAATAAAGGTTTTGAAAGAATCGGTAAGTATATATATAATTATCAACATTCATATTTCTACTTCACATTCGTATCAAAAAAAGGTATATTTTAAGCCCAGTTTACTTGCTAACATTAAGTTTGCCAACCCATTATATAGAGACATAGAACAATTTCTTTTTAATTGCGAAATTAAAATACAAAATCTGGAATGCTTCCAGATGTTATTGACGGGCCGTGATACATTTGAACCTAAGAATATATGTGTTGTTGTAAATTTTTATTCCACATGCAATATATACGCTTTGTTCCAACGCCTATCAGCGATTATATGAAAATTGATTTGGGCTAAGTGCAGACCCATGTGCCCTTCACTTGCCAAAGTAGTTGAAATTTACAATTATACATGTAAACAACCCTCCCCGTTAACTGCTTGACGAATTCATTTTGTATGACTTCCGTAGGATTGATATTATAACATAAATTATTTCTCATATCCCCAAATTACATATTTAATATCTATGCTAATAGCTGCTCAGTTATTCCCGCTAGGCGCATGCCGATATCATTTCTGAACACACCAAAATACTTGAAAAATATCTAATTGATATCGGTGATAGAAGATAAAATACTGGATGTATAAAATTGCTAACCAATTTCAGCTGAGTGGCAGGCATGAACAGTGATTTTGTCACCAAAGTATGTGATTGTTTACGTTGTCAAGGTACGGAAGTTGTTACCGTGGGATTTAGAGCCCTGCCAGTCCATCTCACTATGATTTTACTTGTTATTCTACCTATTCTCCGAATTTGAAACAATAACGAATAAGGATGCTGCTAAAGAACTTTAAATTGTAAGATACAATAAAGAAATATTTGATTTTAATTCAAAAATGTTATTGTATTTGAAAGCTCAGTGCATTTATGTATTAGGTTATGAACTTATATGTGTCCACCGCTGCAGTCTTAACGAAGCGTATTCTAGACCTTCCACTTCCACATCGGTCGCTTATGGAGCCCAATTGATACGACATATTTTAGAAATATATTTATCGCCAAACTTTGATATCAATAAGACGACATATGCGGTAAAGCTATGCTGACCATAACAGTTTGAATAAAACTTGGCCGGGGAATGCGGTTGCGAAATATAATATAGTTGTGGGACTTCGTTGCTTTTCAACGCCGCTTGGCCTTAAATTACGTACCTTTTCTCATCAAGAAATAGGATTCAGACCACATGCGGCTGTTTAATATTTTATAAAACTTTCCAACTGATTTTTAAAGCGAATCTTGAATCTTTCATTCAAGCACCAAGTGTTTGGAAAACTAAATATAAAAATTTTTTCTTTGGTGAAATTATTGAATTATTTTCGTATGCATATCCACACTCCTTTAGAGGTCGTTTATAAACAAAATACTTAGTAATTCTACATCGAAAACTGTGTGGTAATTCTTTCTGTGTATAGCCATCAATTCAAAATTGTAAAATTCTGCAACTCAGTGATTGTAAGGTTTGCTCATTTTAACCACAAAGATAAATCATTCTGTTTTATTTTTAATATTGTTTTTTTTTCTGTGATCTTCTGCAAAATAAAAACACATCAAAATCATAAACACAACATCCAGTTCTACTCATTTATTTTTATATATAATGTGAATGTGCGTGTGCGTTGGCAATTTTTCTATATTTAAATAATTTTCCATCACAACTGGTTCAATGTGAGCTCAACAATATCAGAGCTTTTCATTATTCTTTGGTTTGTATCCGTACGATCAACTTGAAATTGTGTCTCAAATGTCAAGTGCAGCAAACAAGTTTCCAACTATTAATTGCATTCGGACGACCAATGATACTCAGTTTTCAAACAGAACAAGTCACAAAAAGGAAACAAGTTTGACTTCTGTAAACATATTGAGTAACCGTTTGTATTTAGAGTAGACCAAGTCCATTTTTGAAACTAAGATCATTATAACAATGAAGTTTCTAATATATTAAAAAAATAAAGGATGTGCAAATAATTCGTTTTTATATTGAAATAAGTCCGAAAAAATTGCAACCCACTTCGAAGAACAAAACATTTGCCGATGCCATCAAGATCAGTTAATCTTTAAAATCTAATCTCTTTGCGTCGAGCCATTGGTTCATCCTTTGAAAGAAGAAATAGTCTATCGTCCTTAAGACCGGTGAAAAGAGCAGATAAAGGAGCAAACCGTGGGATTTTTGTTATGGCTTCCGCAAATATGTTTGTGGTGGGTTGTGTATGAACACGCCACTTATCTTGCAAACCGTTTTATCACAACCATTCGAGAAAAATTGAATAGCGAATTGGATTCACTATTAACCTCCGATGGGCCAACAAGATAGCGTTGAAGGGAATTCAGTAAACCAATTGTTTGCCATTGAAATTGGTGGAGAAGCATTTGCCATAGTATTTGTTTAAAAGAAATTTGCCATAGTATTTGTTTAAAAGAAATGAATAACAGAATACTGCGTAATAAGAAAATAAATAGAAAAACATATATAATTATGTGGTTATTACTATTATTATTATTATTATTATTATTATTATTATTATTATTATTATTATTATTATTATTTCGGTGATATGAGAGCCTCGATCGACTTGTTAATACGACTGTTATCGGTTACTATTTTTAATAATATCTCCAGAACTGTGTAGACCATCAAGAAATAATTTTGAGAGGACTTAAAGCTCATTTTATTTATTTTAACGAAATCATTGTGCTGTTTTATAATTTTTTAAATATGTCTCGTTTACCAAAGCTGCCAACATTTTTGCTTATTGACATTTTCAACGGCATAAAATTTATGAATTTTTTTATAAATATTCCGTCATATAAGACCATCCATCTATTCGCAAAAAAGAATACCACAAATTCTATTAACACCATAAATTCTTGCATTTCATTTGCAAGAAAACAATTATTATCATTCTTACAACCATATTTGTATTAATTATAACGTGCCTGTTTCGCTTAATATTTTCCGGCAACGATTATCATTTACTGTAGCAAAAATTCGATGGCGAAATTAGAAGTGAAAGAGGCTACAATATTTTCTAATTCTGGTACAATGCACTGCATATGTAGGGTTCATCCTCTTAGTGCTGCTTCCACTTAAAGAAACATACTCGTATTAAAATAATACAAAATTATTTGTCTCACTTCTAACACCAACGACTGCAGTGTAGCTGTATTGAGTTTAATTACACCCAAGATAATATGCGACATAGACTCACTCTCCAATAGTTCCTTTATAAGCTAAAAGCATGAAAATAGAACATGTCAAAATACACTTGACTAATACTCTAAATAAATATTATATCATTGTAGGGTATACTGCTGTAAGTTTTCTACGCTTTTCAGTTAATATGTAAATAAGTGGCATCAAAACTTGATTGACACATTGCTCTACATTTTAAAATTTCCATGAATTTTTACTATAAAGATTTTGTTATAAAGACAATGGCACGTTTTCACAGTTACGCCATTAACTAAAAACTACTGGAGATGCACAGTATAGATTTGAATAGGTAACAACTTCAAATTCAGCAACCAAATTAGTGCTTTCGATGTCGATCGAAATTTCAGCACGATCTTAATAAAAATTTCTGTATATATCGAATAGCACTATTTGTCCCCTGATCTGCATACTCATAGTTGGTTTGTTGTAATTTACGATTTAATTTACGGTTTCTGTAAGGAAATACAATTCTGAATAACATATTAAGTCCTTGAAGCTGCTAAACTGAATTGTAATTGCTTGTGTTTGCATTTGGGCCAAAAAACGTATTGAAAAATATTTCAATTCAGAAAAATATTTATCGAGTTAGATAGTCCCCAATAATATTGAATTCTATGACACTGTCTATAGTTGTGTATGGAATTTTTGAAGAAACACGTATTTTGAGCAAATTTTTGCCAAGTGTGACCTTTACACATATACTCTGTCCTCTAGATATATTGAATAGTGGCATCGTGTAGAAAATGTTGTCATCTGTTATTTAAATAGTCAGTACTTTTCGTTTCGTTTGTGATATCATGTTATAATTGAATATATGTACATATATGTATATATATATATAGATATATATATATATACTTATATATATATATATATATATATATATATATGTAATATATATATATATATATATATATATATATATATATTTATGTAATAGTATATTATATGAAGTATTAAAAATAAACAAGTAATTTTTTTTGTCTCCCAGAAAAAAGTTTTTTCTTCGCTAATATTTCCAGCATGACATCCAGTGCCACGAAGCCAACTTAAACCTAGTTTATCTTGGATACCAATTTTGTATGTAGACTTTATACCCGACATTATCTTCAATCCGAATTTCATAACCTTCAAGAAATGTGGAAAGGTATTTATTGGATTTTTGTACCTCGTGAAATTGCCTCACGTGCGTATACATTCTGTTCGACAGTTTGTCTTCAGGTGTTACGCGGTTTCCAAAGCACCCAATAGGGCTAGAGATATCATTCTGGGAATAATTTATTGAAAATGATCCTAAGTAGAAAGAATTTGAAAACTAGCGAAATTGAAGAGGCCTGGAAAAATTAAACTGATTTCTGGTAAACAAATGCTTTTGGTTTCTTGTGAATTAAATTTTGTGTACTTCGGAAAATTTAAATTGCTACTAAAAATTAACCAAAATCGGGAACTCTTTTCTAGTGCTGGCAAATTGAAATATATTTTTGGTACCAGAATGTAACCGACTTAAGAAAAGTATACCTTTTTTGTTATAAATATTTCTTATTATTAACATTAAAAAAAATTTATTGGTACTATTGATAAGAATTTTTCGGTACTAAGAAAACAAAATCAGAAAAGCCAGACCTGGACAATTTGAATGTTATTCGGAACATTAAAGTTACTACGTTACAGTTTAAATAGTTTAGAAAGACATTTTAGATTGGAAATGAACATCAAATAAAATGACAATTTCGATTCCAGGGTTGGACAAGTGAAATCTTAGTTACATTCATGTAACCAACTAGAACACATGTTTCATTTTTCCCTATACATGAAAAATATTCGATATATTTGAAAGAAGTGTTTTAGTACTAGAAACCACAAAGTAAAAAAAACAATTCCAGAGCTGAATGAATTTTAAGGTAACTAATTTAATCAAGTTTATTCAAGTTATATCAAGAAATATATTTATATATAAAAGAATTTTAAATTGGTATTAAAAACCAAACAGAAGCAAAAACTCTATTCCAATATTGGACAATTAATACATTTCTTGTTACAAAATCTGTTCTTTTTTCTTCTGATAAACCTTCTCTCCAATTACATAAAAATAGTGAAAATAATTTACGTTTTTTCGGCTAATAATTTTGCGTGCAATTTATAGATATTTTCACCAAAATTTTATCGATATAAAATTTCTTAAAAAGAAGCCGGACTTTAAAATGTGTGAGAACTAGGGTTATATATAAGCGAAGAAACATTTTATTCGACATTTTAGATTGGACGGCTGCGCTTGCCTTGATTGAGAAACGGTAGCTATCATTTCGCAATCATCTTTCACAAAAAATTATTTTAATAAATTTTACACGCAAATCACTTGTTCAAAAAAAACTGAATTTATGTCAGAAGCAATTAACATATACGTTTGCGACGAATATAATTAACTGTCCATAAAATTGTTGTTTTTAACAGATATGGAAAATTACTCATGAGTTCAAAAGTTGTCTAGTGAGATGTAAAATGCATGCCGAGCTCGGAAGTCTTTAGAGGAGGCTTGAGTCCTGATGAAACTATTGCATGTTAAAAACCTATTTTCCAATAGCTTTGAGCTCTAATGCACCGATTTCAACAAATATTCTTAGATTTGATCTGTGGCTACAATATCTTCGGTTGAACATATCTTAACACACAATATTCTGTATTGATTATTTTGTAGATACAACAGGAAATTTATAAAAAGGATGTTTTGCCTATAATCATCGGCTTCTATATACGAGTATGTAGTCTGAAATGTTTTTACTTAACTCACAAAACACCTATTGTTTTTAAGCCAATAAAAATAGAACATAATAGAGACAACCGAGGAAACAACAATTGTTAAACGTTTCTGTTGAGTGAAAACCGAAAAGTAATGGCAGCATTAACTACGTGCAACGTCACACCTATTTATATTAGAAGGTCATATATACTGACTCCGAAATAATTTGGAAACAAAATGAAGCGTAAACATTTAAAAATTGTCAGACGTTCATATCTCACTTTGCATTGCACACAGACATTTTGGGCTTTGCTTTGATTTTTTTGCAGTCCTGTTTATTTACAATTATAATTTCTTTAACTATTATTTCCGTCTGCAGTACATATATATTGTATATTCTAGATTTCAATGAGAAGAAATTGTTTTGAAGTCTGGTTAGATCTCAACTTAAGCCAATTAACTAGAACACTATACGTGCCATTCAGTTGGATTTAATTATAGCCAAAACACGCTGCTAGCCAGTGTAAGGACAATTGCCGAATACGACTTACTGTATCCACTTAATAATAGTTTAGGATTTGTTGCTATGATTTGTGCTTATCCAAAAAATAACCAACATAGTATTAAGCATCATTGTTAAAAATATATTAAAATTTTTTAAATATGTGAAAGGGTATAACTTTGTCATTCTGCGTGTAATACCCTCTATATATTTGTTAATTTAAATGATTTTAAACATCAGGAAAAATTATATTGGCAGTAAGAGTTAAACAAAAATTTAAATTTTGCTTCAGGGAAATTTTTTTGTACATGAAAATAATTTATACACAAACACACACATATACTTACATATATATATACATATATATATATATATATATATATATATATATATATATACATATATAAATGTATAGATATATATATATATATATATATATATATATATATGTATATATATCATAAGTGTTCGACAAAATTAATTGGTACTAGAAATCAAATATAAAAACCAAGATATGTTGCCAGGGCTGGAAAATTAATTCTATGTGGAATATTTATTCATGTTAATAAATGCATAATAATATTGGACGCCGATTATGTTATATATTATATTATATTATATTATATTATATATATATATATATATATATATATATATATATAACAAATTTAAGCTAGTAATATATATGAAACCAAATGAAGAACTAAGTTAGTAATTTGGATATAATTAACAGATATGTAAATAAGGCTCCTTATTCGAGTACTCTCAATTTTTCGAATAATATTTCACGACAATATATCTGTACTTGTTATATATATTCGCTTCGTTTTCAATTTGTCAATCGCCTTCTTCATTAAATAAAATGTATATCATATACATATATTTGAATAAAAGAAGACATTCTAAAGAAGATAATAAGATATGGAAATAGTGCAAATCTAGACCTCTTTTACAATGGGTTGTTTAGCAAGTAGCTCTTTTTTCACCGTTCGGTGAATCGTAACTCCATGCCGTATTGCACATGTACAATTTGCATTGTACATACTCGTACCAAATTAATATATTTTGTTATAAAAAGCCCATTACTATAATACGAATAAGAATTTTCTTAATTTGATCTTGCCCTAATGAATTATGTATATTAATCAGCATATATCCTGAGGCATGAAACAAAATGCGATACTAACATATTTTGAAGATATAAAAAGATATTGGTTTATAACACTGTCTATAACTTATTTGAAGATGTTAACATCTTCTCGAACTGGTGGTGAACTTTAGATGTGAAGCCTAGGCTAAGAAAGTTTGGAAATTGTACGAATGTAGCGACCTTTGCAACCCTGGGATAAAGGCCTTCCGAATAATCGCCGTGATATTAATGAAAATTACAAACGTAAGGTAATATCAACCCCGAAACCTCCTTTACACTTAGTAAATTTTGTAAATAAATTGATGTTAGTTAGCCACTTCAGTTAATACCGAGAACTTGCCGATGAAACTGAAATACTCGTACATTATAAACATATTGCACAGATAAATTGCTTTTGTAATCTCACAAATAACTAACTATCCAATATTTATTTAACTTAAAGCGAATGCAAGAATAGTATTCACATACATATACGATATTACACAAGCAAACACACTGAACAAACAGTTCTGCCATCAACTTTGCAGCAGCAACAACAACAAGGATATAAAATTTTAAACAAAATCTTCTTGCACACGCGCCGTTAAAAACCGGTCATATCAATCGTAACTATTTATAGATGATTTCAAAATAAGTTCAAAGTGCAACAGTATTCAAGTACACATTCCGACGACTGCATGTACGCAGGCACGCGCGGATATCTCTCACTGCATTAAGAAAAATAATTTTAAAGATGCACTTACATCCATTGATTGCTATAATTTTCAATATCATTTTGTTTGTGGCATTTGTACCAGCAAACCCCTATTCCTGGGGCACTCACCACAGTAATTATGATGCCAGCTTAGATCCAATTGTTTGGTCGCGTAGTTTTGTAAAGGATGCCGTTAGAAAGCCACGACTTCCCAGAATAAACTCCTTGGAACACAACTTTATCAATGGTGGAGCAGATGGATTCCCCATAAAAAGCTATACTAATTTTCAAAGATTTGGTAAACACCGTTCGCACCGTAGTAAGTTTGAGAACTATTACGCACCTTCAGCAATTATCCACAAAAGCAAGTACAACATAATCAATAAAACTGATCGCAAACGAAAAAAATTTAATGCTAAAAATCGGTTTGTGTTAGTGTAAAGAAGTGTGTTAAGCCCAACTACCGAAATATCAAGTGATAAACATTAACTTAAGCTAAAAATGCATGTGCTAGAACTAATATTTTTGTGAGCTATTATCTACTCATGTGAACACGTTTAAAAATTTTCATTGAATAAGTTGTAATAATGTTCTATTATTAATAAAAGTGTGAAAAAATAATGTTTCGTTTTAATAGATGGAAACAAAAAGTAAATGTAGAATTATTTCTAATGGGGTTAGAAGCCATATACGAGTATAAGGGTAACCAGAAAACCAATTATTTTAGTCCAAATAATTTTTCAATGTTATCAATGAAAAAAACTTTATCGTGGTCAAGTAAACTTTAAGATTTTGGAGAGAAATATCTAAATTCAAATTTCTCTTGTTAAGTGTTTGATATTATGTTTACTAGGTAGCTTTCTACCAGCAATGTCTGATCTATATACATATTCATGTTTATTCCGAGGAACATCTGTGCATTTATATGATAGTATATCTCATTTGCAATTAAAAGATGAATTGTATTAATAAAAAAATTATTTATATTTAGATATATATATATTTTGTGTGCAAGCTAAGAATAAACCCACTATATATAAACTATATATCAATACATAGCTTATATACAGTAAATTTACTACTTGAGAATTATAAACTTGTTGTGAAAACTATTGTGAAAGTATTGTTAAATTATATAATTGAGAACTGCTCCCTTTTGATTATATAATCAGCGAAGGCTTGTAAAAAGCTTCGAAGACTAATAATATTACAAGCTTACAGAAAAATAGTTGTTTAATCGTATTTGAAACCATAAATTGGTATATATAGCATAATATTCATAAAAAACACTTTCGAAACCACAGTGGCTCAAAGGTATAGCAAGCAATGAAAGGAGACTTTTATATATGTATGTGTAAATAATATCAATGGAGGTGTTCTACCTAGCTCCTATGTTGGGTAAAGGTTCTCTGAACCTGGAACTAGCTAAAACCCTTTAATTGATCACTTTGAATTTTTTTAGTAACATGTTAGGAAAAAGAATCAGCACAATATTAAAATTAAAGAGTTTGAACGACAATTCCCTAAATTATGTACTTTCCGAAGTAGATAAACTTTTCATTTAGTTTTCAACGTTCATCGGTGAGGGTGATGAACATATAAATTTTAAATTTACTTAAACTTTTTACCTAAAATAAAAAACTATAGAAAAAATCACCTTTTAACCTCATTTTTAGAATAACTTTTAGACGGCATCATGATCGATTCAAAAAACTAATCAGCTTTTGAAATTTAAATATCACGTCCATCTCTATAAGACGGGTCAAAATCGATTAATTCGTTCGTAAAATATTGTGAACGAAAACAGTCGCTGTTTTTGAAAAACTCCAAAACTATATGTCTAATCAGTTAGTGTTCTCGATACTTTAATTGTGATCGAAAACTACGTCAATCACCACTTATCACGAAGGAGCCGGTTGATTTAAAAATTGAAATAATATAGTTTTAGCCTGCAGAGCTCAAAGAATAGCATAAAAGTTACGATAGCCTTGCGAATAGAATTCGAGGGAAGTTACATGTATGGCCTTTAAGTTTTCCATATATATTTTGTTTATTCTCGATTGCATTGTCCGATATATTTATGTCAAAACGTAGTCATCGCTTGAAGTGCAAATCAAATACAGCAATAGATTATGCAGTTAAACATACTTTCATACATATATTCTTACTTATATATATATATATATATATATATATATATATACATATATATATATATATATATATATATATATATACATATATTTATATATATATATATATATATATATATAAATATATATATATATATATATATATATATATATGTATATGTATATATATATATATATATATATATATATATATATATATACATATATATACATATATTTATATATATATATATATATATATATATGTATATATATATATATATATATATATATATATATAAAATTAAACGATTTTCCAAAAATACAAATTCCAACAATTGTGAGTTTCAATGTGTGAATAAATAACTTTTTATGGCAGTAGGGCAAGTATAAAATGGCAAATTTACCTCTAAAATATTTGACAGATAACACAACTACTTGACGTGCAGAATGTTGATGTACATTGAAAGTCACATTGTTTATTAGGATGCCAGAGCATACGTTTTAAATAAAGACACGGGCACACTTGGCGAACAATTTAAAAAAACCTAACTTCTAATTATTGAGCTAAACAGTTCCAATAATATTGGATTATATCACATTATAAATGAAAGTGTTTTACTTAACCAACAAACATCTCCAATAAAATATATTTCGTTAGAATTTAGTCGTTACGCGCTTGTGGAAAAATGTTTGCCAAGTGACCATAACTTAGTTGTATTGCACATAAAGGAAATTTTGTTAAATTTAAAATTTTTTATTCAACTTTATTTGCGAAAGCCCATCTGAAATAGACTTCTTTGGTTAAAGTTTAACCCACGAAGAGAAATTTCAAAAAACTTTTGAAGTTTTTTTTAATACAGTAATAAAACATCTGATAATATTCCTTGCAAAATTTTGCATTAAATAAATTTAAACTAAATTTCGAAAAATATATCATGAAGTGCGCTACCATCGGCTTAGTGTTGATATACTATTCATATACAGTTGCACGAGTTTTGCAACTTTATGAACCAATAAAAATTTTGTGTTCTTTGTTTATTATTTTTTTTTATTCTTTTATCGATAAAATCAATTCTGCAAAAGATATATTGAAAAGAACTGAATGAAACTTGATAAATAATATCAATAAATGTGAAAGGTTTTGATTCATATAGGCTTGATACCGTACCGATCAACCTCCTTATTATTTTGTATTAAAATTTAAAGACTTTATATATTGGTGAAATATTTGGGTTTTCGTGTTTTCATATTTTCGAATATTTACATATTTAATTATTTTGAATATATATATATATATATATATATATATATATATCACTACGAGTACATTTTGTTTTTTCTTATTTTATAAAACTTCTTCCAAAAATACGTAATCATAACTAACATGTACAGCGATAAAATAAAGCTTTCTTTTAAGACGTTGGCTGCCACGTCGCACGTTTTCGTGCGACACCTAAATGTAACCCTGATGCCATTTCGCACATTGTCGTGCGACAGCTAAATGTTACTTTGAGGCCACGTCGCATATTTTCGTACATTTCAATATGGAATTTTACATTGAATTTGTTTTCTCTGGCCTGTGGTGAACATTTTGGTGTATATCCCATGGCCGCTGTGTATTTTTTATGGCCATGCCACACGAAAATGTGCGTTATAAAAATACCGTTATAACTGCAACATTAGGAACCAAAATAAAGTCTCGAGTAGTCAAAACTTATTTTTAGGCACTAAGAAATCAAAAAGAACAAAAATAAGTTGTTGGCCTCAGGTGGCCAAATTTGTTAAATGACATTGCTACTGAACGACCAAAATTCTAAAAAGGCTTTGGCAGCCAACGTGTTAAAGCTTTACTAACAAATATCAATTCCTTAACAGTTGTTATCAGTAGCAGCATGCAATCGGCCTATTGCTTTAAAGATGACTGCGTATTTATTTGAAGATGACTTATTGCTCTGTTATAAAATTTCTTTGTGTAAATGGTGAGGAGTTAATCTTTGTCCACAAATTACTTCTATGTATAAAAATCGTTAAACCGTAAAAAAATGCTACCGTTTCGAAGAGCCTAATAACATTTTGGGCTGAAAATACCAAAGCAGATTAAAGATCAAAGGATCAAAGAATTTAAGAGGCCACAAATATATTAAGTGTTCTACATTTTACATCACTGTATCCATTAAATGGTTGAGTTTTTCTTGCACGTGTTTTTCACATCATGCCAAATTTTTACCATGAAATAATTATTGAATTTTGGTCAGATTCAACATATTCTTAAACTTTTTGTGAGGATAACATTATGAACGATGTACTCTTCCGTAAAAAAATTTTATTGAACTGTTGCTTTTTAAACATTTGCGAACGGCAAAGTCAACATAACCAGGACGATAGACACACTATCTCCCAATGTAAGACTGAAGGCAAAACAGTATAACTACATATACTTTCTTAGGTTTAACATGTGGAGTTATTTATTTATCTACTTTTATTATTGCAGAAATGGGATATATGAAAAAATAAATATATACAACATATTTTATACAGCAATCAAACCACAAAATTGTCCACCACACATTTGCACTTTTAGCAATTTATAAAAAACTAGACAAAGTTTGGTACTTTTCCAATGCGAGAGTCGAACGAAGTAACGTTAAATTAAACAATCGATAAATTAAATAATCACTAAATTAAATAATCATTTATTCGGAATCTTGATACATATTAATTATTTCGCACAATTGCAAATCAAATATTTACACGAAACAATTAGAAAAACTAACACTCACATCATTAACAGTGTTAGATTCCATATTTACTTTTTTCCGACCAAAAGTGTTCTGAAAGGAATACCTTTATGACAGCAATTAAAATTTTTGTTAATTACGATATAGCACAAACTAATACACAACAGCAGAAAAAGAAATAATGCTATTGTTAAGATAATAAAGCTATTGCTGCTCAACTTTTGAGTTTACGGCAGAGAGCAGAAAGAAGAGTACGTTCAGTTCAGTTTTAAGAGCAAACGGACTTTACGATGGCGAAATTCCTTTTATTTAAAAGCAATATAAAATAAAATAAAAATTTTTCACATCGAACTAATAAATTCCTTTCACACAAAATGAATTAATATATATTATGATTTGGTAGCAAAATATATCTAAGATTTGCTGTGTGAGCACTTTGCTAAGGTTCTCGGGCCTATCCCACAGACCTACTACGTCCGAAGATCTCTCTAGCGCCAATAAAGAAACTAACAAGAGAAAAGTCTACAAAGAGACCACAGCTTGTCTAGCAAGTGTAAAGCACTGACAGTGGCGTCAGTGTTGATAAGCCAGGGCAGCCACGTGGAGTCTCGTAAGCGATATCAACCAATCTCCGGCCACAGAGGCATCCAACACTAACAAAGGAAGTTCGCCCCAGTACTTCACAATCACAAACGCTAACATCATCGTGATGATGTTGCCAGTAGATACTCGAAAATCTGAGGAAACCGGTCGGTGGCAAAGATCATTATATCACCCTACTCAAAGGCATTTCTTCTGCGGTGCAAACCGGAGCCCATGATACTGAGCAAGCCCAGCAATCCGAACCAATGTAAGTTTCTTAACCTCCTATGAGCTTGTGATCTCCCTTTATCCAAATGCGGGTGTTCTTTTAACTTATTCCATTAACATACAACGTAGAAAAATTTGCAAATTTTGAATATATTACATGAACTCCCGTTGCTCTGTTATATCAGAGAATGGACAGAAATACATAAGTTTTATGGGCTGCTAGTAAAACCAACGTCAAAAAACTGAGTAGCCCTCTCACCGTTCTAAACTGCAGCAAGTTTTCTATCGTATCCTCGGTGGAATTGACGTATCGGCAGATGTGTCTAAACTTTGCTTAAGTTCTCGCCGTGCGGCCTCTTACTGACGGCGCTTTTAGCAACATGCACAACACTTTGCTTAGGTTTTTGAGCCCATCTAACGCAAATACTACTTCCGAGGATTTTGCAAGCAACAAAGAAGAAGCTGCGAGCCTTGCATATTGTTCTGTGTTCATAGATAAATCATGGTTCAATGATTATAATGTAGCCACGTGCTTTTTATTGTAGTACGTTCTGTAAATTTTTTTACAACAAACACGTGTGCCAAAAGCAGAGGCGCATGTGCTATTTTTCGTGTGCTTCTTCGTGAACTGTGACATGACCTGCAACAATAACGTGACCTGTTGATGATTTCTTGTATTCTTGCAGCTACCTATTAGGTATCGGCTACCGAGAAATCTTTCATTCCAAAGTTTAATTATTTCTAGCAAATTCAGCTCTTTGTGTATATGGAATCCACAAGCTCTTGTTTTTTACCCAACAAATAAATCCTTGGTTACAGACATTTCAATTGTGAACATACGAAGTACATGATCATTGTTGATTGAATTTGTAGTAGTTTGTTAAATTCTTTCTCTGTTTGCACATCCATTTACTAGTAGATGAAAAATTAAGTGCCAATGCCAAAATATATGGACTGTATTCATCAGCACATTTTCAAGTTCAATTCCACAGTTCAGTAGAGAGTCAGAAACTCTTCTATAGTCCAGGTATTTACTATCAAATGTAGTCGATCTACGCACTAGTGATGTGTCGAATGTAATTGACATTCGTGAATAAAAATATCTGAAACAATATTCGATAATACGAATATTTTATGTAAAATTTTAAGACATTTTATTGGGCGTCTGCGAAATGATGTTTAAAAATTCTTGTGCATAAAAATGTGTTAATACTGTTCGCGTACATTAAAGTTAAGAAAAGTTCCTATACTTGAAACTATAAAACCGCAAATTTTTTTAACAACGCTGAATCGCAAATGTATACCAAGAGCTCTAAATTAATTTTAGTTAGATTTAAGTCCGACTCGTTTACGCGATCGTTTTACAATCAATGCGATTTTATTTAAATGGGTTTTGATTTTAGACTTTTATTTAAGACGGAAGAATGAAGCAGTTTCACAGAAGCCTGTTTATATGTAAATTGCTTGCTCGGTATTTATTGCAAGCATATTTAGATAAGTGGATCTTTTATACCAAAAGTCATAGTTTTATTTGATCTTTTAATTGAATCAAACTAATCTTTTTATTTTTACTACAACTACTTTTCCCTAATTTAACTCATAAAAATTTCTTAAAGTCCTTATGCATTTATTATTATTTTAGCTCAAGCGGTGAATATCTAAAAATGGCGAAATGTTCCGCAAGTCGAATACGAATATTCACACATCAATACCATATGTGTATGGCCTATGACTTTTAAATAAAATTGGTAGGTTTTCACATACGCTAATAACTTAAATAAATATCTTAAATGTAAATACCGAATGGCTCTTCACCAACTATTATATTAAAGTTGTTGGACGGTACAAACTGTTAGTACCTACGATATAATAAACATTTATTGCGTAACATATATTATTTATATTCTTCACTATTTGAGAGCAGTAATATACGAATTTATGTGTACACTATACACAGAATGGGCCATTAATTTCTAAAATGTTTATTGAATATATATATATATATATATATATATATATATATATATATATATATATAAATTGCGTATGACACCTCACAAAAAGTGTGGTCCACCGCGGAGCATGATTTTGATTCCTTTTAGGATGATGCCGCTGCCTAAAATAGTTACATCCTCGTAATCGAGAGAGTAATTACTACTTTGGTTGTATATCACGTCTGGTTTCCATCAACAGAACCCTTTTTCTTCAGTAGGTTCTTTAACAATTTCTTTAATCCGTTTAATATATTTTAAAACAAATCCCTTGTACATGTTACATACGACTTGTATATCCTCAGATACCGTCTAAACGGTCCATAGCAACCAATAATAGAAATAAATAAACACATGCCAGTGTGCGATAATATACACGAAAAGAAAATAACAGCATTGACTTCTTCGACAAATTTAACGAAACTTTGGGTGTGAACTGTCTCGGACGAAAACGAGCATCAAATTTATATAAATTTGAATAAATATATTTGTGCAACGAATTAACACTTTAAGCACATGTGCCCAAATAAAACAACAGAGAGAATAAAGATAAAAATATATTTTTTGAGAAAATAAATAGCCCTAACAGAGAGTAGTGAAGTACGCACATCCGCACTACTATAAAAATAAATTTGTAAGCTTTGTAAAAAAATATTTGGTATAAAAGCACTTTACGCACTTTGTTGAATATTCAAGTAACTTGTGGACTTACGACTGTTCAGTCACACCTAAAGGACCAAAGATATATTTGCTGAAAACCGTCAGTGAATATGATATATTTACAATTGGGTACGACTCTTTTTGTTATTGGCTGTTTTATAGCTGCCACTCACGCTTTGCCAATTGAGGATCAAAAACGTGAAATAGCTGTTTTATTGCCACAGCATGTTCAAGCTGATTTGCCTGCTTCTACAAACAATCCCAACGATTCAGTTGTCGCTCCTGTTCCTTTAACATTGTTGGATGTTGGAGATGCTAACCAAACGTCTAATAACAGTTCGCAAGACTCTCAAAGAAGTAGACGCTTTATAGGTTTAGGTGGATTTGGAGGTCTTGGTGGATTGAACAATAAATTTGGTGGTCTTGGGCTGGGTCACAAAGGTTTCGGAAGCTTTGGTGGTTGGGGCCTTGGTGGCCTGCATGGATTAGGCCTAGGCGGGTATAAGCCTTTCTTTGGCAAATATTTTGGTTGATGTAAAAATTCAGACTAGGAAATATTTGCTTTATAGCTTAATTTTAATAATTATTGTACAAAACCCAGTGTTATGCAACAACTTTTTAATAAAATATACAAAAACATTGATTCCACTGTTAATTTTTTTATTTTTATATATTTATATACGCCAATGGACTAAAATATCGTTATCGATATTAAACTATTTTGAAATAAAAAACCAATACTAATAATTTATTAATATTATAGGCAGTATAGGCTCACGCATGGCGTGTAATTGGTAGCATGTCGCGAAACATAAAATTGATTTCTATGTCTTAGTCCATGTCCACACAAAGATATTTTTGCTGTTCAAGTTATTTTCAATTAATTTTTGAAGCTTAATACTCACACAGAGAAGTTCGTTTCAACAAATTTTCGTTTTCCCTTATTTTATTATTAAATTTATTATTTTTATTATTATTTATTTTGTCTGAAAAGAATTTATTACAGGTTTAAAGTGAAAAATAAATTATTTCATTTTATTTAGCAGACATTTTGTTGGAATTAAGTATGTTTTATTCCAAATTTTCAGAGTTTTGCTTCAAAAAAGCAGGAAATGAAGAGATATGGCAGATAATAACAATTACAAGCAGCTTTGTACCAAATACCACTTTCCTTTCCCCTCTCTCTCCCCGGCAAACTCCAGGTGCACCCTGCCTCACATCAGTTTTGACATTTTTTTGTGAGTGAAATAACTTTTCCCGTTGAAACAGATTTCAAAACTTACGAGAATGTTATCCATAAAAATTGTTGTTGATTGTTATTTGTTAATATTAAGACATTAATTTTGTAAATTAAAATTCTTGAATGAAAGTTTCATCTACGAAAAATTGTCGACCGGCTTTAACAATTTCTAGCTTCCCGCCCTTATGCTACATACCTGTCAAAAGACGACAGCTCAATTCTTGATAATTCATCATGTAACAGCCAATTTACTTCCTAACCTTAAATTTGCCTACCCGTTATTGTGTTTCGTATGTCGAATGTACAAAACGTATTTTTGAAAACCAATTATTCGTATTGGTTCAAATTCGTCGTTCGTTCCGGTTGTGTTCCTAGGAATAGCTCATACACACATACGTATATATAAGGATATCCTCATATGTTTTAAGTTGGATTAAATAACATGTAAAATTCCCCAATATTTCCCAAAATTTTTCAGTTTCAATATTTTTTATAAAAACATTATCTTTATTTATATATGTGCGAAATTTCCGGTCACATCTATTAGTATACGGTTCCGAATTCTGTTCTAGCTTGGGGCTTTTTTGAAGTCATATGACTATATGTATGTATGTGGATCTGAGTAAAAAAAATTTATATAAATTTTTAAACATTTTAATTCGTTTGAAATATTGTATAAATAAAAGGCTACTTTGTTTTTATTGATTTCTGCTGAATTTTTTTTCTTTTAACCGAAAAACCCACCGCCAACACCAAAACCCTTTGCTCGAAACTTGGCAATTCCAAAGCCAGCACCAAAGCCTCCAAATCCACTGCCGTACCCACCTCCGTAGCCGCCATATCCCCCGTAGACAGGATATGATGACAATGTTGATACAACTGGAACTGTACTTAGGACTGGAACAGCCGATACCACTGATACCGGTTGTGCAGCATAAACCGGAGATCCAAAACCACTACCGCCAAATACACCAATGCCGCCAAACACGTGTCTAGCATAACGATCACCATTAAAATCAGTTTCCTGTGAAGCCTTTAATCGAGGTGACTGTAAGTTGTCTTGCGCAGGATCATCGTCTATTAAAGACACTACAGGTTGGCACCAGACATAGTGGATGGCAAAATATAATATTATTAACTTTATAACATACATATCGTGGTTTAATATATTTATATGAGTAATTTTTTGTATTTCAAAAGTATAAGTAATTGCTGCTGCTCCTTTGGACAAGTTATAGCAAATTAAATGAGATTTTATATATGATTTTTACGAAACGTAACACATTTCATAGTCAATTTTAACAGACACTAACAACCAATTTTTAAATTGCAAATTTGTTTTAGTAATTTACACGTTTTTTGGTGCTGGTGAAGGGTGGTAAAACTGCTTTCAATCAACTGTGAAAAAAACGAAGTATTTCCAAAGATGTCGTTGTTAGAAAATCGCGCTAGTAAAAAGGTGTGATTTAATATATTTTAAATAATCTTAGTTCAGCTATTGGGTAGAATTCTAACCTAAAACAAACAAAAAGTACGTATAATAGTACGAATGATATTCGTTAATTTTGTATTTATTTTTTATATTCAGCAAGAGATCAAAATCTGCTTACACATAAACGAATTACTTGAAGAGCATATACTCGTGTACGAGTATATGAATGCGTATATAAAACCGAGTACTTATTGGGTGCATTGATATGATATTGAATACCCCTTAACAACAAATATAGTTGAATTTCTTCACCTTTCATTAGTGAAGCTGCTAGATTTTCTAGAATTTTCTTTGCATATGCCCCGAATTTCGAAACAAAATAGTATTCTAAAGGTTCCGTCACACTTGACAAATATTTTCCCAAAAAAAACCTTACCACCAAACACTAACGAACAGTGTTGTCAGTTTAGGGAATTTATCCCCAAAATGGGATTTTTTTTTTAATGGGGATAAACAAAATTGAATTTTAGATAAGGTAATTATTTTTACGAACATTATCTGCCTGTTCGCCGATGTCGAAAGCTATCGTTCGTTCGAATAAATAACATTCAAAACAAAAACAAGTTTTGAAAATTGTTTTTGTTTTAAATGCTATTTATTCGAACGAACGATAACTTTCGACATCGGCGAACAGGCAGTATATATTGCTATGTTAAATTGAATTAATATTCATAGGCTAATTGTTCGAAATTAATTAAAATCTCAGAAAGACATGATGATAAATATTCCAAGGCACACAGGAAAGTCAACATCAGTTTTATTCAACTTACACAGCAGAGCAGAGCAGCTGTTTTCGAAAGTCGCAACACTTTCATCTTCAGTGCTCAAGTGTATATTGTGTTTATCACCACTGTTTAGGTGGCTTACTTGAATGTGATAACAGTTTTCTATTTACACAAATTTTATTGTGAAAAACAATCCGAGAACTGTATCAACCTGATGTTAACAGGTTTTTGTTTTAATACCCGTGTTACCGTTTAATTATTTTCTTCATGTCCTATTTTTCTGAATGTTTTGTTCCATTATACATTAAGTCAAACTTTAATTTAATTTTAGATTTTAGTTTTGTATTAAGTTATTGTAACGTAGAACGAAATTAAAATCTCAATCTGGCAAGCCGCATTGTATTACTCGTGAATTTTGTTGCCGATTCTCTAATCATTAGTAATTAATTCCAGTGAGTGTTCGTAAAGAAGAAGAAAATGAATGTTTATCGTTAAAAATGGAAAAAAACTCTGACACTGTCCAACACCGGAAAGCCAAGATTGGGCTAAAGGTAAGTAATAATATCAATTTGTAATAAATAAAGGCTCTAGTAAAAAACAAATACTTCTGATTTCTTCTTTTTTCCTAAAGAAATATTGATTTTTGATTCAGTTTGGCTAAAATCAATTTCGACAGCTCCTGAGACGTTCCAATCTGATTATTATGTTCCAGTACGTAAGGTTTAGTCAAGTTTTACCGAAACAACAGCAATTTGTACTAAAATATTGATTTCAGACAAAAATATTTAAATCTTATAAGTACTGGAACAAATTTATAGGTTTTTCCCTAGCTCGAAAGAAGTAAACATTAACAAAAGAAATGAATTAATAGGGCGAATAAAATACGTGCACATTTTTATGCCATAGTACATGTTAAAAAATTTTAATTTTAATGGGGATTTTTGGGGATGATACAAACTTCAATTTGGGGATGAAAAGTTCCGTTTTGGGGATAGAGCTCGAAAAAAAACTGGCAGCCCTGCTGACGAAAAATATTAAGCGTTTATTAAGTAAAACAATTTCATACATAACTGAGCATCAGTGGTACGGCATCCTACGTTATTAAAAATCGATTAACACAATAATTCAGACACTTGTCTGAATGAATATATTTTTCATTGGCATATATTGGGTACGCTTTTTTGTTCAAGTATTCGCCCATATGTGATCACTCCTTAATACCTTCTTTTCAATATTATTTTTAGATAATTTACCAAAAAAAAAACCCTATTACGAATCAGATAAAGTTTTCGAGTTGAATAACAACACGCTGATAAATAATTTCAAAAGCTTATCAGTAATATACATCGCTCTGACATGCAGTGGGACCATTCTAGTTCATTTTCGGTGTTTAAAAATTTTATTAGCTGAGTTTCTAATTCGATCCAGACGATGCGTAGCGTTATGGCTTCTCTGGAGTTAAAAATTACCGCATGTTTATAAGAAGGCTGTTTTTAAAGTACGGCCACATTTTGGCATATATTTGCCAAAAATAGCATAACTGATTAGTAATCAGTGATTACTAATGAAAAGCATTTTTATTGATTTAAACTGTTTCTAATAATATTGGATGCAATATATTTTTTATATTTTTAGTGGTTAATCTTTTTTGGTAAATGTTTGCCTAATGTTACCATTCCTTTATAATCACATATGTGGATATACGAAAATGTTTTCTTGTATATGAGTATTCAATAAATCATATAGCAAAATATGGAAATTAAAAAAAAATTCGATATATTTTGTTATATCTAATCTTTTATCTCAGATGTTTCAGAATTTGGCAACACTGACGATAATATAATAAATTATGATACAAAATTTTTTTCATATACATTTTGGCTTTTGCAAAGTATTTCTTATATCAGGTTTTCTTACAAATAATTTTCTGAAGAAGCTAACTGATGGTTAGCGAAATATCGAATATAAAATATTAATATAAAAACCCTCAAAACTCAAACAACACTATTAATTGTTAAAAGAAAAAATGGATAAAAAATTAAACACAAAAATTATATACGATTTCTTCATTCTCTTAATTCTTAAAATTTTTTACAGAAATGCGGCGTTTTTCATAATTTTAAGTTTTCTTTATATGCCATGTTGGTATATCCGGCATCTACTGTGTATAATTCAATGTTAAACGATAATTTCATGTAAATAATGATCGCGGCTAAGCCAAATTTTGGCACAATGTCTTTAACATATCGGCCGGTATATCATCGATAATCAATATTGGCTTTAAAAGCTTCAACTACTACGGGGCTGTCCCTATTGACATAAGCTTTCATATATCACGCACAACATAATCTAAAGGTGTTAAGACGCACAATATAGACGGTCAATGAATCTGTAATCCACATCAAACAGCGTGTTTTTCGGGATGCATTGGCAGTTCGTGTAATGCTTATGGATCCTCTTACACCAAGTACAGCAAGTTTCCTTTTTCACTTATCCGGTGGATACAGCTGCGTTATTCCGCTGTCCGCCCTCTGCGTATGCGTGTGGGTGAAAAAAGTGAACGATGTACTTCCTAACCGAATACGAGTTCTGAAAATAAATTCAATCATCTGACCAGTATGGTGATATCATATAACGAGTGGAGAATTAGTTCACAGAGTTATAAAATCGGACTCACATATTTTAATTGGTAAAAGGCAAACATACCTAAAGTTTGGTCATTTAAGTCGGATTTGTATCTTTTCCATATATCCTGGAATCAAAAGTTGCCAAGAGCAGGAACTTAGTGATATAAGAAACTAATTACCACATGTTTAATGATCTGTCTAACGTTCTCAATTCGGATCAATGTCCTTTTCCCAAAATGTAGAATAAAGAGCAAAGAGATAAATTTCTTTATTTAATTTGGCACCAAATCACCGATAGGAAGTCAATTATGTAACTGCACGCGTGTAACTTTTCGTATAGTTTTTATAATTTTTATTCCTACGAGTACATGCAAAACGTTTGTACCTCAGATTCTTCTATGAAATCTTTTCTGCGTATTGTGTTGGCACAATCATCGCAGTATATGAATCATTTACTGATAATTCATATACCGGTCTGTTTTTAAATATTCTCAGACTATATCTCGAAATCGGTAGTTCGGATTATGCAGTGACATACGCTATTGGATCCCTAATATATTGAACCCTACTTACTTTTTTTGGACCCTGCAAATATATCCTGTTCCCAAGATTGAGCGAAGGATACACTAAAAGACGATTATGATTCATCTAATATTTTGGACAGACCTCATTTATTAAACATAAAATACGTTAGAGCGTTTTTGTTCTAAAAAGTAGTTTGAATTCCATTAGATGTTTTTGTTTTGCAATTTGTGAAATATTTCCGAACAAGGATCTTAAGTGCCAGTGGCAGTCATGTCAGTTTTGAGTCTCACGGCAGTAGTCTTTGCTAACTGAGAGTCTGCAGCTTTTAAATGAGTAACAAATTTTTCAAGATTTTTTTCTTCTGTATCATGAAAATTCATGCTATTGACTATCAATATACTATATGCTTTAAATCTACAGACTTAATACGTATTTAATAATCAGTTATTAAATCAAATTTCCGAAATTCCTGATCATTTTTTATCTACATCTTCATTCTTTAATTCAATCCAAGAAATAAAAATGTATCATGTTTTCATTTGAGCTGACACTAAAAATATTATAAAAATTTATTTTATTTTATAAGCTTATTCGACCTTATTCTCTTTATTAATTTATCGGGTTTATTTAACCAAAAGTTTTAACAAAATATGTTGATGATTTATTCTGTGTTATTTCAAAAAGCAATATAGAAATAATGTTGTCAACGTTTAATAGTTTTCATCCAGATATTGAGATTACAATTAAAAAATAAAGTAATTCAAAACTTCCATATTTAGATACAGTAGTAATAAAAAGAAATAATTGGTTGTTGATAGATTGGTATAAGAAACCAACTTCTTAAGGTAGAATAATTAACTATTTTTCAAAATATCCTAGGAGAATGATTATAAATACAGCTAAAAATCTTATAGAAAGTAAGGGATATTAGATTCACAGTAAAAATATAAAAATTATTAGAAAAATATATTAGTTAATAATAGTTTCCCAAATTACTTAATTTGCAAATTAATAAAACAATATAGATATAACACAAGGAATGTAGAGGTTTCTTCTGAAACGAAAATCTATAAATCCTCAACATATGTACCAAAAATGTCAGAAAGATTAAAAAATCTAAAATCTATTATAATAAGAAATATAGAATGTATGAAACTGTAGGTAAATTATTTAGCAAAACAAAGGATAAAACGCAACTTTTAGAAAGTTCAAATATTGTTTATCAAATTCCTGGCAGTGGTAATAGTAGTGAAAATTGTGATAAAATATATGTAGTTACAACTAAAAATAAATTTAAAGCCAGATTAGCTGGTCATAGAACATATCAAAAATATAGAAACAATATTTTTTCACAAAAAACAGCATTAGTATCTCACTGTGCAAATTTTAATCATTTTCCAGGTTTTAATAATGTCTCAATTTCAAATACAGAGAATAATTATAAACGTAGATACATGTTAGAAATGCTAAATATTATTAATGTTCCAATAGATAAGAGAATTAATTTTAAAGCAGATACAGCTAATGTTGCCCATACATATAGATATTTATTAAATAAAAACGGAAATTAAATTATAGGATATAACAATATATTTGTTTGCTTACATATATTTGCATATTGTTACATTTTTACATATTGTTAATTTTTGCGTTTTCACAAAAAATATTTTGTTTGTGTTTGTGAATTGAAAAAATTTTGTTTCAAATAATTTGTGTTTGTATATATTAAATTAAAAAAGAAAAACATTTAATTTTAAATTACATATCCTTCAAGAAGCTACACAAAGAAGTGGCGCAATATTGAAATAAAAACATAACTTGTGTATCAAAAATAAGAAATAGTAGACCTTTTGCTTTAATAAACCTAATAAATTAATTATAAGAATTGTTAATAATGGCACAATTAAGCTCAGCAAATTATTTATATCTCTATAAATTTTGCATAGATTTTGTTATAAAATTTAAATAATCGTAGTGTTATTGGTCTCACCACTTTTTACAAAAAATAGTTCTGATCAGATCTCCAGGCTTTAAGGTCCAAGGAAGCTTTCCTGACTAATTCAGAGAACCCCTCAATAAGTATGCAGTCCATTATAATCTTTGAGCGATTGGGCCGTATCAAACTAACTTTTCCAAAAAGCGTTCCTGAACCTTGAATTCCCGTGAATTTAAGCCGATTCGAATAAGCAGATTTCAAGATATCTCAAACAAACTCGAAAAAGCATTCTTCAAAGTGAGTTTTTAAGATAACTTTTCAACGTTTTCACCCATCAATTCCACCACTATATCAGCTCTTATTATTCGAAAATCAGGATACGTAATTTTTACATAGCTCCGAAATTATATATCTGATTAGTTAATGTTCGTAATTATTTTATAGTAACCGAAAACTATATCTATCTCCGCGTATCAGTTGATTTGAAAATTAAACTCGAGAAAGCTCGAAGAGCTCAAAAGAATCGCACAAAAGCCAGGTTAGCATAGCTTTGCGGTTAATATTATGGAGAAGTTAAAGGGATGGTATTTAAGGTCCACCTTTTCCACATATTTTTTTCGCCAGCACTCATATATTAAATATATAATGCATTGCTTCTAGCAGTAAAAACCATAATTTTAATAATCAGTAAAATTTTACTGCTTCATTAAATTTATTCCGTTCAACCATAGTCTGGAGGTCTTCTGCCGATTTGGTAAAGCACCAATGAAATGTATATAGACATGGGATAAATTTGATTAAGAATAAAATTATGATAGTACGACTAGCAGTAAGTCTCATAAGAGTTATTCTTTGACTTTAAGAGAATCCGCATGAATACTGTAAAAGAACACAAAAAATCAATGGTATCTTATGCTTGTATTGTGCTAACAAATATTTATTTGCTAAATCTGACCTCATCAACTGCTTACAATAATCTATCAAACCAAACACAGTTTTAGGTTTTGATTGTATATTTTTTTCATTTCTCAAGAAAACACACATTTAGAAAACCCCGAAAACGCTAAAAGCCAAAGTGTAGTTTGTTGATAGACTAGAATGCTAAAAAATTGTGTAAATAAACATCAATTGTTAATTGGTAGTAAAAGTTTCCAGTATTTGTGTGCATATAAGAGCTGAGATTTGAAAGACAAAATAATTTAAGTCTTTCGCTGGTTTCGTCGTCAGTTAGCAATAGACTATTATGCTGAGAACAAGTATTTTAAGTGTTCTTCTGCTAGCACCAGCGATATGGACCATTCCGATTGTTGCTAGCGTTACAACGGATTCGATGGCATCAGCTACAGCTGTTGGTAGTGAAGCAATTGCCGCAGCCTCGGCTGTTGGTGGAAGAGGTACATCATCAGCCACTGCATCTGCTTCGGCATCGGTTACAACATCGTCTCTAAGTCCAAATCAATATGGCGCATTTCAAATAGCTCCTTTTGCACAAAGTGCACCGGCCTTTCAAAACTTAGGTGCAGTTCCCAACTATCAAACATTTCAAAAGCTTCCTGTTGCTCAGCAAGAACTGCCCGCTTACGGTTATGGTGGAGAGTATGGTAGAGCTATTGGTGGTTTTGGTGTAGCAGGAGGCACATTTGGTGGTTTTGGTGGCGGCTTCGGACGTTATCGTGAGTCATACAGATTTAGATCTCGTGGTTTCGGTGGTGGCCTAGGAGGCTTCGGTCGTTATGGTTTCAGCGGTAGACGCTTTAAAACACACTATTCCTCTGGTGGTGTGGCAGCAGGAGGCTTAGCCGGTGCTGGTGGTGGTTTTATAGCCGGCGGTGGCGCTGCTTTATTAGGATAACAATATTTTTCTTCAATATCTTAATTAAACTAAGAATAAAGCGAACAAATGTTGAATTAATTTTAACATAGACTTTGTTTTAAGCCAAAGCGGATACACTCAGTAGCGGGCAAGTTATTATTAGTGAATATGTTGTATTTAGCCTAAAATGAATTTAGGATGTCCATTGTAATCAGCAATTTTGTGGATTTACGAGTCAATAGCTCTAAGATAAATACAAATATTGAGATTGAAAACATGAGACAACTTACAAAATAGAGCCCTTTTAGATTATTATTTCTTAATTTAAACTCAAACTGTGAATGTGAATTCATATTTTGGAACCAAGAACGTACATGTTTCTTTGCAATATGAGAAGTAATGCCGGCATTGGATAATATTTTTAATTTCCGATCAATGCTTGGACGAAAAATCGAATGCTTTTGAAAGTACATGACACAGTGAATGGTGTATATGGCCTCATCTACATACATTAATGAGCTGGTCTTGTAGTTTATAAAATTATAATGGGCTAAAGAATCCAAAAGAACAGCGGCCGTGAGTCGCAAGTTACTAGTTTGCAATTTATTTAGACGTCTGGTGGAGTTGATCACAAGTGTGGTTTTATTACTGGGATAGTAATCGATATAAGCATAAGACAACAGTATATAGTCCTTATCTAATAATTGAGAAATTGTTTGTGGCACCGGCTCTCGTCTCGAAAAGCGTAGACTGTCAAACATTTTTCCTTGATAACCATTGCGTACTTCAAGAGAGAGTAATAACCAAGCGGCCAAAAGAAAACGAGCAAAACTTTTCTTTGGCAGAATTTTTGTTGGTAAGGCATTGCCAAAAAAGACCACAAACATTGAACATATTGGTTTCTTATTCTTGGGTCCAAATACCAAATCGCTTAGTGCCGGTTTTGATTGCATTATCTTAACGAAAACAAAAGACGTGATGAAAATAATTACTAGATATGTCCAAGTCGATGCACATAATGGATTTAACAATTGCTTTATCGGACCAAAACATAAACCACTACGTACTACAAACACAAACGGCGTGGTGTGGTGGACGTATGAACTGCTAAATTTGCTGCCGTTTGCAATAGTCGAGCTGAAGCCTCCAATTACAATATTTGCACGTTGTTCTTCGAGCTACACAAATGAAACAAATTAAATTATTAATAATAAAATATTAAATGAAACAGAAGTTTAAACTAAAATTTAAGATACTATTTTTTTATGGCAAAGGCTTAACAATCGAAAGCGGTGCTTGAATTTTCAAACAGGAAACAGTTAGTGATCTCTTGACATTTTCATCCGTGCTGATACCTCGAATATGTTGGAGTCAGTACTGTTAACGACCAGTAGACCCCGTAAAATCAAGTGAGCGTTTTCAACACTTGTTTGCCATATATTCATAAATATTTGAAGCACATAATAAAATGTATGTCAAAGTCTTAAAGCAAAAATAAAAGTTATTCTTGTGTTGCACTGAAGAAGAGCCTAAAAAATTCAGATTGGTGTGGTCTGTTATTGCCACTTTATTAAGAAAAGTAAATTGTATACAATAAAGAAGTCGTTATAAACAAGATGTTTATAAGTTCCTTCATTGCACACTTCATCTGAAGCAATCTTCAACTATCAGGTACTTTAAAGGCAAGTTGTAATAATGGTCTTTGCTTTTATTTTAATATTCTTCGCGGTTTGTATATAAGTATATATAGGGGTTACCCTAAAAGAAACTGGCATTTTTCGCCATCTTTCCGGCAACATCATTATTCCACGCTCATAGAACTTCTGGTCTTTATCTGCAAAAAACTGAAACAAGTGCGATTTTATAGCCTCGTCATTGCCGAAAGTTTTGTCGCGGTGGAATAAGACAGCCTTACGATTTACCAATTCTGACCGCTTCTCGTAGATGGCTGTATTCAATTTGTCTAGTGGTTCACAGTAGACAACAGAATTAATCGTTTGGTTCCTTGGAAGTAGCTCAAAATGTACCACATCCTTCCAATCTCACCAAACTGACAGCATAACCTTCTTTTGGTGAATATCAGTCATGCTTGGACCATGATAGTTTTCAATTGAAGTTATTGTAAATAATCCATTTTTCATCTCCAGTTATGATTTGCTTCAAAAACGGTTCATACTATTTGAGTGAAAAATCTCCTGAACGGAATTTGACAAAGCAACTTCGACACTATATTTCTTTTAAGGCTTTATCACCATACAAATCACGGAACCTTTTAGCAACCTGCGCTGCGTTTTTACCTTTAAGGAAATAATACAGTAATATATGACAAAAATTATCTTTTTTGGTCTCCATATTGAAATAGACGCCAAACAAACCAATATAAACAAAATTACGCGCAATTCTTATAAAAGTGGGAGCATATAACTGACAAGAGAAAAATACAATTAACTGGTCACAAGCTTTTCAAAAAAAATTGTAAACGGCGTCTGTGTGAAAAAATCGCATTTTTCTGTTGGGGAAACCTAATATATATGTATATATATATATATATATATATATATATATATATATATAATATGAAATTTATTTGTTGGGTGGTTAAGCAACGTTTATATACAAACCGCTCATCTTATCAACAGACTTTTACAAACCATTTGAGAATTAAGATAAAAACTCACAAAAGATTTTAACAAATCACATTTTAATAAGTGTAGTAGGCTATGAAACTTATACAAACCAAAACCCAACAAACAACTTTTATTCGATATGGCATTTAAATTCTCAAATGGTTTATAAAAGTCTTTTGATAAGATGATCGGTTTGAAATTTGAAAAACTGTGGTTGAACTCTACTGACGATTTATTAAAAGCGCCAATGAAATACATATAGATATTGCTTAACCACCCAACAAAAACATTTCATATTATAATTGTACAATGACATTATGTCAAATAGTTAATTTACTAAGTATATAATATTTTTATCAAAACTGCCGTTCACCGTCCCTCGATATTATTCGTTTCATCAATTGACACCTGAAACAACTCAGCTCTTAGCATTGTTCCCACTTAATTAATACAAACATAATAGGGCTTATTAATATAATTTATAAATTTGGACTTCAAACCACCAACACAACACACACACGTTGAGTGCAGACAAGGTATACCGCAACTGTATGACTGTGAATATCGTTTCTATGAATGGTACTACAGTGCGAGGATTACATTGACATGCAGTCGTCAATTACATTGATTTATATAAACCGTTCAATCGACTCAAATAACAATTTCAGATATATCTTTATATTTCATACGTTTGCTTTTTATATTAAGTGCATATTATTGGCTCTGAACTACGACCACTGATAGAAAGCTGGTATTTACAGCTTTACAAACAGTAAATTTATACCATAATTATTTGAACAGCTTTTACTTACATCTCGAAAGCATCCTTTTGAATGGTAAAATAAATTTATGGTATTCCTTTCCTTAGGGAAATGCAAGCGGACTTTGAAATTTAACGATTTAGCAACAATTTTAAGAATGTCACCTTCAATACCTCTCAAACGGCTGCTCTCCTTCAGGTGTGTCTTATTATTCATATCGCCTTCAAAATATAAAAGCGGCTCTAATACTTGAGCCGACACATTTAAATAACAACCGTGAAAGTTGTTTATGTGATCAGGAAACAAAAAATCATTTTGAAGTGTTCCATTCTCGTAGCGATTTATTTCGTGTATAGTTATTTTATTACGGCAATTTCCTTTATTGAACAATTCATACGTGTAAAAGCTGATGTAATTGCCATCAAATGATTTGTTCATTACCACCACATTTCTAACATTAAAACTTAAGCATGTTTCAAATATCTGAAATAGCGTATCATGTCGTTCGGCTGCACTGTTGGCGCTCCAGGTAAGCAGAATGAAAAAGTTAAAGAAACGTTCTTGCTGCGTAGTGGGAAACGTGTAACGTAAAGTTCTACCAAAGAGTACATTAAATATTTGTACATCTTAAGAGATTATATTACACTCACATGAAGGCCTCAGGAGAATCCACTATGAATATATTAAAGTCCCAAAGGCGGTCATTGTAATGGCCCAAAAACAATTGTATAGCAAATTCTTCATACAAACTAAACAGGATACTAGTTAACAATGCCGTGTGATATTTCTGTTCCACACTGCAAATAACTTGGCATTTCTCTGTGATGACGAGCGTATTCGTTTTTGGACTCACAAAACGTTTCGTCATGTAAACGGCCAAATTAGTGAATTCAATGAAAATCTCATTTGAATTTATGTCTTCAAAATTAATTTCCGAATTGGCCGTTGATGTCAGCACAACCAGTAACACAATTATCACTATATATTTTAACATTATCTATCCCGTTCCCTATGAACTATTTCACTCAGAGTTTAAAATTAAATTGAATAGTTTGTGTCATCTTCGACCTCTAGTATGTGTACTTCACTTATAAAACACAAGACTTGAACATTTAATTAATTACCTGCAAGCAATTAGATTCACAACAAATCTAATCTGATGTTGAAATATTTACACTGCTAATTTTGTGATAAATAGATTTAATTACACTGTGAAACAAAAACAAAATGTCTGTCCACCATAAAAAGGTTGAAAGAACAACACCACATTCTACTGAATTTCCAAGCTATAAGCCCGATAGATGACGGACACGTTAGGGCTGTTGTGACCGCTTTCATTTTTTTAAATTATTAACGTTGGAAGAACATCTCAATTAAATAAAAATGAGGCAAATATATTCGAGGAACGTTTGGGTTGTCTTGATCAATCACTTCACGAGTATTCCCTTTTGGCTCAACTCAGATGGGAAAGCTTTGCTATGTGCTTTGTAGCAAAAGCCATGTTTGGGTTAAGTAGTAACGTAACAGTTCTAATAGAAATTATAACTTTGGGACCTCAGCAAATATAATAGGTCTGGTGTACAAAAGCTTCAATGACGAGCCAAAGTCTGTATCATTGCCCTACTCTGGCTTGCGATGGTGTAACTCCATTGAGCTCTAATTGTCTGCCGGATTTAAACAGCCTGGCGAACAGAGTTCTTTTAGGATATCATCCTTCTTAAGGAGTACAGAACTGTTTGACACGGTGTAGGATACTCACAAAGGGACCAAATTAAGGGCCTCAAGTGGATTGTGCCCTTAATCCTAATCTAAGTTGGAAAGTGGGCCAATAGGTTATCCCAATCCGATATGCTCTCTTAGAAGAAATTGGGGAGACTTTAGTACACGCAAATATAAGCCATACTTGGTACAAACATTTTCGCAAGTTAAAATCAAGGTTTGTGGTCATAAGTGTGCCCAACAAGTTTTAAGTAACATTCACCCTTATTCTGCGTTTCGATTCGCATCGTAAATTTCTCCGTTTGGCAACTTTGGTATTCTGCGTTCCGTTCCCCGTATGTGATTCGATTTTTTTTTCGATTGCATGTATTCTGCGTTACGATCGTAGCTACGATTTTCTAAGTTTTGTATGTACCAGCGGACATTTTTTCTATTCTTGTTTTTGTGTTTAAAAAGTGTATAATTAAATAAAATGTGAGTATAAAATGCTATAAATTTGTTTTTTAATAAATTTTATTTAGTTATTGTCCTTTTTTTGTTACTTTAAAGCTATATTTAACATATTGCAGGCCAACAAACGCAAAATCTGAGCTGTATGAAAAGCTGGCGAGTATAATGGCAACGAAGGATGGTGTTGCGTCTGGATATCATAAGCATCCCAAGGAAGAAGTACAGGCATTCTGGGAACAAGTTGCAAACACACTTAACGCAATAGGGCCACAAATAAAAACTGACGTTGCATGGAAGAAGGTATGACATTTTAATAATTTTTTGCATATGTATGCATATTAAAAATATTCGGGACCAGGTTGCTCTCCTCTTCCAGCAACATCGCCGCTGCTATCGATTCCATTTCTTCTCTAAACTAAATTTTTTTTCGTAATGATGTTTAGCAAATGAAAATTTAACTCCGGCGCTTCATTTCTATTTCATACGTTTCATAACAAAGCAGCTGGCTTAAACATACTCTTCTCTTCTTCTTTTTCTTTCGATTAGGTTTTTTTCTAGCATACCAATTTTCGATTCGAACGTAACTGAATGCGGGAACGTAATAGAAATGTAGAATAGGGGTGAATATATGTTCAGACATGACGTTTATGGCTAATTATTATCTCAAACATGTTATTGTGTGCATAACAAGAACGAAATCCATGTCTATTTCGACACACATGGTTCTCCCAATAAAATCAAAAAACATTTTAAGTAAAAGTTAGTCTTTTTTAGAGTTTGTATTCCATAGTCATAAAGAACAGTACAGGATATACTAATCTAGTGTTAATCTCCATATGAAACGTCTGCTGCAAGAATCTCATACTTCTGCAGTTGGGATATTGTTGTTGGAAGTCACTTCGAAAGGATATATTTTATCCTCTGCTATTGGAGTTTCTGTTTCTCATTTATGTATAAAGTAATACAACATTATTATATTATAACCGTTTTTTACAATCTGTCTTTAGCTAATTCTGGGCTAACTCATCCTTTATGTCAATAAGAAGCTTTTTATTACATATTTTACCAGACGTTGCTTAAATTTTTTGTTGAGTTTTTCAAGGGTTTGTCTATTGTAAATTAAAAACTCAAATAATTATAATATACGCACCAATATAATATATTATAAATACTTACAACTTTCAAAAGAAGTTATATTAAAAACATAAATGAAAACTTTTAATATGAAATATTACTAAACTTATTTTTCAACGCTACTCTGTAACTTTTGCTGATGTTATTATTATATTATATTATGTTATTTATTCATTTAAATCATGTATTAGTATATGTTTTACAGTAAAAAATTATGATATTAAAATATCTCTTGTGTGCAACTAATACTTTTATGATGCTAATTGTATGTTGAAATATATATTATATTAGCAAAAGTTTCATATATTTGTAGGATTTTAGGTATAATACAACATATAATATTCTTACAGCGAGTCAAATATATGAGCATATTTTTAATTAATAAATTTATTAAATACAAACATAGGAATACAAATTTTCATATTGACCATTCGTTAACCACGGTTTTTCTCTAGGTGTATTAAGCAATATTTTCCAGTAATAGAGTTTATTTATACACTGATCGTTTAGTCTCTTTCAAGAGTTCTGTATCTCACTCGCTTAACTTTAACAACTCAGACAACTGTTCTGTAACTTGGAACAGATCTGCTTTCATTATTATGACTTATTTAGTTATTTTAACATATTTATAGGAATAGTTCGCTCATGGGCATGTGAACTACCTGAACCCTGCTCAACGGCCACTTTGAATTGAAAAAAGAATCAGCGATTAAAATTAAATTGACATTATGATCATTATTGAATTTTCATTTACAACTACGAGTAGAGTGGAAAAAAATGCCATCACATGCAGAATGCTACGTTTGTTATCTGTTTGAGCTTCACTGTACTATAGAAGTTTAACATAATATCTCTAGTGATGCTAAGAAAAGTTGGACAAAAGATTCACGATTGAAATGCTCAAAACCACTCAAAAATCCCTAAGGCTGTAAGTTTGATTTTCAAACGAAATTAAATTGAATTATAGCAAACTTTTGTGTTTTACAGTGCAGTTAAATCCATACATTACAAAATTAGTAGTATAAATATTTCAACATCAGATAAGACGTTGTCGTCAATTCAATTGCTTGAAGGTAACAAATGAAATGCGTTTTATAAATAAACTAGTTGTATGTTTGTTGCTATTTTATTTATTAATGAAGCCATTAACCCGAATATTATAGATATTTATGGGCGCGACAGAAATATAACGAGGTTGTCTTCTGCTCCAGCGCCATAGCCTTGCCATTGGCAACGATATGAATAGCTCGGAGCTAATCATATTAAACTTGTTTATTATAAATTTTGGGATATGACGAAGCTGTAAAAAAGGGTGATATATAATAAGAAGTGAACTTGGCAGGTTTACGCTTTAATTCGTTTGCAGTTTGAAGCATATATACACAGAGGTTAATTTGAAAGCACAATCTATATTCCCCTTTAGTTGTATATAAGAATGGGGCACAAAAACTATTGTTGGAGAGCTGAAATTCGGTATACAAATAGTTTCCGGTAAAGAACTGATGCAATTTTATTGAGGAGCCTAGATTTTTTCTAATCATATTGAACACCCTCCAGAAGATGAGACCCTTTGTTGTTGTAGTTAGAGCAGAGATATAGAAATAATGAAAGACATTTTTAAGCTGAATATTTCCACCGTCTGCATAAGCTCCCACTTCAAACTTTTTTGAATAAAAATTAAAACAGGCGTGAAATCCACACCGAAATAAACATATGAAAAATAAGGTTAACCTCCCATCCAAAACAACGGCCGTTAAAAGCATTGAGATCAAAATAATATCCTCTGACACAAAATAAAAACTGGAATTTTTAATAGATTTACTTCTCTAATAGCATAGGAAAAAGGTTTTATAAAATTGGAAACTTGCCTAAAACTAACTGTTCATTTCCACATACAAAAAATAAGGCACAAGCGATATTATCGAATTTATTTTTGTTTTAAATGTCTGTGAAATCAACGAACAACAGTAAATGTTGTTCTAAATCTTAATATCTAATAGCCGAGGATAGGAACTTGCTCTTATTTCTACAGATGAATATAATTTCTACATGCATTTCGTTGGGCTGCAGTAGAAAGGCCCTTGACCAAATGATTGTAACATTGATCACAATGCAAATTGTTATTCCATGCTAAATCGCTATTTTGTCCCCATATACATGAGATTTTCTGGGGCAAGGTTTTTTTACGTAAAACGTGTTGGAATCACTGACGAACTCAATTTCGACAACTACCATATAAACCCTGTTTCCTTGAGACCATCGATATGAATATTCTTTTATATCAGGTATAATTCTACTGACATTCAAAAGCTGTTAATTTAAATCAACCGCATTATTTAAAACGTTTAGCAAACTCACACACCTCACAGAGATAGTACAGTACCATGTTTGTATTTGATTAAAGCACTGCAGTACCATCTAACGCTCAACCAATCAAATATGTTTAAGACACAAAGCGGGAAAATTATTGAAGAAATTTATGTGGTGATGCCAGCTCTTGAATCATCAAAAGTGCTGAATCCATGTTAATAACTGCTAATGATATGAAACTATCCTAATATATGTTGTTATAACAAAGATTCACTAAAACATGTCTATTTGATATAATTTAGATCCATTAAACTTGAAGTAAATGATATTCATACATAATTCATACATACTTACATACACACATACATATGTGTATGTACATATAATTTTATATACAAACATTTTAGCTTCCTCTTGTTTTCAATTTATAACTAGGACGAATTATAATACAACACCGGCCATTTATCTTGTATGTGCTATAAATGCATCTGACTGGTTTTATGTGCAGTAGTTATCAAATATATATGAAATTTCAAATACACTGTGAGTAATTGTAAAAAGCACTATAAAGCGGGTACATAATTAAATTTAAAAAAAATCGTACCCGAGAAGATCCAATATTGTAACGCGGCGTGACTTACAGCGTTGCGAATTTCGTGGTATTGCTTTAGATCTATACTGGCCTCAGATATACACTTTAAATTGAGTCAAAATATACTTATTGACCCCATAAAGTCTACATGTATATTCTGGATCCTTATGTCCGTCTGTCTGTACATGCAATCGGTTTTCCCAAGCCCCCAAAAGAGCGAGAGACTTCGTTTGGATTGAGACTTCGATTGGAAATGAACTTAAATAGAGTCTTATTGAAATTCAGCAAAATCCGAAATACGGTTCCAGAGCTGGGAAGCTTACACCTATTGCTCGAAGCAAAATTAACACCAAAAACCAACTATGTTGTTGTTTGTTTGTAAATTAAACCTATTTTATGTTTTGGGAAGCTTAAATTGTCTATCAAAAGCTAAAAAAATACAATATTTTTTTTCCTGGGAAGGGAAATTAAAATTTTTTTTGGCACTTTCGGTATTTTGTGGTACTTGCAATAACCAAAATGTTTAAAAATGTTAGGTTCTTCAAATAAAACCGCTTTATAGGTCATGAAGATTTGCATTGATAAATAAACAACAAAAAATTTTCGAATCGAGGGATGGGACATTTAAATATTTTTTATACTTAAATGTAACCAAAAAGACAACTAAGGTGTTTTTTACTAATTAAAACTATTTTTTACTTTAGAAAAAATAAATTTTTGATTCCAGGATTGGATAACTGCAATTTTTTATGGTACATGAAAGTGACTAAAATGGTTACAAATTTTAAGTTTATCTTGAATAAAACTATTTAATGGTGTAATAAACAGATGGTAGTGCTACTCCAGATGAAAGTTCCCAAATATTGTTTGCCTATATCGATTTCACATATTTATATCGTTACATTACGGTTTTAACATTAAACCAAAAATATCTGTGCGAAATTTTGCATCGCACTCTTAAATAGAGTGATGATTATATAATATATATATATATATATATATATATATATATATATATATATATATTTATATATATATATATATATATATATATATATATTCACTTTAAAGAGTTCGAATCTGTAATTTTTTATTACGTATACATTAAATTTTGACGCTCAATAAGACGGATGTTTGGTTATGTGAATACCAAGAATATATTTCTGTATATGTTTACAATAAACAAATACAAAAAGGCAAAATCATTCGCTATATTATCGTTTGTATCAATAAATTATTTGACATTCTGAAACTTTATTTTAACATATCATAACTATCGACGCGACATATTTGGTTTCCTCATAAAATTTTAAATGATAATATTTTACTATTTAATAGTTTTCCAAGTGATCTGCTCGGTACATCCGGTTTATCCAGTGAATATCGTCGAATATTTTTATCGTTGTTCATTATCCTGTTTTGAAAGTTTAAACGACATTTAATTTTTTTAAATGTTTTGATTTTCATCGATCATTGCCGACGACATTCATGTGTAGCCAAAAAAAATATATTGATGTATATCGTCGATATATTACAATCCACATATCAATATTATTGTCCAAATTTAACAATATCTGTTGTTATTGTTTGTCTTGTTCGTGGTAGCACTAAACTAAAACAATATTTGTTGTCTCCATAATAGTCAAACTCAAGGCTATTGACATTGTTTTACATGTTATGTTGCTAATACCAGGTTGGCTGCCCATTATACGCCAACAGCCGAGCAAAATCTAGGTGATTCCCATTCCCTTGGCCACATGAAATAGGGTGCCTTATATATATAGAATTAATAAAAACTGCTTGCAGTCGAGGCGATTTATAATTTATTTACGGTTTCCCACATATTTTATCGGATAATGATTTACAAAAACAAAGTGCTTCTTCTTTCACTTGTTGCAGCTTTTTACTTCTATGTACGTAACTGCAGCAGAAAAAATTATATCAAAATATCACGATAAAAGGGCAGTAACAATGTCAATCTCTTTTCTTTGCCACAGTCAGGTTGCGCCCCACAAGTGTGCTGTGTAAGACACAAAAGGTGGAATTTTGAAGTTTTCATATTGCAACAAAACCGTTTAAGAAACTTGTTTCAAAAATACACAAATCGATTTTTAATTGCTTTCCAATAAATCCGTTGAAAACAAAACCTAAATCTCCTCAAAAAACTTTAAAACATAAGGAACATTGTTGAAGATCGATCTAGGGTTAAACAGGTTTTCCTCTAAGGAAGTGGTTATGTCCGCTGAAAAGATATAAAAAAAACCACTTGATATCCGAAAAAGATTTCAATAAATTGCCAGCCACTTTAAAGACTTGGCAGGCGATCACATCAAATAGATGTCTATATAGAACGAATATTGATTTGTGAAAACAAGCGTGTACATGTGCTATTTTTTAGAATTTTCGAAATTTTGTACGAATAATAATGATATATATCAATGCCGATCGTCTAATTCGTGCTAACTTACTGCCGGTTTTGTAAATAAAATAAATATTTTCTTCTGAGTAATTGTATTGAAGCAAAAATAAAAAAATATTAAATTTCTTTTCAATATAAAATCTCATACGAAAAATTTCATTTTATTTACAAAAACTACCGTGACTCAACAGATTAGCTCCAGTATTTATATCTTTTATTATTATAGGTTTATATATATGAATCTATTTTCTTGGATATTATATTACTGAGCTCAAAATCATTTGATGGGCTCTTACCTCAAATCTGCGTTCGACAAATTAGTTTTTGAAAATGTTCAAATTTCAATATTATTTGAAGTGACTTTGAGGTCGTCACGCCGTCTCATTAGCGCCCTTTTTTAAATTTTCCTATTTTCCTCTTTCCTTTTTCCAAAGCTTTTTGTTATTTATGTTCGAATAATTGCATTCAGTTAATAATTTAAAATGAACGGTGAAGAGAATTTCCCAAGTTTTGATCCTCGTGAGAGATTAAGAATATGACGTTCATGAGCGTGTATATATATATATATATATATATATATATATATATATATATACATATATGCACGAAAGGAAAAATTTATTCGATATTGTGAAATATGGAAATTAGATCATTCAGCAAGCGGGCGCTTAGCCGCCGCCGGCTACTTTGAAGGTTAATCGCCCCCGCCTACGCCACCGAATAGGGTTGTCCTCAGGCTCTGCTTAGGTGAATGTGATGGCAGTTTCTATTATTACCAAATTTTTTATGAAAAGGGATACGAGAACTGTATTAAACTGATGGTAACATAATTTTATTAAATCCTTGTTGTGTTAGATATGACATTTTTATTGCTTTTTGGGTTTGCATAATCCATCTCCTTATATTTTAATTATAAGCGTGTTATATCGAACTATTTGTTCTTATACTAAATGCAATTTCTATGGGCCAATTGTTCGAAAAGTATTGCGTCAGTTGAACATATAAAAAACGGATGTTAACTTTCCCTAAATCAAAAACCACTTTTCCAGTAAATTTTTTGATTGGCAGGCTAGAAGAAACGTATGCCTCTACATATATATCAAAATGTTCAAGTGGTATTATCTCTGTTATAATAGTGGCCATTTGTCCACGTGCTTAAGCGCTCTATGAAACCACATGTAATACGACTATATGGTATATGCATATTATATTTCGTTACCAGATATTATATAACAAATACATGTTTATTTAAACTTTCGGATTTCACCATAGATATTTACTGGATAACTTATCGGTCATTCGATTTAAGAAATTAGTTTTGAACGTGCAATGGAAATAGAAGGCAACTGCTATTGTGTCTCATCCGTTGTATTTAATGTGCAGTCTGTCCAACGTTGCTTTTGGGTATAGCAAGTCCGTACCATAATTCCATTTCCTTTGAAATTAAATGACTGCACCTTTTAGATATTAAAAATATTTGGAACAAAAATATTTTACACTAGCAGGCAACACAGACTTCGCAATGACGTTGTGGTAGTTAAAGTTGATTGCAGACATCACATATTCTTTATTAATTACTCAAAATCAATTAAAATGTTAGCTGTAGAACATATAAATGTTGTATATTAATTAATATGTAACACAAGCAAATAAATCAATTTTGCGATACCGGAGCAGATTCATCGAACTTAAAACAGTTTTGTGTTCTGTAATCCTAAGAGGAGAACAGTACATTCTAGGTATTCGATTGATTTGGTCCACAATTTAATATTCGTAGTGTTATAAATTTCTATAATATATGTAATAGATATGAAGAGAATTTATTTATTGTATGTGTGGTTTATGCTGCTGCTGCCTTTTACGCACAGCCAGAAGCAAATTTTAAATGGTTTTCGTGAAATGAAAATGACTGAGTTTATTAACGTGGCCATGTATGTGACAAAACGTTTTATAAGTCCGAAAACCAACACACTGATCATTATGGAAAAGTGTGACTACATCTGTGAAGAACATAAGAAATATCACAGTACACTCTTACAAGAATTTCTTAAAAATCTCAATGATACTCTGGCTATACAATTGTTTTTTGCACAGCCTGAATACCGTCCTTGGGATTACAATATGTTTGTTGTTGACTCTTGGGCGTCATTTGAGTTAAGTTTTACTGGCTCTTAAAAACATCTTGTTAATTTTTTTATTTTACTTAGATCCCTGCGTATTATAATTCCTACAACTAAACATGAACGTGACTTTTATTTCTTCATATTGTTAACCTGGAGTTCTGATTTTATGTTAATGCGCAATTTGAATCAAATTTTCCAATTATGTCAGCGTTTTCTTGTGAGCAATGTTGTAGTGATGGCCAAGTCCGCCACAAGTAAATTTATTGGATTCTATGGTTATCAAATGTTTAATTCGGACAATTGTTTGGCTGAATTGACGGTGAAGGAAATCAATCGCTATGAAAATGGAAAACTTAAACAAGATTTTCTATTTCCTAAAAAGCTAAACAACTACTTTGGTTGTTCAACTACAGTATCAGCCCGTTTATATAAACCTCTTCTAACATTCAATGGAAATGTAGAGAACAAAACTCATCTTGGGGATGTGAAACGTTTGGGGGGCGTAGAAGGCGAAATCTTAAAAATTGTAGCACTGGCGTTGAATTTTACAATTCAATTGCGCTTTAGCAAGGAAAAAAGCGTAATTAACTTATACGCGAATTCCACGGGATGTTTTCGAGATGTAAGTCAAAATCCTTTTTAATATATATATATATATATATATATATATATATATTTCTTTCTGATTTTTTTTTTTCTTAAAGCTGGAGAAAACGACTGCTCATATTGCCATAGGCGGTCTTAGTTCAACTATGAACAATAACCAAAAATTTACGAAAACCTTTTCCCACCACACCTCCTCTTACGAATTTGTGGTACGAAGTAATTTATTGTACGGTTCCATTAAGCAATTGATAAATCCTCTACACAACACCACATGGATTTATTTGATACTTGCACTCTCCGCACCGATTTTTTTAATACAAGTGGTAAATATATTAAAACATCCGCAAATACTTTATTTTATATTTGGAATTAACAACAAGGATCCAACTTTCAATCTGACATTATCTTTCCTGGGTTACTCTATGCCAAGTCACGTACTGCCTAAACGAAATTTTGCTCGATATGTTTTGATATTATGGCTGGTATTTGCTTTGATCATGCGTACTAGCTACCAAGGCAAAATGTTCGATAGCTTAAGGCAAGCGAAACGCAAACCCGTACCAAGAACTATAAAGGAACTAATTGCTATGGATTATAAGCTTTTGAGCCCATCATATACCAATTTCTATCCGTATAATCACACATTGATTTACAAAGGTGCTGTATCCCTCTTGCAGCAAGTGCAATCGAGTGAGAAATCTTTAACGGCGGCCGTTATATCTGATGCCTTGGCTGACTACAACTTCAAAAATCGCAATACCAGCTCACTGACTTCTGTCGAGGAGAGTATATTCTCTTATCAGTGCGTCATTTACTTTAGAAAGAATTCAATGTTGCGTGAAAGCTTTCAAAAAAAACTCACCGCATTCTCAAATTCTGGAATATCATCGCATATTGCGAAAAAACATGTGCACTTGTATTTCAAAGATATGAACTCTCATTCCGAACATGTAAGTCGTATAACTTTCAGCAATTTGAAGGGGTTATACTACATTTTTGGCATATTATGTTTTATTTGCATAGTGATATTTGCATTGGAAGTCATGTCAATGAAATTGCCAGTGCTGAAATATATCATAGATTGGCTGAACTCAACATAAATCTTTTATATTCAATCTTAAAATAACGCAAAAATTAATATATATATATATATATATATATATATATATATATATATTATATATTAATATATATATATATATATATATATATATATATCGATGTGTGTATATGTATTATTTAATGAAACAATTTGTAACCAATTGCACCTTGATAAGTAGAGTATCCATTTATGTGACTCTTTGTTTTTACGAGTAAGGAATTAACCTATTTGGGGCTTTTCAATTGCTTGTAAGAGTAAGAATTTCAAATTATTTTAATAATTCAAGTAATTAATAAATATTGAAATGAGTGCAGCCAATAAATGATATGGTGTACCCTTTTATGAAAATAAGCAAACGAAAAAAAAAACAATCTGAAATGCGCAAATTAAATTGTATTACTTGCAAGGGTCTGCAACTTTTAAAAGTTGAAAATATATTATTTAAAATGCAAGATGAACTAAATATACATGAATACTTATGATATACATGAACACAGTGCGACTGTGCTTTGCTGTGTAACTTGAAAACTTACTTGATGTCGACTTTCAATTGATTCTTTCAGAATTTACTATTATCACTTTAACATATAAGAGGTGTATGGTCCAGCAAAGAAATAATAATTCGTAAGAAAACATGTACACTAAAATATTGTACTGTGAACGAGATTTGAATCACACGTTAACAGTTTAATTCTTAAACTGTTGTTTCAATAAAGTTTGACTTTGAAATCATCCTTTCACTTAAATTGGATGTTGATGATAGCGATAGGAGAGCATTAAAAATATTTCCTAATTTTTCTCATATATCGTCTGTCTCATCTAAGTATATAAAATGATGTACAGAACAACTTTTAAAATATATGAAATGAGCCTGGGATCTAAATGAATTCCCCTAATACAATCATGTTGAATTATTGAGATTACTAAAAGGGGAAACCATCGCAACTAGATTAAATATGCATAAAAATATTTTGTATGTATTGAAACTTGTATGTATTGAAACATGGCCGTTGCAATAAACAACATTTTGTACCACAAAGTTATAAAACTCGTAAATACAAATTTAATTATTTCCCATGTTAATAAAGCTTTTATGTGATCAAAATAACAAGAAACTGACGTCGGTTTCTCATCTAGAAAACATGTATAAATTTATTTCTAAAGATTGCAATAAGGTGCAATTTTAAAACAAAAGTTAATTTCGTAAGGCACGATTATAAAATTTTGAATAAATTCATTATTTCCAAATAAGAAAATAAATACAGAAAAAAGTCAACATTTGTAACCAAAAGTGAATTAAATGAAAAGAACTTACCACATTCAATTGTCGTTAAAACGTTGTCTAAAAAGCCAAAATTAAATAATTTTCGACTTGGTAATTTAATGCACAATATGATAAATAGTAATAGTGTATTCTAATCAACTTAAAATATTTGAACTTTCTTAGTTTCCCAAAAATTGATATACTCGTTTGACTCATTTCGAAATTATGCCACAATATGCAAACATAAGATATGTCAAATGCTTGTAAACCAATAACAGCTCTGATGCAATCTGACATATTCTAAACAATTACTTTTTTAATAAAATTAAATTTTAGTTGCAACAAATTGTTGCATGTATTCTTACTATCCGATGACATCCATACGTCATATAATTGTAAGCACAATCAGTGTTGAAATTAGTAATTTCTTGCGAGCCGGCTAGGATGGTCCAACAGAGCCTTATGATACCCCTTATCCAAACTTTATAAAATATAAAATTTTTACCACTTAAAGTAAATAATAACAAAAAATTGTATATATATATATATATATATATATATATATATATCTTTTTTAGAGATGGGCGATCTCGCGATTTTTAAGGAACATAGCGAATATATATTTGGTGTCCGCCGGGGAGGTATACGACTTTGTTTTGCCGCCATTTTGATAAACATTACTCGTGACAGCTCATATTTGGCAAATTCAGTGAAGGAGACACGTGGCAAATTTATTATAGAAAAATATTCCAAATATCCCACGTGTTTTAATTATTATAATTATTATTATTATTATTATTATTATTATTATTATTATTATTATTATTATTATTATTTTATTGTTATTATTATTTATTAGTAGTATTTTGTAATACTTTTACAATACATTTCAGAAAATTATATACAATATCATAAATTCTCGGACATAAATTTCAATTTACATTGGTATTTCTAATAAAATTTACAGCTTTTTTTCGGAATATATTAATATTTGTTTCACTTTTAATAGGGTGATGCATCATGTTATATCTTTTATTCCTTTGTAAAAAAGTGAACGTTGAATTGCGTTTGTATCTGCACGTTGTAATCTAAGACTATAGTTGTTACTTAAGTTGTACGGTTGAATATCGCCTACATATCGTAGTTGTTCTGTTAAGTAATCAGGTGCGCCATCCATCTCCATTTTCTTGATAAAGCTCAGTGTTGCGAGTTCCAGTCTTTGATATATATTCATCAATTTTAGAGTCTCCAGCATATAGTTAATTGATGTAAAACGGTTGCATTTTAAAATAGTTCGCATTGCTTTGTTTTGAAGTTTTTTGTAGTCTTTCTATTTGAAAATCTGTGCAGCACGTATATGGTATTGTCAATCCGTATTCAAAATGTGGTTTGATAATCGTGTTGTATATATTTATCGATGTTATAGTTGATACTTTGTTTCTGATTCGTTTGAAAAATCCATTTTTTTCAAAGTTTTTTGCATATATATTCTAAATGTTCCTTAAAATTTAATTCATTATCAATTAGAAACCCCAGATATTTAATATTTTCAAATCATTCCATGATGTTCACTTCTTTGTGTTTTTCTCTGAGTAACTAGAAAAATTTACTTAAGCCATACTAACATCATATGATACATCCGTAGAATACGTAAACAAACATACTTATTACCTGATTTTGCAAATTTTTATATTCATATGACATGTTTTCCCATATAACAATTGTTTTGTTTTATAAGATGAGGTCTTAAGAGCAATTTTTACGTGATATAATCTTGACTTTAACTTCTGTTTAATAAAATTTCCAGCCCTATCACGCAGACCTTTATTTGTTCTTCTATAAGTTTCTTATTACTCCTATTTAAGCTTAACGGATTTTGATTTGTTTTCGTCATTTCCACACCCTGTGTCCTCAACTTTTAATATTATATATAAAATTAATAAATAGCAGCTGGCGTCTCTCGTTGCCTTTCATATTTGCTGACATGCGCAAAATTTACCGCCACTCTTAGCAATACAATATTGCCAACTCAAATAACACTTCACAATTATTTATTTACATTTATTTGTGCTGCTATTCTTAATCCCTTGTCATTATTTCTCTTTTTTGGACGCGCCGACGTTTTCGCTCAATAATTTAATGAATTTTCGGCAAAATGCAAGCACCATCAAGAAATTAAATCAAATAGGATTTTAGTTGTCAAACTCATTGAGACGAGAACGGACGGGATTCTTAGCAAATAGAAGTAAAATTTCAAGAGTTACAAAATCGAAAAGAAGTGGAAGTGGTGGTGGTGTTTGAAACAACTGCCTGCACAATAAACCCAACTAATATAAAAAAAAGAGTGAAGGTGATGTGTATAAGCAAAATAATTTAGAAGGAAGTATATAAACAGCACACTTAAATACAATTAATATTTCGAAAGCAAAATGGGAAGAAAGGCTGTCCAACAATATGTAGAAATGTTGTTATTTTAGTATTTAAATTGAAATACTACAAGAGTTTGTAAAAGCCTAAAGTGAAAATATTGAATACGTCTGATATTAATTGTAATAACACGAAATTTCGTTGCCTGCATTGGCCAATAACGTCATTAAGATAAATGATTATTAAGAAAGAGAAACAATTTTACTAATTTTCTTTTTGTTACGAAAAATTTTCTAAAAATACCACCCAAAATGAAATACATAAAAAATAAAAATATTATGCCACTTGTCGGTCGTTAGTTTTGATGTTTCTTAGTTTGGCTAACTGACAAATGGTCTGACTTAATTTATAGCTGCTTGTATGTGTGCCCGTCTGTCTGTCTGCTTATTTGTATTTTTATGTTTCTGGCTCACCAGAATGCAGACAGTGCTGTAAATACTTGCTGATTCTACCTCCAACCACCCCAAAAGAGCAACCAACAATATATTAAAACAATTTTTGAAATCACAGCGTACACGTTTTGTCAGGGATGCAAAAATCGTACATTTGTGCATGCTACTATAAGTAAGGATATACCTCATTTGCTTACTGCATTAGAATCCAAAACAGAACTCTTTAATATAAAAACAAAAAGATTCAACGTTTTTCTTAAAACACTCCTAAGCTATTGCATAAATACTTACATTGTGTCTTCCCGGTATATACAATTAAAGTTCCTACTTTTATAGACACCAAAAAGCAAATAAATAACATAAGCAGTGTAATTCCCATATCCTTCACCAAAAATGACAACGGCTTTGTGGTTCCTATAAAGTGTGTAATCGAGCAAGCGATGTCCATATGTCCGTCTGTCTTTGAGTGATATCTGTTGTTTCGGTACTTAAAAGTAGCAGACGTACATCGGTGAAGGGTTTATCAGATCCGACACAGCCAGTTTGATTTTGCCTATGTACATCATTCATCTTTCTTTTATTCAAGGAGATATAGACAAATTTTCTGACAAGTATTTTGAAAGTACATGAGTTTACATGAGCAAACATGAGTTTACTGAATCTTTGTTAACTCTATTGAAAAAATATTTGGTTGTTAGTTTAAACATATTATCTTGAACATATTTTAGTTAGCGAGATATTTGCGGCATTTTGAGTTTGTTTCTTATCAACCTGAATATCGAAGATTTTCTACTAAAAGATGCATTTAATGCCTACCTTTTAAGCTCAAATAAAATATATACAGACCACTCTCGATAATATGATATTCTCAGAAAATGTTCACATCCAGAGTTGCATTGACCGTCATCAAAAAGCTAGAAAACACTTTTGTCAAGCCATAATGATATATAAGGTATCCGCAAGAAGTAATATTAGCTGGTCGGATCGAAATAAATAAATTATCCAGAAAACCCTGCTTTTTCATTTACTTTGGGTGCAGTGTTTCAGAGGGAATTGTATTACGGTCATTCTTTCAACATCTGACACGCTCGACGGACACTCAGGGTTCACTGTCATATCCACCTCCTCCTTCGTCCGGACTACAAGAGAAAAAACAAATTAAAACAAGTGTAAATTCTTTTTGCACATTCCGTTTTCATATAACACTATGATACAATATTCTGGTAATAAAATTTTGACGACAAGTGGAAAATGTTTCAGTGACTGCCAGTTAAATAAGTTAGAATGATAAAATTGATCAGTTGAATATTTTTATATCTCTTTTTTATTTATTTTTATGTTATAAAAGTGTAATTCGATTTACAAATATAAACATGAGTAAGAATAAGTTTTGAGTAGTTTATTATTTTTGTATCATAGATGTAAAGGCGGCTAACATATACTACCGCCACCTCGACTAGCTTTATAATTATATATTGAAGTGCCGAATATTTGTAAGTTATAGTGCGTGAACGCTCACAATATTTTTTTCCACGAAAGCTAAAAATAGAATTCAAATTCTCGTGATCCTAGAAATCAACGAAAGTAATGCAATAACTACCAGAAGCTAATTAAACTGCGAAAATGTAGAATGTTAATAATCTCATCTATTGCAAGCATGTCCTGAAAATGGAGACTGTTATATCATATATATCATTTCTTACTTTAATTTATTGTATATGATGTCGAATACATTAAAAATTCGATTATTTATTACTGAATAGGCTTGATTTTCGATATTAAATTGTTCTTACTTGTAAAAAAAAGTTTACAACATTCTCAAACAGAAAAAGATCATAATTGAATTAAATGAAAAAAAGAAATTTAAAAGTCACTCATATGAAATACTTTAATTGTAAAATATCCGATAAACATAAGATGGAGGCCCGTATTGATATGCTTCAAGGCACTGCTTATATCGACACTGCTTATATACTGACATACACGTCAAACGGTTCCTGTAGTTTAATTCCTATTAACTGCTAATAAGGACTCAAAAATGTAAGGCCACTGCATTGTGAATTTTTAGTAAAAGCTTTCGAAAGTGTAGTGAATACCTGGTCCCATATAATTCTGAGGTCACTTGTATAAATAGTCCATCCAGTTAGACAAATTTTGTGTAATAATATCAAATATTTCGGACTCATTAGTAATTGACAATGCAAGTTTCTCTGATATGTCTTAATGTTTTCTTACTTAAAACTATTTGAAAGATATTAAGATTTATGCGTTTTTATTGAAAACGATTTTGAAAAGTTAATGCGCTTATTGTTTTATCTGACAAACGAGTTTTGTTTTTTGTAGTCGCTTCTATACCAATCATATAGATGCAACTTATATATACATATGTATAACAGAAAGTACCAAATGGTGAATTTTATTTTGCATCCCTGTGTACCATATCACACATTCTTGTGAATTAAGCAAGGAAACTCTACGTAAAAAGATTTCATGCCGTAAATTATTGTTCTCTTTTATATAAAAACACAACGGATATTGAAATAGATATTGTGCGGGGGTATCTGAAGAACACGTCTGATCCAATAAATATTAAAAAATAATAATTAAAAAATATATAGATAAAATAGTAAAATAAATTAAAATTTCATAATAATTTAAAAGTGTAAAAATTTATACATTTTGGTGATTTTAATAGTTTTCAAATAAAAATTACAGCCATAAATACTACAATACTACTTGTACATTGACAGCCATTAAAATAAAGTCATGTAAATTGGCTTTTGAACAACCAGGATAATAGTTTCAAAACTGAAATATAGGACAGATATAACTTAGCAATTTAATTAAGGTAAGTTGAAACATATGCCGAACATTAATTATACATTTCTAAAGATGAAATTATTAGATATTGTTATCCGCCTTTTTATCAAAAGAAAACATCTACTTCACGTAGATGCGTATTCGTTACGCTTACTTCGGGTGTATAATGTGTGAGTATTTTTAGATTCTTGATGTGTGTGCACGTTAATAATTATTAAATAGCTCAATTGCTTAAATAAAATATTCGCTTAAATTTATTCGAAATATTGTCAGACTTTTTCTAAAGTAAAATTGTTTGTAGAGGACTAAGCAAATTTGATTTAACTCATCAATATTATATACTGTTCAACATAATCTCTAAACTTTGGGATTAAAGAAACTTATAAAAAAGAACTTTTCAAATATGTATTAACTCAGTAAAAATGTATAAATATGAAAATGAGAAGAAGGTCTTGACGAAGAAGAGCATCCAGCTATTGAAGAATAAAAATAAGAATTGCCTTAGGGACAGCAAAATATTTTGATGAGTAAATGGAAACACACACCAACTTTTGCAGCCTTTTCCATGCAACCACTGGAGCCTTGCAGCAAATCCGCTATATTTGAAACAAATTAGAAATTTTGTAAATAAACTGGAGACACACTGTTTCACTACTCACTACCTCTTAAAATTTTCAGGTGTCTGAAGAAATTTTGAAGTGTCTATTCCTACTTTCGTGAATTACGATGATTCTGTTCTATTGAACAGATATTAAAATTGCTAAGTACCCAGTCGAAAATTTTTATCATCAGTACTCAAGTGTATTTTGGTTTAATTTCTGTGCTTAGCTAAATGTGAAAACAGTTCCCATTTATAAAAACTTTTGCGAGAAAATCGCATACGAGAACTGCTTCAATATTGACCCCGTTATTTTTATAATGTATACCTTTTTTAATTTTTTGGTTTGGTATGGTGGCTTTTGAAAATAACGCTGATCTAATCGAACAGATTTAATGTTTTTTCTTTAAGTATTTCTTTTGCATAAATTGATGACTGACGATTTCTGGTACTAGACTACATATTATGGACATCAATTCTCGTTACTGAATACTTGCCAAAACCCGAATTTGATTAGCTTGAAGCATTTGAAGAAACACTTCCATGACATTTTAAAGTTATATATATACATATATATATATATATATATATATATATATATATATACATATATATATATATATATATATATATATATATATATATATTTATATATATATATATATATATATATATATAATATATATATATATATATATATATATATATATATATCTATATATATGTATACATAAACAATTACATATACAAGTCCATAACATATTTATATATATATATATATATATATATATATATGTATATATATATGTATATATATATATATATATATATATATATATATATTTATACATATATACATTCATATACGTATATGTACATAATTGTATGTATATGTGTATATGGACTTGTATATATATATGTTTATCCATAGATATGTATATCTATGTATACGTCTATGTATGTCTATGTATAAGTATATGTATATATATATTTATATATAGATATATATATATATATATATATATATATATATATATATATATATATATATTTATTTATTTATCTGTATATATATATATATATATATATATATATAAGATGTATATATATATATATATATATATATATATATATATATTAATATATATACTTATATATACATACTTGTGCGTATATGTAGGGGAATGTATATGTACGAGTATGTGTACAAATATGTATAATTCCAGCTCAATCAAATAAAACTCAGCCATGATGATATATGATATGTTAGCCGGTTTTAAGAGAATCTGGTTCATACAAAAGACGTTATGTAGAGTTTTCTTGAATATAAATTTCATTATTTTTATTTGCTTCATTAATTTGTGTGTTCGTGTTCGTTAGTAAAGAGCACATTCAACTACATACACTAATTTTTACACACTCTCTCCTTGTAACTTTTAGTTAGAAATACTACCAATCCACACTCATCTACATATTTTGAACTCGCTCGACTAAAAACAGAGGGAGAGAGAGTTAAAAAAGAGTACACATATTTTAATAACTGTTGTTATAATAAAAAGAAGAAAACTTAATGTCCTTGTTACATGTTGTTTGTTCAACCAGCAGGGTGCACGTGCATATGTCATTGGATTTTAGTTCGGCGTCATGTTGCATCAAACGCAACAACAAATAATATTTGAAATGCGTGGACGTGGTGTAATATATGTTAGGATAATCGAATACTTTAAAAAGTCATATGTCGAATCTTGTTTTATATATTGTTCTTAGAGTAAGTGCGGGTAATGTGGTATACCTATTTGTTTTTTTATTGCCAAATTTTTATTTTATGTTCGATTAAAGTATGATTTAACCCTCAACATGGTACATGTGTTGTATATCCGGAAATCTATTTGACAAAAACACAAAATACACAATTTCGGAGATATATGAGAAAATAGTTCATATCCCATTAAAGGCGGTTATAAAAAATGTGCAGGTAATGTGGTACACCATATGCTGGTAAAGTGGTATAGTGTACCACATTACCAGCTCATAAGATTTTATTGTAATTTTAAAAGGAAAACAAATGTAACATAAAACTATAAATGAAATGACTAAATAGAAGTAACTAAAATAAGTCATTAGGAAAAGCTATTAAAAGTTGTTTAAACTAGTTGCAAGAATGGCAAATAAAAATTGCGCTGCGCTTAGGGATACAGCCTTCATGAGCCCAAACTTGTTCGCATTACAAGCAAGGAACCCAAGGCTTAACAGCTAAATCATCATTATAGGCCTTGTCGCAATAATTGCATAAGGTGTACTTTACAGGTGGAACATCTGAATACTGCTCTTCGTCAGTTGTGTCGTTTAAATTTAAGTTCTCATCGCTATCACTTGAATGTGAAATAGACCGAGATTTCTTTCTGTTAAAATTTACATATTTAACAGATGCATTAAGGGGAACTTTACGTTTTCTATTAATATTTTAAATGTTCTGCATTAATTCATTTTTGTAAGTCTTTGTTTTTCTACCCTTGCGATTCGTGGTTGGCTTTTGCAATTTAGGTGGTGGAGAAATCTCCAAGGGAGTAATGAAATTTCCCCTTGTGCTGGGGCTTTCCTCTGAAAAAATTATTCTTAGTAACATATTGACATATAGCTACAAAGAACTTACGTATGTCACTTGAAGTTTTTTCTACTATGGAGTTTGTAGTTTCTAGTGAATCTTCTGGAAAATGAACTGTTAGCATCATTGTTTTTTTTTAATAACAGAGGGTTTTGTGTTTACCTCCAGAGGTTTCCGCAATGAAATCAGCATCGGTGGATATATTTCTATTGAAGGGATAAATTCTAGTCTGGAATTTCAAGTAGGCTTTGGTGAATACGCCAATAATGTCGAAATGTCTCACCTTCCTTCCCGTATAAAACTTCTTATCTCGTCATTATAGTACTTTTTAAGAGGACCCATAAATGATTTGTATAACGGTTGAACTTTGTGTGTTTCATGAGAGATATGATGGTAACATTGTGCTTTCGTGCTAGATCGTGAACTTCTGTGTATATAAGAAAAACTGGTTCGGCTGCAGACGACTTTGTTTCAATTAAAAAATGTTTTAACCATTCCGTAAAAACAGAAGTTTGAACCCATCCACATAAATGGCGCGGCGACTTCGAGCCAGGCGGAGAACTTTTCATAAGTGGGGAATATAAAAAATGGGGGTACAAATGCACCTCCTGCGCTCATACAAGTAATAACGGTTACCAGAGACCCACCTTCTGCGGATGTCATTGTACAAATTTGCATTTTCCCTTTTCTAGCTATTATTTGTGCTTGCTGCGATGGAACCACCGATATACCGGCTTCATCTACGTTCGAGATACGTGTGGATGGTAAATTATGCTTAGTGTATTCCTCTTCAAGTAAATTAAAAAAAGATCAATATTTTATCTAGAGAAACCGCGAGCACGGTCCACTCTGGTTCCAGTTGGCTTTCTAATGCTCAAAACGTTTCTATGACGGTTAATAAAAGCATTTAACCAATATCTTCCAGCGCATTCCTTCATTACACAAAATTTATTGGGAATTTTATTTATCGTTACAATTTGAAAACATATAGAACGTCTTGTTAGTCCCTAGTACCGTGACTTCACTTCCAATATATATTTAACCAACTCATTTTCCATATTCGCACTTAATGTTGGGCGTCCGCCAAGCTTACTACCCAAAATTTCTTCAATGGCCTTGCCGTTCCTTGCATTTCGTTGCAAAGTTGTGTGGGGTACGCCAAATGTTTTTGAAGCCAAAAGAATGCCCACTTCACCATCTCGGACAGCTTGTATAGCTCTTTACTTGTCTTCTGCTGCCCATTTTCTTATTTCACCTTTTTTCTGCATACTGCTTTTTTAGAAGATAGTGTGGTATACTATAGCAAATTAGCTGTTTCTAAGCATACCACAATAGCTGCACTTGTGGTTACTGTAGTTATTTATATATTTAAAAAAAAACTGTTACATATATAGAGCAATTGCGTACATTCTTTGATTATTTAGTACTTACCATTTATTTTAGTCTTTCACTTAAAAATTTTAGTATACGCCTTTAAAACAAAAACTTATTTTCTAATTCCGACCGAAAAAAAGTGTGTGGTCGAATTTTCTTAACTGACTCCAAGAATGACTTGCAGATACAAAACAGATCATTGCTCTCTTAATGCGCTGAGAGCAGCAAATTATTAAGCAGGTTTCCGTTATTCTTGTATTGTCAGTTTAAGAAAAACAACACTATGCCATATTACCTGCACTTACTCTACTGTTCTAAAGCATAAAAGAGTTAGATATCGTTATTTTTTTTTTCATCATACTCCCGAATATATTCATCCAAACTAGACAGACTTTTCAATATAATATTTTGTCAAATTTAAGTATACAAATGCGCACGAATTAAGAAGGTAGTGTTACAATCTTACTTTCGGTAATTTTAGATGGTAACACATGTTTTATACGCCAAACAATTTCTGTACAAAAGGAATAACTTTACCATACACCATGTAATGAGTACGAGAGAATACGGATGCAAGTCCTTCCGTAGATGTTTATTTTTTAACCATTTTATGCCCACTTTTTGACTTCGTATTTAAGTACAAAACTAGTTAATTTTTCCATAAACTTAAGTTGTGTTTAAATGCGCTTTCAGTTTTTCAGTCATATTTAAATAATTCAATTAATTTATGCGAAAAATGCGGTAGCACCATGAAATATGTAAACAAAAATCGCCATTGTTCAGAAAACATGTGTTTTGCTTATGATTCGAAGTATTTCAAGTGTTGTCCATGAAATTATTTCAAGTTTTTCAATTTTGTTCAGAGTCTATATGTACAATATATATTATTTTATTGATTTTTTACTTAATTCTATTGATAATTAACTACATTTATGTAACTTAAAAAATTTTTAGCAAATTTTTCTCAACATCACAATGTTTTCTTCTTCTTAAAAGAAAAAAAGTCAAGATCATATGTTTACTGTGCTCTATTTAAATACCATTTAAGTGTCCAATGAGGGATATTTAAGTTGTATTTAAATATGATCTGTAAAAATGAATTTTGTATTTAAATAGACTTTAAGTTTAAATAAAACTTAAATACGAAGTAGAAAACTGGGCATTAGAAACTTAAGTATTGACAATACATCAATGTTGTCTCTAAAAGCAAACGTTCGCAGCGTGAATCGTATGTAATAGAAGGTGCTAGCCGTTTTATACAGTAATTACAAAAACAACTAAAATGAAGTCAGAAGTTTTTATGTTAATATGCAAATGCTGGAGAACTGCAGCCATCAGCAAATTATTTGGTATCACCAAACCAAAAACATAATAGGCAAGCTAACATTATAATTACTCTGTGCAAATATGCAGTAAAATTAAACGATATAACATAATCAATAAGAAATTGTAAAAAACAGTTTGGAAAATGTCTAAATTACTGTGCTGAAAATCTTTCGTTTCATTTTACTTGATCATCCGTGCAAACATGAAAACAGACTTTGTGGTATGGTAGCTCATGTGTCTGTTTGAATTTTTGCTCTGATTTAAGGTTAGTTTTTTTAGTATTCAGATACGCACCTGACGAGAAAGGTTGGAACCACCTGAGTCCACGACATCTAGTTGGAGACCTTGTATGGCTAGCCAATCTATAACATATATGTCTTGAGGATTGTCTTCTCTCCAAATATGGATATTCTTAATTACTTTGGTATTTCTTATTTACTTTGGATTATGGAATGAATAGAAAAGGTGTATTTAGAGCCCTTCTCTGGTGTCTTGCCCGATGTTACTATTCTCGCCGCTTTGTCTAGGATATCAGTTGTTATTATCATGGAAGTACAGCATAAGTTCCTATCAACCTGAGATAGAAATGTGATTTTTTACATATCGAGCCTTTGCTACAAAAGATTGGTGACTCAAAAAAAAAACAAAAAAAAAAGAAAGAAAGGCGCTTAAGGATTTCAGTTTCCACTAAACTCACTGTAGTCTATGCATACAATTTTGTTCGGCATTAAGGAGCACTTTTACATAAGTAACTTAAAAGTTTAAATATATAGAGATATGGCTACGTTGATATATAAGAACGATAACATTCCACACTTTAAAAAAGGGCAGTGCGACACTTGCTTAGTCCCATTTCCCAATATGTGCACGTTTTATTAGTTTGTTGGTGGCAGGTCTTGAGCAATCGACCATAATGGAAATGTTCCTGATATATCAGAGATGTTTAAAATGAAATTGTCACAATAAGAGAGACGAAAAAGGCATGGCATGAAATGGCTCTTAAGCCGTTCTTGAAATCAATTACTTGAAGACGACTTTAATAAACATCAAGAATATAAGACAAGAACGATATAATTACTAACATGTATAAAGTAAATTCATACTATTCGATCAAAACGTCCAGGTGGCGAAAGTGTGTCCTTATATACGAATAAAGTGGTGACTGGTGAAATGCTACTGGTTTTAAGAAAAATATGGTCAACATCACTTTCATATTGTGCAGAAATAGATCATTTTCTAATTCAAGTTGTTTTTACAAATGCACTGTTGACTAGTTTTGGCTTACAATTATAAGAAATTTTGTTACTATGAGCATGTGTAATTATGTACATGTTTATGTATGCAGGCATATGTATGTATAAATAAAAATTTAAATTATTCATATTTGAGTCAGTTCAAGTGATTTTCTCTAGAACAGAAATATATTGCAAAGCTTTAGTATTATTTTACAAAAATTTATTTAATATTCTCAAGGGAATTGCGTTTTGGGGCATGTTATTTTTTTCCCCTTTTTTATATCAAGAAAGAAAGCCATTAAATGATATCAATACAGTTCAAAGTACAACACGAGGTCATGTGTCACTGGCTGTTTGCAAAATAATCACATGAGTGTGTAGTTGGAAAAATTATTTTTACAACATGGGATTATTAAGGACGAATGTCGAATATGACACTTAGAAATCATGTGCTTTGAACAGTAAATATATCATCCAAATTGTGTCTCATGAATGTAAATCAAACATTAACTAAAACAAGAATGAAAAGAAAATGTTATATCTGTGTTCCATACAAAAACATACATGGAAAACGGTATTTGTGCTATTCCATGCTTTTGAGCTGTTCTAGCTAAATCAAATCATCCGATTCACACATTATAAGCGGTGATCGATGTAGTTTTCGATGACTATTAAACAATCGAGAACAGTAAGTGATGAGATATATAGTTTCCGAGTTAAAAATGAATAACTTTTATTGAAATTTTTCGTTCATGATATCTTACGAACGGATCAACCGATCTGGATATGGTTAGCTCTGATCGACGTGGTTTTTAAAAGTCAGTGGAACCGATCAAACAAAGCATTCGCAAGTTACTAAGCAATTCTTTGAAAAATGCTTTTTTTTTTTGTTTGTAAAAATATCTTGAAGTTTGCCGAGTCGAATCGGCTCAAATTCACAGCAAATCCAACTAAGGACCTAATTTGATAAATTACTTTGCATTATCGAAATTTATAGAAAAGCAAAAACAAATTTCAGTTTTTTAATTTCTTCACCGAACAAACGCACAGCAAGAAATGCGTTGCCAATTTTTTATAGACAGCAAATGGCGTAAGACAGAAATTTCGATTGACAATATTAGGGCCTGATAGAATTTTCTACTGAAATGTATTCAATGTGTTTCAAAATGGGTTCACTCACGATTAAAGTCGTGGTTTCTATTGGTTATTCTGTCATGAATATGTGATCGAATAGAGAAGTGATCAACGAGTTCTTGTTATGACTTTGATATTTGTTTAGACTTCTTGCTTATTAAAGTGAAAGTTTGAAAGAGCTAGATTCTTCGTTTTTAGACTGATGGATTAGAAATGAGTGCCATTGAAATTCAGAAAAATCGGAAATACGGTTCCGGATCTGGGATGCTTACACCTACTTCTCGACTCAAAATTAACACCAAAAATCAATTATTTTGTTTATTTGTAATTTGGACCTATTTCATGCTTTGGGAAGCCTCAATTGTCTATTAAAAACTAAAAATATAAAAATTTTTCTTTCAGGAATGGGAAATTAAAAGTTTTTTTTTGCACATGCGATATTTTGTGGTACATGCAATAACAAAAATGTTTAAAAAAGTTTTTTTTTAATTAAACCGCTTTATACATCATGAAGATTTGCATTTAAAAATTAAAATTTCTCTTCCAAGGCTGGGATATTCAATTTTTTTCTACAATAACGAAACCCAAAAGCTACTAACGTCATTTTTGACTATTTAAAATTATTTTTTAATTCTGGAAAAACAAAATTGGTATCAAAAATTTAAAAAAATAATAAAAATTTCGGTTCCAGGGTTGGATAAATGCAATATTTTGCAGTACATGAAAGTGACCAAAAGTGTTACAAATTTGTAGTTTTTCTTAAACAAAACCGCTCTATACATCATGGTATATTCAGATTTAGGAAACTTATTTGGTTTGTTTTCATTCATAAAAGTAACCATAAAGGCAACTGACGTAACGCCAGACGTACATTAGCGAAGGGTATATACGATTCGGCACAGCAGAATATGGCACTTTTACTTATTTTGTCTTATTTCAGTAATATAATTTCCTATCGACAATCTTAGGCAATATCCAGCATGAACAGGGCCCTTCGCTTGATTGTTGATTTTGCTTCTGCGATAGTTTCTTGTCGAAATAACTTTCATTTCACTTAGGTTCAGTTTATTTGTATTCTTTACTAAAACTTCTCTAATTATCCGAAATCGGTTCTCGTGAATGGCATATATTTTACAAACGAAAAAACAATTTTTTTTTCGCTTTAAATGCGCTCAAAGGAAAGGCTGACAGTAACACCGTACAAAAGAATGGACACCTTGTTTGAAAATAATAATATTCTAGCGATTGAATTAGACAGAGAGGATAAAAATAAATTATCTTCTGCTAAGGGATATAAGACCATTTAATGGATATATCCTAGACCCAAGAGATTTTATGAAATATTTTAGTCAACTTTTATTGTGTTTTCTTTTAAAAGAGAGGTCAGAAGTAAAAAGAAAATCTTTGACACACAATTTTATTACAATTCTTCATACAAAAGATATATCAAAATTCAATTTCAATGACTCAATATATTTCAAGTGACTATGTTATGGTTGGTTTACATGGCTACATGCACGTACATGCATTTCATTAGGATCTCGATGAATATCTTCTTACTGATCTTCTCACTGACAGACCTCCTGAAGGACTATTACCTAAGCTTTGGGACGCCGCACAAACACAAAGCAAATGGCTTACAAGCAGTCTGAGCAAAATCAAATAGTACACACTCTATTATTCCCTCATTACAAAACAAATACTAACAAAAACATTTTATTTCTTTTACGATCAAAATGTTTACTAAAATAATGTTGATGGAATATGAAGGTGAATAAGAATAAACCTGAAGTAGAACATCAAAAATGAAATGGTACATTCAAATCATTTCTGAATGTTTTGATACTTGGCAAGTGCGAAACAACAACAAAAAATATTTTGGTGCAGTCGCTACTTTTGCTACGATTTGCCGTTTCTTTACTTCATTTGCGGGAATATTTGTAGTGGTTGTTGATTTGCGTTAGTGAGAGTCATGTTTGGTTATATTTGTTTCGCTATTTACGTTTACAGTGAAGTTAATGGGCTTGGAAGTAGATGAAGTGGAACGCATATCTTTCAAAACATTTTAGGCAGCTCTTCAGTAAGCATCTTACGTATTTCTTAATCTGATTATGTGCGAGAGGAATTAATTTCTTGCATATTCTCAATATATAGTTTTGTATTATGCCTGTCAAATAGAATGGAATTTCACTCTTAGTTTATTCGTTAGTGACAAGTAATTTTGCAGGACTTTTTAGTACCTGATATCGCTGCTTAAAAGCAGTTGCCCTTCATCCTGCCAGCAACTGGAGGAATAACATTAATTCAAAAACATTTGCCAGAAAACTAGAGTATATTTGACACGAGACTATAGTCTGAAACTTTCAAGATCAAAGTTTAAATGGAAATGCGAGATGATAGTTATTTCAGGCGTCAAGCTTATATATACAGGGTATGAAATTATGTATGCAAGAAATTGGAATCCATCTGTGTCTTTTTCTTTAGAGGGACCACAAAGACCCTTACAGCGATGTTTCAAAAGTTGTCCATAAATATTTTTGTCGTAGCTTTTAGCATAAGTCTGGAAAAACAACATATCCTTAAGATACAAGTCGTTGCTGTTTACAGCACATAAGTAATAGACCAGTGACTCTTCTTAACTATTGTTAACTCAATTATTATAAAAAGTTTAAAAAAGAAGTTTAGACAATTTCAGTATTGAACTGCATTATCTACAGTGAAATGCGTTTGGGAACTCTAAAAACTGTTGATATGAACACATTGATTTTTTTATATTACTGACTTGGGAAAATGGCACAATTAAATTGAAATGTATTGTTAAAAACATTTTTATTTTTTGTATGCTAGACCTTAAGGAAATATTTCTTGGGGAATTTTAAATAACCTGCAATATATTGAGGCCACTTTAGCATATTTACATGCATGTATATATGCAGGTCCGTCCGTTTTCTCCTAGAAATGCAATAAAGACTAGGTGATATTTTTATAGTACTTTTTTCAGTCCTGATGAGATTCTGAATTCATTGTGTGATATTGATATTATTACATTTTATTCACCTTTTATTCACTTTTATTAATATAATAACCAGAAACTTCCGTTAACTGGTTACGAAATATTCACCAGGTCTTTGAACCCAGACAGATAAATATACGAGAATCGGATGCAAAACTTAATCCATTGCATGTGGACAAGATGTTTGTTTTTTTATCCATTCACAAATCTGTTCAAAACTTGTCGATAAAAAAGCAAAGCAAACAAATACGTTAATCTATTTTTTCTCCTGCGAATCATGAGCAGAGTTGTTAAGAACAAGTTAAAGTACAAGCTAAATACCAATAATCTTATGTTGGTATTTTCACGGTATTAATATCGGTCTCAACAAAACGTTTGATGGAATTAAATAAGTAAGTAATTGTTCAATCAGTTTAAAGTATCAAGAACACTTTGTTAATGAAAATTGAAAATAAAGTCTGTTTATGTTCGATTCACTGAAGTACAAAATAATTATGAAATCAATTTGTTTAATGATATTAACGCTCTTACCCAATCGACAAGTGGAAAATGCGCAAAAGGACGTCAAGACATACAAATGCATACAAACAAATAATTGGTTATAGCGACAGTGGTTTTAAAGGTCTATTAAACTGATACAACAATAAAATGCTTCGTAATAAAAATAATCATTAGACCACTTAGTGCGAGCAATGAAGTACAATAAAAAATGGTTTCACATTCGAGTGTTTAAAATTATATTGATTCATAAAATTTATATTAATGCCCTATATAAATCCGAAAGCAGGACTACAATATGTCAATATAATACGATTATTTTGACAACAGCAATATTGCTTGTGTCGTATAGTCTAATTAAAATAATTTCTAATGTTGTTGGCTACAAAACAACTGCGCTGGCAATAAAAAACAATATTTCCATTATTAAGCAGAAAATAAATACGTTCATTTTCTCTATTGTCAATAAACGTACCCAGAACAAGTTATTATTTTGTTATAATATTCAGGTAATTTATGTACCTCCACTATTGTACTCAAAGCTTCCGTTGTGAAAATGGTTTTAATTCCGTTAACAATTGTGATATATGTTTAGTAGTATATGTTTAGCATTTGGGCGAACGGTTACCAACCACAACAGCCATGTAGCCTGTTGTCGTCTAAGTGTTTACAGGCTAATGTCAATAATTTTGTATGTTAATATGTCATTTTACTTAGTAAACTCCGCGGTATTTCTAGTTAAATTTATATTTTTTGTATTCTTGTTTAACACTCTGATTTTTAATTTTAGTCATGCTCATTTTTGTTTTTCCCAAATTATTTAAAAAAAATGGAACTAATCATCAACATGTTTTTAACTAGTTCATGTGCGCATCTCCCTGGAGATATAATTTCAAACTTCCACTTAAATGAATAAGAAGTTTAAACAAACGTCCAAGGCATAACAAGAACTAAATGATCACTTTCCCTTTATATTTTCTTACATTGGCTGGCTTTTTACCTTAATTTATTTAATTAAGACGTATTGATTTCCAGATCCAATAGTTACTTTATCAAAGTGTTATAGATTACATAAAAAACACCGCAGACTGGTACTTTGTTAGAACAGCACACAAACATACTTTGATATTTTTTTTGCAGAGCCTATATTATTAACAAACATTGAGAATCATCCAGAAAAATTCATAAATATATACATAT